>CM067482.1:13342876-13452196 GCA_034552555.1 Semaprochilodus insignis
TATATATATATATATATATATATATATGACAGTATGACAGCACCAGTCTTGCCTGTGTCCATCCATTTAGTATCAGTCACAAAAAGTAGGAACCAAAAAAAAACAAACAAAAAACAAGTCCTTTAAGTGGCTAGATTATGCATGCATGTTGTTTATGATGAAGTCTACAGAACCAGGCAGCACTTTGGAAAAAAGTCAGAGGGCCCGAAACGCTAGCAGCAAAGTAACATAGCACTCATCCACCAGCATCCCCCTCTCTCCACCTCCGTTCCTCTCTCTTTCTCTCTCTCTTGCATTCTCGCCACCTCCTCCTCCTCCATCTCGTCCTCTCGCATCTGCAAGACCTTTTACCATGCTTTTTGAAGTCTTTTTATTACTTACAGATTAAGAGTCCTGCTTATTTTAAAACCAGTACAAGCTAGCAGTGAGAGAGGCGTTCATGTCGCTTTCACACCAGGGTTTGGTTTGCTAACAGTGTCTCTGGAGTTGTCGGATTGAATCTGTACTCTGTCGTTGGAGGGTTTGATTTTTTGTTTCCTCCTTTTTGTTTTTTTGTTTTTTTACAGGTAAACTTCCCGTCTGGTGAGCGTCCCGCACTGTGTGGGTTTGTATTCGCCCGTTGGCGCTAGCGGGATTTCTTCGGTGGGACGGGACGTTTCTTCGGCAGAGGAGAAGCCGGCCGAGCTGAAGGCGTCGTAGGACGAGGAGGAGGAGGCCATCTTCTTGTTGAGGAGGTTGCGGTTGCGGTCGCCTAGCAAGTGCGAGGGGTCCCCGTTGGCGACGGCCAGCGTCTCCTGGCTGCCGGGCTGCTCGGCGACGCTACCCCCGGGCGAGGTCATGAAGGTGGAGAGTTTGGGAGGGGTGGCCTTGGGCCTGCGTTCGGGTGAGGTGCGGACCGGCATCCAGCAGGCATCGGAGTGGCCGTACTCATCACACTCCCGCGTGCACTTACCCGTCATGGCTACGTCAGGCAGGGGCCGAGAGTCTATACAAAACATACAGAGAGAGAGAAAGAAAGAGAGTTACTGGGAGCTGAGCTATTTTACCTTAAGCAGCCAGAGAATTCAAGACATTCTTGTAGAGACTAACAATGCGTGGTATGCGCCTCATGAAGCTTGCAGTGGGGAACAAAAGAAGTCATTCTTTAAATGGAAGGTTAAAACAAGCTACACTGCTGATCATTTGGCTGGAAATGAAAGCTGACTAGGTTTTCTGGCATGTTTTAGCATTTCCAATCTGTCACGTTTGGAGCTTCATGGATAACACATATCACATAACATAGAATGATACACAAACATCAACACTTAAAGGTAAAAGAACCAAAAAGAAGAAAAGAAAAGAAAAAAGTGATGTGAGTTCTCTTAAAAAGAAACACCATGCTTTAAAACACGTGGGGGGCAAATCATCTGATCTGTGATTTCTCCCTCCAAAACTAATGGTGTAAAGCTTCCACTAAGGGGTGTGTGTTGCGCTGCTATGGCTTAGTGTGTGTGTGTGTTCATACGAATGCATGTGTATGTATGTTTGTGTTTTCGATTAATGAGCTGCCTCCTCAAAAGCAATAACTCACACCATTCTGAAGAAGCTCTATTATCATTATACAACAGACGAGAACCATCTTTACTTAGCAGTGGAACAGCCCCTAAAATCAGGCTCTGATTCTGAGATTTTCCTGAGAAATATATTCCAAAATAAAGAACATGACAAATCAGGGATAAACGCTTAAATTTTGCTCCTAAATTAGACTGAACGCCGTTCAGCTGAACACTCCCAGCAGATGTTGGAGTTTCGTCTTTTCTTTAGCTTTCAGGATCTTTCCAAACCAGAATTAAGATGTTCAACAGAAGGGACTTCCCCTTAACCGAAACAAAGTGATGAGAGCGAAAGGATGGACCAAGCTACAGTCGGATTCGGACAGGAAACTGGATGGAAGCGCACACAAAAGCTTTCTCTCGCTGTCTCTCATTGTCCTATTAAGCTTTAGTGCCAGAGTGCCAAAGCTTTAATGTTAGAGATGGTCGGTTAATGACCAAATGTGGGATATGACACAAGCAAAAGAGGGTGAGTGCAAATCTAAAGAAACAAAACAGAAACAGCATGCTGCCTTTAGCTGAAGAGGAAAATTAGTTTTAACCAGGGCTTACTTTTATTGTTCTTTTTCTCCTGTGAAGAAAGAATAAGATAGAATCACTGTTGGTTTTCCGCACAGTGTTTTGTATCTTTACAGAAAAAACAGAATTGCTAAATATGTTTAGCAAAGCTAATTTTAGAGACGTGCTGAAACATATGCTGCATCTTGTGTGCATCAAAAAGATGTTTTTGTGGAAAAAAGGAAGGAGGAAAACACAGACAAAAAGGCAAAAGCATGAAAATAAGGCACTAAAATAAGCTTCTCCAGTCAAATCCATCTACCAACCGCTACCACAAAGCAAGGGCTAATTTTACAGTATCACATGTAGCAAAGCTTCTATTCAATAAAGTAAATGAAATGCATCTTTGTATTGGGCAATTCCTAACATTTAACTCATTATCCAGTCCAACAAAACAGCCAGTTAACTCCTAACAGATGAACCCTGTAGAACCTCCTCCATGTCTCTCCTCTATATCCTTTAGATCGCAGCCCAGGTCCCACCTTACATTAACCTCCACTACCCCACAACATGTCCACCTGGCCTCAGGGCCTACCTGGCAAAGCATCAGGCCACTCCAAAGCCCTCAGTGCTTGATGCTAGTTTGTTGCTAACATGCTCCCGGGTGAGGTCCCATTAGTCTGTGATGTGTGGTGGGCTGAGTTAAGTTAGCATTAGCTTTAGCTGCCATGAAGTCTAGCTCCACTGTGAGTCAGTAAAGGCTAGAGACAGTAGTGCTCATGCTAAGTTCACATTAAGGAAAGCAAGGCAGAACGATAGGTAGCTTAGGGGAGAGGTGTGGCCATACGATCGCTAAGCTCAGTCACGCTCTGATGCGTGCTCAGTCACGCTATGCTGTCTAAACAATTATAATGACACTGATAAGTATCATATCATATATGGTCTTGGAGGGCCTGAGGCCATCATTGTTTGGGAATTCGCTGCTCGTGCACACCTGATCCAAATGATGGCCAGGTAATTAGCATGTTTGCAAAGACATTCTGGTATTTGGTATTTCAGAATTTCAGAATTTCAGAATGCTTGTAAGCAAAAACTGCTGTTCTCCACAAATGCCGTAAATAGCTTGCTCAATATCAACATGACTGACTGAAGCTCCAACCCCAGACCTTTACGGATTGACACATGGTTATGTCAAAATACGTTTCATCAAAGATTTCCACTTCTGGTGAATCTTTTTTAGTGGACAACTGAGTGTATTTTGCACTCACTGAAATCTAATGATGTCTGTTGTCAGTGCTCATTGATCTCATTGAAATCAACGGCAAAAGGTGCATTTATAATATATAATCCAAATGTCAGTGTGAACATGGCATACAACTAAAGACTTAATTATACTTGTGTCTGCATGTCTATCCTGCACCAATATTTCTCAACAAGAATGAACATCCATTTTTTTTCACCACTGTTGCAATATTTTGAAGATAGATAAATCATAGAAACGTTTGTAACGTTGTACCTCTTGCAGGAGCCAGATATGTTTTAATTAGGAGAATGTCTTAGTACAACCATGACAAGTTCTAGGCTAAATGTGGGTGGCAATATAGACTTAATAGGGTCAGAGCTCGGAGAAGGGAGAGATGGGTGCACTTAACATTGTCCAACGGTCAACAAGCCTGTTGTTAGCCCATGAATGCAACAAAAGTCAGCATAGCTAACTTTCCCCAGAACATTTGGCAAGTTGTCCCCAGGCACACATTCCTGTAAGAAGATCAAATCGGGCCTCACTCTTCTGTCAGTCGTTTGTCAAATTGCTCCTTTTTTTGTGCTAGCTCTGGTTTAGTAGTCTTTGGGTTTCATCCTTCTCCCAAACTCTACAGGATTGCTGGTCAGCTTACTTGACACACATCTCCACAGATTAACATAATGCATAGTTGACATTTTGAAGGCCTCTGCCAGACATTGCATGTTATGCCACTGGAGCGTCTGGAGTGTCTGCCTCATGAAACAGATGGGTTACATGCATCTTTGCAGGAGTATGAATCAGCCTTATATTTCAACAATACATTATAGTGAAACAGTCAGACTCTAAAAAATATATGAATAAAAAGCAAGACAGCTCGCTAATGCATCACTGAGACAGTGAAATTTTGGTTTCAATCCAGTGTTCTCTGCAGTAGTGGGAGTAAGAGAAATAAGATTTCACTTTTACTTCTCCTGCTTGACACTTTGCTGTCTGGTGTATAATGATCATCAGAACCAGGGTCTGTCTGTGCTATACCTTTCTCACCTCTTCTCTCTCTTTCTCTCTCTCTCACGCTCTCTCTCTGTCTCGCCAACACACGCTCACACATCATGCTTCTCTCCCACAATTAAGCCATCAGGGCCTTGTTGCTGTTCTCAGCCTCTACCAAGGATGCTTTGTGAGCTCTCTCCAGGGGGCACCTGATCTGACCAGAACGCTGGCTGCCGGTTAAAGAGTCAGGGTCCAGCTGATGACCGCATCACCTCAATCATTCCATCTGACCACCTCAGCCCTCTCGCAGTAGTACTGCGCAACAGCTCTCTCTCCCTCTATCTCTTCCTCTCTCGTCTTCATGCGCCCCTCAGGGTCTTCCGTTTTCTCCTTTCATCTAGCGTGCACAACGCCCGCACTGACAACTGCTTCCTCCCAGCGAGAGCAAACAAAGAAGCGGCGTGTGGGTGAGTGTGAGTTTATTAGCGCTGCTTGTCCACTGTCTGCTGCTGCATGCGACTGGAGCCTCTCAGTCAGTCACTGTGGTGTAAAACCTCCGATGACTGCGCATCCAAATGCCACTTGAAGGTCTCCGAGGGAGTATGATTCATAACAGCGCCATTGGTTTAATCTCGCTAAGGAGAGTCATTCAGTTGCACTGATCAAAGGCAGACGAGGCCAACATATTCATTTCGTTTTCCATTCAAATGAGCAGTCTAGTCACCTCAACAAAACCATTTGGCCTACTCTACATATTCAAGCCAACAGAAAACCAGGTTTGCACAATCAAGCAGTGACATGGGAGATTCTTACAGAGGTGCTGTAGAGTGTTTAGTAAAGGCGAGTAGACCTATTTCTATCCATTATATTAGCAATTGGTTATTAGTAACCTACTGACCATTTGGACTGTTGATTGGGTAATCAGAACTTTAAGAAATAGACCAAACACGGAAAATTAGATTTCAAAAATGACCCAGGCATAAGCTTCAGAATCAACAATACTTTATAAGTCTCATATATATAAATAAATAAGTAAATAATAATTCAATTGCTTGTATCATCAGCTCTGTTTCCTGCTATAAGAGAAACAAGTGGGAGAATTCAACATGCAGATTGCCAACCAGTGATCGGATCATGTCTTTATCATTGCCTTGATCATATCATATTAATTTTAATCATGAATCATTTTTTTAATTAACTTTTTTTTTCTTTTTACATTAAGCTATTTGTGACAGCTCTAAGGGAGAAATGTTGTGCCCTATCAAGGCGAGAATGCATATCTATACTTACCCTGGCCTAAATCGGATTCCACCATTTAAAGTTAGTGTTTCTTATTTAAGCCTCTGAGCCCACTGGTGACCTTTTTTTTTCTCCGCCTGATAATGTAATTGGGGATGGTACAGAACATTGTTTTATTTTAGATGCGGGTCAGTCGATGGCTACGGTGAAGCATGTAATTGTGATTTTCACAATCTACGTCTCCCTTCCATCCCATTATATGCATAACACTGAGCGTATTTAAAACATCAATCAAATAAGTTCCATAAACCTGAACTAATCCAATCCGGTCTATGTGTATTAGATCTGCTCAAACATGCAGTGAAGGTAATTAAATCAGTAGTATCTTGGCTCTCACTCTAAATGTTTCCTTTTTTTAATGTAGCAATAGAGCTGAGTAGGGTCCACAGTCCAAGTGGTTAAGTAGCATTGTACATGTACTGCAGTGAGCTAAGACACACTATTAAAAATATAGGTGCCAGAAAGGTTTCTTCAGGAACCTTTATTATTTTAAAAGAACATAGTCAAGAACTCTTTATATTCACGAACATTGTTCCACAGACGGATATAGCCACATACAGAATTACAGTAAAAGGTCATTCCATTGAGTAACACACACATTTAAAGCTTCCAAATCCCCCCACAGAGCCTGGCACTTTCTCTTCTCTTTGGGGTTTCCAAATCCCACTGACCCTAAATCTAACCCCCAGCCACTTTTAAGACTACAGGCTCACAGCAGTCAAGCTTCGGAGCCCTTGAACAACGAGCCTGTGCCTGGGCCAGCACCCCGGGGCAGGGTGCGCGGAGTCGGGCTGCGGAGAGGCCGGAAATGCTAGCGGCTCCGCGGCGTGCTAACTGTCACTCCACATAGTGGGCTTTTCTGCCAACGGGGGCTCAGCGCATAATGCGTGCCATTTTCCACAGCCAGGCCCTTTGAATACACTCAAAAGAGGCATCCACTTCTCCCCGACGGAGGGATTGAGAACGAGGGATAAGGGATGGGGGCAGCGGAAGAGATGGCTCGGAGCTATTCTGTGAGTTAATTACATACGGACAAAAGTGGATTCTTTGGCGCAGTTGGGTCCCTGCTGTTGTGAGGCTGGTGACAGAGCACTGGGGGCTGTATGTGGGCCAGAGACCCGCAGTGATTGACAGCCAGATTTGTAACATTGGGGTGTGCGCTCTTGTGCATGTTGTCCTGCTGAAAGGGGAAGAACTAAATCATGCTATGTGTTTTCATTAATTGTAAAATCAGCTTTTTCCTGCTAAGACCAGCCAAATATTTTTTGGCTGTGTGCTTTCTAGCTGAAAACTAACCAACTTTACAGTACAGGGAGACAGACAGAGAGGACTGAATGCTGACCCCTCTGCCCAGTCTGTGTGTGTGTTTGTGTTCGTTGGTGGGGATGCTGGTGGATAGTGTTAAGAGGGGAGAATGGGGATGGTCTGGAATCTGGCAGTGTCTAACTAACAAAACTAACTAACAGCAACAGCGAAGTGGTAATCTACAGTTACCCAGTACAGTTTTGATTAATCTGGTGATGGTGATTAATCCCTATTCCTGACACTAAAAAACTAAGTTAATTGTTTGAATCCTTTGGCACATCATAATCATCATCAGACAGATATTCCAATCTGATACTTGTTGACATATTTATCATGCTGTAAGAGCAGAATGTTTAGCAGAGGGCAGCGGTCGGTCCTGATATTGTAGGTTACCCATGTTTTTGCTGGTAGTCAGTACTATAAATGTAGAATAACACACACACACACACACACACACACACACACACACACACACACACACACATACACTCACTCTATCTATCTACCACTCCAAAAATAAAGCTAATAAAATAAGCCCAGACGCACTTCTTTAATTGGCACTGAAAGATCAACAGTTTCACATGCTCCTCGCATTCCGCTTCCACAATGAGAAGCTTGTTTGACTCTTCTGACATTAACTCCTTTACCTCTCACTCTCCCTCATTCTCTCTCCCTCTCTGCCTTTCTTTCCCCACTAAAATTCTAATGCACATCACACTCTTCCTCTTACCAGGCTAAAAAAACTTCGCCTCCTTTTAACAGTTCGTTAAAAGTCTTGGGACACTTCACATGTTTCCTATTTATTTCCACCTGAAAAGAACTGCTTGTTCCACCAAGAAAACACTGCGAACACCCTCCGCTTTCATAGCTGTGCTATTATAAAGCTACGAACGTTGAGCCTCAAACAATTCTCGAGAATGCTGAGAAGAGGAAATCGTGAGGAGAAGGCATGAGCTTAATGTAGGCTGCATGCTGTGTCAGAAGGATTATTGTAAGTGCGGGGGGCGATATTTACGGGATCTTTTAACCTAGCCTTCACGCAAGGTCGTTTGATTTGAGGAGAGAATGAGACGGTGGGAGAGGGAGAGAGAGACTTGCTCTTGTCATTTCGATCAGGAGTCTGTTTGATTGGTTTGTACTGGGCCCAGTTGGTGAACTCATTACTAGCCGAATGATGTGCTAGTCTCAGGCTCTTCATCCGCGGCTAAGTCTGGAAACCTAGCAGCATGCTAAAGAGAAACAGGCATCATCAAAGTCCCCTACCCACACACGCTCTCCCAGACAAGCTCTCTCTCTCTCTCTCACACACATACACATACACAACATGGGGAAGGTGAGAAATTCTTAGCTGGAGTGAAAAATTAGCAATGCTAAAACAATTTGCTACATCGTACAAAATAATTAACATATTAAAATAACTTTATATTATATTAGAAATAAAGAATTGATCAACAGATATGGTTTAAAATGACATAAACCCTAGTGTTCAAAAGTTTACAACCACTTGTTCTGTTAATAATGGAGTACTTTCATTCCAAAATGTTACATTTGTATCAGTTTTGGGATTTGTATATTGGAAAATATTTCTATTTCTCTAATAAAGCATTGACGTTTCTCCTATGTGTAAAGCCCACTACCAATAAATTATATTCTGAAAAAGCAGGAACTTCTTGGAGCTGGTCTATAATGTGTTTTGGAGCAAAACCCTTCAATTGCTGTTATTTTGGTTCCTAAGTGGTGCATATTTCTAAGTGTTGACCCTTTTACAGGGGGACTGTGAGTTATCTCTGTGACTGTGAGAGATGGGAATTGATCAAGTATTATTTATACCACTGCCATTACTGATTCTGCTTATCGCTCCAATTCTGTATTGATCCCCTTATCGATTTCTGATTACCTTTCTGTGTCGGGGGAAAAAGTAGCCATAGGTTTTCAACAAGTTTGCAGCTCTTTTATTATGTGAGCTGCACATGTCTGCCTTATAACACACAATGTTTTGGGGTTTTTTTAATCCTGGAAAACAAATAGAGAATTGACTGATGAAATTAATAGTCCTACATTACAAAAAAATAATAATATTTAAATTTTAGCATTCAATGTCATAAGATCATAGCATATGTACCCTCTGTAACAGACTTGTGCACAGAGTGTTAAATACATGGTATTCCTGATTACTTTGCACATACTGCATCGAAATATGTTTCCACATATTGCTTACACTTGCTTAGTTTGCACTATTGTCATCTCTTTCATGAAGCAAAGCCATGCTTTGGATTGTCACTCCACCACGACTCCTTCTTGCTGCAAGTTTGCAATGCACAACTGTATGAAAATCAGGCCGGCATTCATGAGGAAATGATAACCTATGGAGGCGTGCAATTCCGATGGGTTGGACAATTTTGAGCTAATTCTCAACTGGAATTGGTCCTCGATTCTCAACCCTAGTTGTCCCCGGTGATGCACTGTTAAATGATGTTCAAACAGACTTCACAAGTCTTTGAGGAACCACGTGCTAGCCAGTCTTCCCCCTCCTAGCTTAGAAGCCTCATGTGATGGGGGAAATGTAAAAAAACTAAAGTTCAAAGTTGGACATCAGAAGGTATTGTAAGGTGTTTTATTTAATATTTCACTAATAAGTTATTAAATGATAAATAATATACCATACTCATCTATGTATAGTTATTCCTTGATAAATTAGCACTTTTCAAAAAACAAGACATTCTGGATATTTCAGTAGCTACTTTCACAATGTTTTACAGTTTTTACTGCCATTATGGAATCATCCATAGCTCAGCTAACCATTCTGAACACATCTTACATTTCTGATCAGCTTCCTGCTGATTAGCCATAACTTGTAAGGATTTATTGTAGTTGCATCAAAGTACAACCGTTTCATTTATTTATCTTATATCATCATACTTTTTTAAATAATACATCATATTAAATTTGTTCCACTGTATGGAAAAGAGTGATTCCAAACTTTTGTATATATGGTAGCACATTTTAAAGCACATTAATCTTAACTTTATATTTACCCTCCATAACATTACCTTTCCAGTAACAGAAGGTTTCCTTATGACAGCAACAATATCACTCATATCCTATTTGCGAAAGTGACACATCCATCAGCCCGTGGGTGTTTTTAGCTGAGTAAAGTAGCACTAGTGTCCCGCCAGAGCTATGCTGATGAATGGGAAGGAGACTGCTGGTAGAATTCCAAGATGGCAGAGGCCAGCTTTGACCTGGTTTGCTTCAGTAAGTTCAGCATCCAGCTGCATATGCTTTCGGTGGCGTCGCATCAGTGAGCCAGAGCAACAGCATAAAACAACCCAACACAACACAACGCAGCGCAACACAACACAAGGACAAGAGCCATGTCTGATACGGTACAGCGAGCACAAGATGGACGCGTGTGTATCTTTCTCTCTTTTCCTTTTTCATTTCCGTTCTTTTCCTCCGGAGCGGCTTTCTGTTCTGTGTTGCCATGTGTTTCGGAAATGCATTTCAAACCCAATTCCGCAAAATGTATTGAAAATGTTTATTTGTTCATTTATTTATTTATTTTTAATCCGCTTCATGACTAATACTCAATTCAATAAAACCTCTAATAGATAATTAAGATATGCTAGCACAAATATATGCTAACCGTAACTGTTTATGTGAAGCAAGTATCAACAGCCGTCCCTAAATGGAATCCATTCAATAAAAATGCTTCTGCAGATCCTTCAGGCTGCTCAATAGGTAGCGAGATGGTCCTTTATGATGGCGAACAGTACTTGGGAAAAATAATTAGCGTATGGTTAGACCACTCCAACTGTGATTAATTGAGGAGAGATTAACTAGCATAATTTCATTCCGGTGATGATGTGGCTGCCAATTACCTAATGCAACACGCACCCCCACCCCCCCAACCCTATCAGTTTTTCTCTGCCTTCTTCTTTCTCTCACCATCAGAAGCCATTATAAGCTGGAGGTTACATAAATACAGCGCTAACCTGTTTTCCTCACTCTTAAAGCTTTACACACAGCACATACCCCACACTGATCTGCATACATTAGCACTTAAACTGACAAAAACAAAGCTAGCTTCTGGTAGTGCAATGCAGTGTCAAAATCAAAGCCATGCCACCACAATGGCACCAAATCAGCGAAACTGGCAGAGCCCGAACAGAAAGGCAGATGACATTTAGAAACATAAAATGCAGAGCTCACAGCAAGCTAGAACAGCTAATGCCTTCCCCCGACCATATTCATCCCAAAAAGAAAGAAAAAAAAGAAAAATTATTCATAGCAGGTACTAACACTTACAATTCACAGATTACATGGGGGAAAAAAGATGGGTGAGAAGAGTATGAGGCATTCAATAGACAGACATAGTGAAACAGGCAATGCTTTTCTTAAGAAAATGGTAGGGCTTCAGCTAGGATTGACTCTGCTGAGGAAAGCAGAGACTGTAAGAGACAGACAGGGGTTAAAATCTCCAGTGTGTGTGTGTGTGTGTTGTGTACGAGTGTGTATTCGCTCATTTATTTATTTATTTATCCCCCCCCCTTCACTGTCGGTCTTTAGACTGCGTCTCATTGGCTCAGAGCTGGTCGCCTTATCGCACGCTCCCAGACGCACACACACAATAGCCTATTTTACACCATTAAATGCGTATTTGTCGAAATACAATTTCAATTAAATCCCGCAAACCTGCCGGTTTGTGCTTTGCTCCACTTACCACTGAGGGACTGGAAATGAGGAGGGAAGAAAGAAAGGCCTGAATAACTCTATCTCTATATAAACATATATGAGGAAAAGAGAGGCACCAGATTGTTCGAATCGTACAATGAAGTTTGGCTGATTCGCTGAATTCCAGGGGAAACAAAATCCAAACGTCGCTGTCACAGGGATTCGACACAGATGCGAGGTCTGCTCACGTGTTACGGAGTGAATAATTCAAAGGATCTGTTTGAAACAAAGTGTCTGCGCTCTAACTGTACTGCAATCCTAACTACGTTTGAATACTGTGCTAAGTATAATAAAGAATGGATTGAAGGTGGGATGTGTTCCCTACTACAGTATTGTTACCACGATATGAGAATCCACATTAAAGAGGAATTCCACCAATTTTCCGGAATTTCGTAATAATTCAGGCCTTGAGATGTAAACATTCTGAGTGGTTTGGTGTGAAGTGCTTCACTTTAGAGAAACTAACTGACTCAGGTTTGTTTGTAGTGGTGGTGATGGGAACCAGAGGTCGCAATGTCTACAACACAAATATAGCCATTCTGTTTACTATCCAAACCCACCACTGAACCTACACGTTCCTTCTGAGTTATTATATGTATATTATATGTCAGTGATGGTAAAAAAATCTGATAAAATAAAAAGACTCTGCTGCCCTACATGTACTGCTCCACAATGAAGGGATTAAAATAAATAGATTAAATACATTTTAAGACAAAACCTTATCACTTGACCAGGCAGCTTGCATATTTAACTGTTTATGTGATAACTTTCTGTGAGGGAGCTTTTAGAGGCATTAAACTCTTCAGATGTCTGGTTCCCATTACCGTCATTCTGAGCAATTATAACTTGGACAGTTTTTCTAAAGCGGAGCATTTTACGTCAAACCACTCTGGATGACTTCGTTTGCACCTCAGCCATTTAATTATGTAGTATTATTGAAAAATCAGAGGAGTTCCCCTTTAATGGGCACACGTCTGACATTTTGCTTATATTTTATTTTTCTGTTTATATATATATATATATATATTTTTTTACCGGACCACCTTCCACCCTCTCTTCATCCCTTATAATTAAACTGGCTGTACTTGTTACTGTGCCTTTAAGAAATGTGTAGATTGCTTCTATTCTGATAGGATGCTCTGTATTGTGGCCCATTTGAAAGGCAGTTCGGCTCCTTATAACTTCAGCATGAATGGGCGGAGCTAAACCAGGCTAAACAGGCAGATATATACGTATAAATGTGTTGTACTTTGTGACATCACAAAAAAAAAGGTACTTTTCCCTGATATGCTCATTACCATAAACTGTTGCTTAGCCCTGATGAGCAACGGACATCATTAATGCCCCGCTCTCTTTTCCCCCTTGCTAAAGGTCATGCCATCACCCTGCATGCTACAACACAGTCTTTGAACCCATCACCTCTTAGCTACTTCGGCTAGCTGCCCACACGGCTTCCGCAGTCCTCTGCATGTATGCTAAGAACCCTGCCTGACGAAGAACCGCTCGATGAGTCACCGTGTTTAATTCCCAGCATGCCGAGGGGCGTGAGAGGCTAATTAAGTTAACCGGAGGGAGAGAGGGTCTAGCGGGCTGCTCAAGATCCCTGACAAACACTGGAGTGCGCAGGCCCCGGAGGCCCCGCTGAAATTGAGCTAAAACCTTGCGAAAATGAGTCCAGTTCATATTTCCTGAGGATTAAGCCGCGAGGCTCGTTCGAGCTCGCTCGCGCTCCTCCGTCTTGCACCTCATCAAAGTCGGGTGAACTTTTCGAGTGAGTTCTCAGCTCCGCCAGACTTCTGCTGGGGGATTGGACCCTCATTAAGACTGGGTAAATTGGGCTATGATATACAAAACGTTCGGCTCGAGCAGCCAGTCCGCGAGGAATATTTCACGCAACTTTCAACAGTAAGATTAAGCGTAAGGGCCAAATTGAGGGCAAACATGTAACGCCCCAGGCAACAGGAGAAAACTTTGCATTATTATTGTCTATTTTTTCTTCTTCTTCTTCTTTTGCTCAGGTGCTAGAGGTGCAAGCGTGGGAACAGATAATTATGAAAGCGCTCCCCAGGCCGAATTAGAGCTCATGATTGAGTTCTGGAAGAAAAAAAATAAAAACTTGTTTTAATCCGTGCTTTCTTTGTGCTAAAGGTGGACACGTTTAATTAGATAGAACCAAAGAGATGCCACATAAAAAGTATTTACCAATTTAGCTTGAAAGTGATACAGAGACAGTTTAATTCAATACAAACGGTACACAGCCTTCGATTAAAGAATTGAATTCATTCATGTGGAATGTCTCCTGATGTCAAAGTGTGACGCCTCTGCAGTCGGTACGCCTGCGGTCGCTGTGCTTTCGGGACAGCCATTTTGCTTTCTCATGATGCGCGCATTCTCTTCAGCTTTGACTTAAAAGACTCCTAATTGGATTAGTTTGTGCATGATAAATATGGGCTGTGCAGCCCCAGACAAATACAAGGCACTAAAAAAACAAAAACCTACAGCAGATCCGCGCTCGAAATTCCCGAACACCACAATACCGCAAAACCTTTGCGTGTTGGCTCCAGCCCTGAGCTGAATCTAAAGTATTAGATACCGAACTGAGCACAAAATGTATCCGTTCACGGGCAGTCCGGCCGAGCTCGTTAAAAACGAGTCTCGGATGAGTCTCTGCATTGCTGTCTAGCTCGGCACAGGGCATTTACAGGTTGTGCTGTGTTATCAGAAATGATTGGGCACGTGGCACTGTGTGCCGCTCCCTCCCCTAGCAGCTAGCGCTAAATCAAGGCTGGCTTCACGGTGCATTGTCATTGCAGCGCTCTCCTGGGCTGGAACTAAACGATCAATAGCCTCTTTACTTCACCTGAGGCGCAGCAGGGGAGGGAGTGACACAAAACACTGAGGCCACCCGCTTCACTGTGTGCCAGCACGCGCCTGTGTGTGGCGCCCGGATATGTGTGTGACAATGCAGTTTTGATTGTGTGCGTATGCATAGTGGTGAACTAGGTAGTTGAGAGTAAAAGTACAGGAACTGCTTGGAAAATTTTACTCAAGTAAATACACGTCCTCGATTTATAATGTAATTGACTGAAGCAGAGTTCTAACGATTGTTCAAATTGTCTACATAGTTAAAAGGTTAAGAAATAAATAAAGTCATAGCGGTTTGATGTGAAATGCTCTGGTCTAGAGAAACTCACCAACTCTGATCATAGGAACCAGATGTGCAATGGCTCTAAAATCTCCCTCATACAAAGTTAATGCATGAAATGGTCAAGACTAGACCTAAAACTTTGTTTTTTCAGATTCACATTGCATGTTCCAACGCAGAAGGCACATGTAGGTTCACTAGTAGTCTTGCATAATGTATATTTGTGTCTCCTGGTTTCTGTCACCAACCTTGTAATGAAAAATGAGACCCCAAGTTTCTTTACAGTGAACTATTTCACACCAAACCACTCTGAATTAGGGGTTGCACAGACTAGTCCGCTTGTCAACCTTACTGCTCAGTGATGACGCTTTAAGCTTGATGTTGACTAGTCACTTCAGGTAAGACAACAGGCGAGGAGCCTAGTGATAATCTCTGGATTTCCGCAAGGCTAGCAATGCGATCCAGGGCTTATTGGAAAGGGCATGGCACATTCTGTTGACCTGTGGAGTTTGGCTTCATTCTAACATTTCTAACATTTCTGTAGTGCTTTAAAGATCAGATACTGACCATTGTTATCTCCCATTTCCCAAAGCATACAATAAAAAAGTAACATGTTGTTGGAGACACATGACATCCCATAATATTCACTGTTTTATTTTTTTATTTTGAGTTACAGTGCTCTGAATTTCTCTGGCTCATTGGACCTTTGCTGCAGGTGAGGATCTCAGCAAAGCCACCTAGGGTGTGCCAAAGTTAGACAACAATGAACAAGATTCCGGGGTTTGTATGTCTGGTTCCCACTCTATGTCACGCTCTACTGACCTATGGAGTTTGACTTGATGTCATGTTTTTTTTTAAGTGGCTTTGTCGAAAAGCATTCTTGTCTCCTGCGGTATTATCCATGATGTCATCAGGAATTAGTCAATGCTGACTCGACTTTATATAACTGTCAACTTTAAAACATGTCAAGTTGTGCAACCCATACACTGAATGACTTTGTTTACATCTCAACCACTGAATTATGCAGAAGATCTGGAAAATCAGTGGAATTCCCCTTTAAAAAACAGTGTTTGCTTAAAATGTAAACTTTAGCATTAAAATGAAAAGTGCTGGGAGTTATTCTATCTAGTCATTTTGCTTATTTTTATTACTGCCAGATTTTATTATCGACTGTAGGGCTACATTTTAGTTGTTACATGTTTCTCATAACATCTTTAGGTCTTTAAAAAGTGCTATATACACAAATAGTTGCACCCGGAAGGAATTAACCAACAGGAATGAAACTTGGTGGGTAGATTTGACATTGTGAGACATGCAAATGATTCAAGTTTCATGCTCGGCCATGTAATGCCTTCCATGAGTCATCCTGTTGGTACCAGCGCCATTGGCCGATGGCTGCACAATGCTGGACACTGTGCATGCAGACTGTTACAACGACTGGCCTTAAAACTCCGTCAGTGTCACCAAAGACTGCAATGGTGCCATGCCAGACTTTATGGAGTGACTCAGAATGGCAGCAGGTCATCTTCAGTTTTCTTGATAATCTTTATCTTCCTTCGAATAGCATTTGCAATCTGACACTTCCTTCTGGGTGCAACAATGCATTTGAAGGCTATATATGTATAACACTGTCTCAGCAGTCTAAAAAAAAAAAAGCTCTACAGAAACTTTAAGGCTCAATGCAGAGATAACTATCAGAAAGAGAGAAACCTCATCATGAAGTGTAAAAGTCTGAAAATTAAAATGATAAAGTGCAGATACTCAAAAAGGCCACTTAATTACAGTAATGAAGTGTGTCAGTAATGAATGAAGCCCTCTGATACAGTCCACCGCTGTGTATGTGTGCATATAAATATGCCTAGAGCAAGCACTTGCATCACACTGCTTCTGCAGGTGCGGGGTTATAAGAGCATGTAGTGTTTATAATGTTGGCATTTTCATATTGTGTGGATGCAAATGTGTGTATGTGTGTCGCCCTGCGTTTCAGTAATTTTCACACCTTGCTAAGAGGTTTTGCATGCAGCACTCAAATTCAAAGTCAGAGTCGTTCTTGCTAACAGGCGAAACCTTCGAATCTTACATCCACCCACACGCATATACACCCTACCCTCTGTGTTGATGCATGCATCTCTATGGACCCATTAACGCTCATCTTTCATAGCTGCGTGCGGCTGTTTGAAAGAAATTCATCTTTTCTTTTTGTACTGAAGTTTTTTTTTTCCTCTCTCCTTTTTTTCCCTGTTAGACAAACTCTAGAGTCGGCCAGGGAAGGAGTGCAAGCAGGGCCTCTAACCGGAACATCCTCTGCTCTGAGGCAGGATAGCGTTTAATGCTAGCTAAGCTAACAGCGAGCTTGGAAAACGCAGAGTGCATTATTAAACGCAGTCGGGCGGGCGCCGGGTTTTGTCGTTTCTCGCCCGGGCTCATCAGAAAGAAGAGCATGCTTTATTAAATGCACTTTCACATGGGGGTTTACGCCGGCGTCTCCGGCACGATCAAAGCGCCGTGCCATGCCTCTTTCCCCCGCTTGACTCTGATTCCTCTTGACAAAGTGATTCAATTAAATCCGTCTCTCTCCCACCCAAAAATAAACAAGAGAGAAAGGGAAGGAGAGGGAAAGTAAGAGGGATTTAATTGTGGGGATCTGGTCCCTTGACTACGATGGTGGTAGAAGAAACCTTAGGGAAGGGATCCCCCCCTTCTTTTTTAACTCCTTCTAAAGCATCTAGCCAAAGAGGCATTCTCACAACACAAATAGTGCTTTAGCACTCTACATTTAGGGCTATAGTATATCTCTACTTCAATCCGTTTCACAAGCTTTAACTGCCAATGCTGCACAGCTATAAGTGCACACAAGCTGCCGGGGCCCTTTGAAAAAAGCCTTGAAATGGGACTGGTTATCTAATGTGTTTGAAAGACTCTCACTCTCACTCTCTCTCTCTCAACAGATTGATTTTGACCCTCCCCTTATTGAGAGCGTGGGGCTGTTTCGAAATCTGATGGCTTGAGGGAAATATTTATCTACATTGATCGCGGAGGCTGATGAGTCTGTTATGAACGGCGCAGTTCAAACAGTTTGGGTCCCTCGAACGTCTCTAAATATCAATCAGCAATGGGCAGCCTGGGAGCCTACATGAAGATCCAGCATGAATAACAAGAACACCAAAAACGGTATTCTAATTAGGAGAGCAAAAACATCTTAGATTACCATATATAGAATTTCTATGCAGTCTGAGCTTGCAATTAGAAAGCTCTACCAAGCTCATTCTATAGAGCAGTTGTCTCCAATCCTGGTCCCGGAGAGCTAATTTACTGGAGAGTTTGCGTTTAACTTACCCTACACTAATACATGTGATTCAGAACTTCTAAAGAAACTCTTTAGCTGAAGCAGGTCTGGCAGACTGTGAATGGAACTGGAAGGAATGTGGGAATGTAGCTCTCCAGGACGGGATTGGAGAAGATACACTCATCATCAAAAGAATAGTTGGTAAAGGTTACCAAGAACGATAAATTATTGTTAAATGATTATTGAGCTACACATACAGAAGTAGGGTCTTTCAGTATGTTGTTGGGCCGCCATGTTTGCTAATGCAACATGCCAGACGTCTCAGCATGGAGTTGTGGAGGTTCTTAACGGTGTCCTGCGATAATGCATCCCAAGCAGCTTGAATATTCTCAAGCAGTTTCTTAACACGTGGTCTTAACACATTGTGATGCCTGCATGCATATAGTTCTGCGTCGTGCAGCTGTCTGCCAGTGGTGCCAGGATGACTCATGGAGGGCATCACTGCTCGCTAAATGTTCGCAGTCGTGGCTGTTGGGTCAGTCAGGTAAAGCGATGAAGCCTATCCTTGCCTACGTCACATGTGCAGCTGAGCGTGAAACTTAAATAATTAGCATGTCTCACTATGTCAGACCTACCCACCAAGTCTCATTCCTGTCATCTGATTCTTTCTATCTGCGACTATTTTTTTGAAGATGAGTGTATGAGTTTGCTGCAATACGTCTGTATAGGCCTTTTAAAAGTAATCAGTTTGAGACTCTCGGTGGCATAGTCATCTAAGTGGCTCTGTCTTTGGGAGATCATGATGCCACAGTCAGCCATGGATGAGGGTCTTAGACAGTATAATTGGCCTTACTTTGGGTAGGATGGTCTTCCTGTTAGCTGCAGTTCAAACATATATGGAAGTATATGCAAACAGATGAGATGGCGCTTCACATGTCTGAGAGGAAACACATGCATGCTTTCACCCTCTGAGCTTGGTAGCATTGTGATAATGAAATATCTCCAGTACAGACCTCAACAAGCTACCATTGCCAAATTAGGTTCTACTTTTGTTATGGCTGGCAATAACTGAGACTTCTGAGGGATGAAAGGCTAGTTGCTGCAGTTGGTTCTTAGTTGCATATAGAGACAGAGTCTGAGAACAAGAGCGATAGAGACAAAAAAAGAACATCAAGAAAGTAGGAAGATATGTTGAGGTGAAAATGTCTTCCTTAGCTGGGGGTGTTTTGGGGGGGTTGGGGGCTTAATGACTGTGAACGTGGCATGAAGAGCGGGGAGGGGCACTGATAATTCTGTCTGCTGCCATTTCATTAAAGATTCAACACCTACAGGATATTTTCCGCATCAAACTTTCATGCCATCAGGCAGTCTCGACTGCACAGGGCTTCACACACTGTAAAGGATGATAAAGCGCGCTGAATAAAGGCCCATCTTTCAGCATGCTGTCTCCACTACAGTCAGATAGCGCGCTGCTATGCTGACAGACAGGGTTCTGTAGGAAATGCCATGCTCAAAGAAAATCGCATGAAGGGTTAAGGAGGTTCATCTTTGACTTGGGTTCAACGTATCTACAGGATGAGAAATCACCAGGGAGAACTTAACAGCAGGATCCTACTCCAGATATGCTGTCTTTCATTCTATCCTTCTTCCTCACACCGGCTCGCTTGCAAACACGCTCGCGCACACACAAACACACGCGCCTGCAGTTGATTTAAGCTTTCTGATCTCTCCCGTCATACTTCTTTAAATCTCTAGCAGAGCGGAAAAGTCAACAAAGTCGATCATCTCTCGGCAATAAAACTATCCACAAGTTCCCACTCACACCATTGTATAAAGCAAGGTCATATGTAAATCTGTCCCCTCCCACCGCACCGCCTGTCACGTCAGCATAATAAATAACAGCAAAAAGGGCTTGATGAATCCACAAGAGCGTAGCGCTCTAAAGGCAAGCTAGGCCCAGGGCATTCCAGGAAGCAAAAAAGTGACTTGAATTTAATAGCACGGGGACTGAGATGATGCTGCTGCATTTGTGTGCTCTGGATAGTAGTTTCAAAATGCTGGAATTGACTCAACTTGACACTGACCTTGCTATAACAGACAACACTACATACATTAACAATAAAGACTCTAGAAAGTGTCTTTGGGGCGATGCCATAGAAGAATCACTTTTGGCTCTCTGAAGAACATTTCACTTGAATAATTTCAATTGAGTTTCTTCAGGAATCACCAACTGAAAAGTTCTTTAGGGAAAAAAGTGGTTCTTCAAGACATACAGATCAGATACAAGACACCTGACTGAAACATTAAGATTAAGACGTTTGCTACCTGGATCAGGTGTGTTAGATCTGTGTTGGGGGTAAACTAATGACAGATCCCCAGGACCAGGATTGGGCACCCTGGGCACAGAAGAACCACTATGGTTTATTAAGTAAACTTTCAGAGTGTGGTTCTCGAAGAAACACTCAGTTTGGTACATTTGTTTTCAAGAGTGTAGGACACCCTCCCTCCAACCCAGTTAGCCTAAATAATGCACCTGATCCTGCTAATCAAGGATGACCTCCTAAAGAAATTCATTAGCTGGAGCAGATGAAGCTGGAACTCGATTCTGCAGAAAGGTAGATCTGGGACCATGAGTTTTGACTAATGGTGAAAGGCTTTTACTAATACGGAGTCTGTTCTTTTGAGAAGAGGAAATGGCTAAAGACTGAAAAGGTTATTTTGGTAACTTATTGTGGCAGCCTGTGTTGTATAATTGAAAAGTCATGTGACCTAAGATGGAATGATATATGAATCGAAAATGTAGTTATTATGTTTCCATATCTTCAGCATTGCTTTATTTCCTATCAATAATAAGGCCTGTCTTTTAAGACGAAGGAAACAATGAAATAGCATCTGTAAAATGACTTGCACAAAAGGGGACTCTGGCATTATATCAAGCGATAGATTTCAATACAGTAGGAGCACCTTTTGAAACTATAATAGGGTGTATATTTCCCCCCTACATTCCTTGCGTAGTGAGTGAGCAGCACAGTAAGAGCGATAGAGAGGGTGGTAATGTGTGAAGGAATTTAATAAGACTTATACCTCTGTAATATTGCCTACTTGGCAGTGTCCTCAGGGGAAATGGAAGAACACTGGCAGAGAATGAAGCTCCCCAGGAAAGAGGGAGAAAAAAAAAAGCAAAATGGCAAGTGTGCAGCTACAGTAGCTCATATGCTAATTTCCTCAGGGCTAAATCTCCTTCTCACAGTTTATAAGCTGTGGCCTGATTTGACTTGATGCCTGTGTTTTCTCGTGTTTTTGTTGTTGCGGTTTGTCAGCCAGAACTCTTAGTTAGGTAGTAAAGTACACATGCACTACAACTTGGCTAGCAGCTAGCACAACAGGGCATTGTGCCGCGTGTGGCGTTCATACTTGGCTAGCTCTGTCTCCTGGTCCGCCGCGCTCGCTGACATTTACAACCCAGGCCGAGCTGCTAGTGTATAAACCCTCCAGGCCATGACAGAGTGTGGATTTGGGACAGGCCTATCTTGGTCACCCCTTCAAAACACGCTAAACTCCCCTCACGCTTGACCAGAAGCTAAAGTCCAAGCTAGTGTCTAAACATGACCCTTGCTGCTGGCAAGAGTGAGCCTAGTTCTGCCAGTAGACTGTGAATGCACTTGAAAAGAAGAAGAATAATAAGAAGAAAAGAAAAGGGGGAAAAAAACAACTCTTTCTTGTAGCCTTCTGTTCATTTTTTCTGTTAGCATGCTAGCTTGCACTTGTTTTCCCAGCAGCCTAGCATAATCGTGTAGCCTATACACCTCCCTGTCACCTGCTAGCCACATAAAGATTGGTTTAGAATAACGTGAAACAGGCTTTTAATGGGCTAGAAGGACACCGCCGTTGCGGTGGGCGCAATCTTCCACACTTAAGACCCTAAAACCCATTAACTAGGGAGAGGCATTTTAACTTAATACCAGCACTGCATTAGCAATGAGGAGAGACTAACAAGCAGACGAGGCTCACAGGAATGCTAATAACCTTAGCGCGAAGACAAAGACGCCACAGCAGCGAGCCTTGGAAAAAAAAAAAATTAATACATCACAATACTTTCTTTTACAGCTCCTCTAAATTACCACTTAATTTCATTTCACCACTTCAGCATCTTCATTTCATCTCGCCTGTGAATAAGAAAGGGGAATGGTGGCGGGGGGGCCTGCGAATGCAGCTTCTCTCTAAATGTATTCCGATCCCTTGGGGGCTAAGGCTAATCCATTGTGCGGCGCGCGGAGCTGGTATTGTGGGACGCGTGCGTTAAAGGGGCGCGTGATGCGGCTGCATTAGCATTATTAAAGGGATGATGAAAAGTGACTCTGTAGCTTGCCACCGATGAATCATTCGGCTGTCTCAGCGGAGTAGAATGACAGCGGCTGGAGTGAGGCCAACTGATCTGGTGTTTGAGGTGATCGTGGAGCTTAGGAAAGAGTCTGTGTGTGCTACTCTTGTTTTTTTATTTTTGTTTTTTTTTGTTACAGATTCCTAATGTTATCTTTCACAAACACACACATTCGATGCATGTGATCTTTCAAGGCCTATCAAATATTAATGGGGGGAAGACGCTGGCGCTGGCTCATTATAACAATTTTTTCGAGTGGTGTAGAAGTAGAAAGCATTCTCAACATCGCAACTGCTGACTAGATAAAAAATGTGAGAGGAGAAGGAGAGTGAATGTGTCTGTGAGCGTGTATGAGTCTGTGTATGTGTGTCAGAGTGAGAGGAAGAGAGAGAGAGAGAAGCATGACCCAGAAAAGGATTTCATTTCTTTGCAGCCTGAATAGAAAGAGTTCAATTGAAATTTATTCCAGTGTTTTTTTTTTCCCCTGATGTTCCAATAGCAAATACAGTATCTGCCTGACTATACCTACCTCTGTATTTGAAATAACGGAGACAGACAGCGCATTTATCAAGCTGCGTGTGGTCCTGCTTAGGGGTCACTCACCGAAAGATGGACAGTCGTAATTGGTTGCTTGCAAGCAGCCATCTTGCTCGGGAGAGCCACAATTATTTGCTCTCACTTCAAATCATAGGCCATGGGGCGAAAGCTCATACTGCCTAGTGATTACTAACAGCATGTAGTCCAGACCTACCATACCGAACTCTGTGTAGGGACTCCAAGTGACACATGAGGTGTAAGATGAATATCAAAATACAAGATCTTAAAATACAAGCTGCAGTGTGGAATTTAACTTGCCATTATCACAAGTGTTTTGTGTTTATGTCAGCATCAAATCATATCAAACTGGACCTAAGTATGCCATTTGAAGCATACTCACTGTTGGGGAGGGGGAAAAATGTATGCATTTTTCTAATCAAGTATAATCATGTACACTCGAATCTGATGCTCAGTAATATGCAGTGTGAGTTTTTGCCTATGGCCATGCAGTCAGCTGCTTACCTACTAATGGGCCCCACTGAAGAGTACCAGCAGCGGAAAAGATGAAAAGGCTCTACTCGAGCTTGTTAGCCTTCGAGCAGTGTACCATTAGCTGAGAAAGTCTTTTTCACTTCGGGTGCCTGGAATCACAGCAGCGAACAGCAAAGCCCACCTAGCTGGCATTAATATTGGAAAAGCCAGAGATTTCCTGCGCACATTAGCCGGAGATTTATTGACGGCTTTGCGCCACAGATGTGGCAGGTGCGCGTAGGTACTTATCAAAGAGAGAGCACCCGGGAAATGTTCTGTCAGCATTGCACGGTGGTTGGAGGAACGTTTGCTGAGGTTTTCTCATCGCCCATGCGCGGGTTTGTAGATAGCACAGAGCTAAAATTAGATGCAGCACCGTAGCCGAGGCACCTGTGATTTTCATATATGTTTGAATTCTCTTTTATGACAAATATTCTTCCTTGCGACAATCTTCATTTTACAGATTCAGGTTTGCCTTTGTGGGAATTATTACTTCATTAAAAATATGCTGGGCCTTATTACTTTCCAGTCTACCAGGCTTGATGTTGGCAGGGACAAAAAGGAGAAAGTCTTACTAGAGTAGAATCCACCACCTTAATTGTTCTTCATTTTATTTATTCAGGTTTCTTTATATTTCATTCATTTGTTATTTCATTCATTCCAATTCATCCTTTTGTCTTAAAATACACCAGAATAGCTGGAAATGAAATCTGTTTACATTGAAAGTTAAGAATGTTTTTGCCTTCCCCTGTAAAGTTGCCATTTTGGAGATACTTGACATTTTTTTGGACCCTCATCTCCAAAATAGCAACAGGAGACAAAAATAAATTATATTCTATTTTAGTAATATCGTCGCTGTCCAATGAAAAACATGTATCTCCACTTTTGTCCATTTTTACTTTTATGCATCATTTGAACAGATCAGCTGCTGTTTACACTGAGTGAGAATTTCATGATGAATGTGCAAACAGAAATGGCCCAAAACTGTTTGGAAAGATGTCTGGTTCCATTGACTCACAATAAAGTTAAATGAGGTTTTTGGCCTCTCCTGTAAAGTTGCCATTTTGGAGATACTTGTTTTTCTTTGGACAGCGACGATATGTAAGTCATTTTGAGACTTAGGTCCATTCTTCATGAAATGCAAATGGGTGGTGGCACAAGTCACAAGGACCTTGTTTTTACTTGGTTACTTCAAGTGAGTAGTATATAGATTGTATCCTGACAAGATTTTAGCCACATGCATTTTCAGTCTTGGCAATCAAGTGTATCTCCACTTAGTTGGCCTGAAACCCGATTGCTGTGTGGGACGGAATATGCAAATCCACTCACTGCACGGCAACCAATTAATTCAGTCTCTTCCTGTGCTATGTCAAAGATGGTTTGCATGCCGGGGTGCATTTATTCAAACTTGGGGGTAAACAACAATTGTCTTCCTTGCAGATACCAATCATGTGCCCCGTGACGTATTGCATGGGGAGGAGTTTAGGTTGTACTTATAGGGGTTTTGGTTGTGGAATGTGTCTTGTAAGGATGGACGTGTTTACATGGATGTAGTCCTGATACTCAAGAAGCTTGAAGTAACCAGGTGAAAGCAGGGTCAATGTTATGAGAGGAACAGTATGTACTTGCTTTGTTTAACTGCACCCTTGTATTCTTGTTTGTTGATTTGTTTACCCTTTTTAAAGCTGCCTTCTGACGCTTTTAAAGTACATCGGCACTACATAAATGAAGTTAAGCATTAAACCAGTAACCTTGACTACCCGCAGTAGACGTCGGCAGTGAGAGTGGCGGTGAGCTGTTTTCTCCTGACCCCGTGTTTACTGAGGGATGTGGGCCCAGTCAGGCCCGTGGCCGCCCCTGCGGAGGTTAATGGAAAAGAGTCGCCCCCGTAAATATGCCACATTAGCACCCGCTTCACACACCCGCGCCAGACACAACACGGATAAATCCTTGTCGCCTCACCCTCCAGGGCCGAACCGTGGCCGTCCATCAAACACATCTGGCCACACATGCACGTACATGTGCGCACGCACACGCTGCTTTGAGAGACGAGCTCTTCTTTAACCTTCAATCAATGAAATTAAGCCTGGCTTTTTGTCAGCGTTTGCGTCTGCATTCTAAGTAATAGCAACAGCCAGCAACAGCAATGGGAGTTGGGGGAAATTCAGTTTGTAGCGCCGCACTATCAAATGAGTCTGGTGTGAGCTTACAAATTTGGTTAGCGTCTAGCCTCGAATGACTTGAACATTAAAGATTAATAGAGATTCCCACTTTCATATGAACCTCAAACAAACCATGCACCTGCCCAGAAGCCCGCATATTCAAGTACACAGACAGAAACACCAGCCCAAAGCTTGCACCTAGCACACAGCTAGGGATTCTGGCGGGGTGTTTGGTGTTTGGGGGGGCAAAATTGATCTATATGATGGCAAATTGGATTTCAATTGCGGCTCAGGGTGCCTTAATTGTATTACAGCCTGAGAAAGGGATTAGTTCTTAAATCTGACTGGAATAATAACGATCTACATGGGGGGTTGTAATGGCACATTTAATAGCCAGGAGTCCAAGGTTGGGGGGCGGGGTGCACATCAGAGACATAATAACATGTTAGCCATTCTGCAGTGCTAATGGTAATGGTAGTGGGAAGAATGTGATCACTGATGCATTGGAATTGCCAAAGTCCAAAATGTTCCTAAACTACAATTACATTCTCTTGACCAAATTGAGTGCACAGAAAGAATATAGAATGCTTCTGTGGTCAAATTCTCCCTACTAATTATAACTGGAGACTGAAAAGGAAACTTAAGGAAAAGGCAAAGTAAACTGCAGTATTCAATTAAATTAGCTCAGCATGGAGCAGTGTAGCTGGTTTCTACTACTTGCATCTGTACATGCCCATATACATCTGCATTACTAACACAAGCCCTCATTTATTTAACCAAAGAAGGAGTGGGAAAAAAGTTGAATTCCTTTTCATCTTCTCTCTTTCCAATCCATATTGTGCTGATTAGATGGAAAACGTGTTGTGCTGTCCTTGAAACCTCCTCCTACAGAGCCTGCTTTCTCACTGAGCTTTGCAACCGGCTCCTAATTTAAACAGATGCACCATGGGTATTACACCCAGGCCCCAATCAATGGCTACAAATATCCCAGCAACCTCTCCGCCCAGGAAATGAGCTGTTTATGCCGCCGAGTGAGCAAGCTTTGCCGCCCAGGAGAGAGAGGGCCACCTGACATGCAGCGTATTGGAACAAATGTTGGTTCCACAATTGAACCAAGGCTACGGAGGAGAAAGATGAAAGATTATTTGTCCAGTGTCTGCTATATAAACATTAAGGAATGTGACATCAAGCCACAACACACCAAGTCATTGATCATTTTTATGGAAACGGGAATAACAACAATCCAGATCTAGGGCATCTGAGGACAGGCCTTAAAATGTCTCTCATATTGCCTTCATAATGTCCATACATATAAGTCAACAAAGGCAAGTTTTTCATATGATATCCTTTGTAGGCATCTGAAAGATCTCAAATTTAACATAGGTGTGGTTTCGCTGATGTTAGCATGGTGTTAGGTAATGTTAGCATGGTGGCATCCTTGGATCACGGTGCACAAGGGAGAACCTCATTTATACTGTTAATACTCGGTTAGAGCAGAGAGAAGCAAGGGATGAAAGTGTTTCTGCTTCATCCACACAGCAGCACATCCCTTGTCTGTGGGAAGCATCAGCCATTCTCCGTTTTTCACAGGGAGCAAATGAAATGAAATTACTTTCATCTGTAAACAGTTTCCTTTTATGGCCAGCTGGAGTCAGGGGCCGAAATTGCATTTCTCTTTCTCATTCCTGCCCTTTCTCCTTTTCCTCCTTTCTTTCAGCTTCCCTCCGTCCTATGCTCTTCAAGTAATGGCACGCTGATAGAAAAACGCTCAATGACGACGAGAGGAGAGGAGGGGATGTACTGTGAGATCATGAAAACAGCAGAGTTATTGTTTTTATTGATCTTCATAACGGGGAGAGCACATGATCATGACACCTGACATCCATCACGCCATCATATCGACCCCCATTGGCTAAAAAGCAGGAAGAAGGGTCAAAGAGGACGGAGCATGCAGGAGCCAATCACAGCCTGTCCCAGGTGTGAACTGTGATAATCAATTAAAATCTATTACATTCTGTTCTGTACAGAGAGAGTCAATGTGGGCACTAAAGCATTATGTTCTTCTATCATGCTTCACCTACACTATGTACTCCACTATCCAGTGAGAAGTATTATTTAAAGCTGAACAGTAATGGTTACATTAATAAGCTAATTACCATGTGACGCCTCACATCACTGAATAGCCTCTGGCTGGAGTTCCTAGTTCTGAATTGCCTCTGAATGGCATTCCTGGTTCTGAATTGCCTTTGACTGGTGTTCCTAGATTCTTGTTGCTGTTCTTTATTTGTAGGATCATTCTTGTTTGGCATGATGGCTGGGAAGTCTACAGCTTCCCAGGATAGCTCCTTCCCTTGTGCTATGTATGACAACTGTCTATGTTGATTGACTATATGCTGCAGATGTGGCAGAAAGTAATCTTTAACAGTGCATGACCCTAATATAAATATACTATATGCTTGCAGTAAATGTAGTGAAGGCAGAAACAAGGGAGACAATCTCAAACTCTTTGTTCATCGGGAAGCGGTTTCGATATGCATGTTCTCTGGGTCATTACATATTGGACATACTGATTCAGCTCTGCCAATCTGAACTTTGCCACTGCTGATACAATAATACTGCTTACAAAGGTTACATCTTTGTGTATAATGGTAAAGCACTGAAATTGACATCTGGAAATCTGGAAAGATTCATTTATCAGCTTTTTGGCTTTCATCAACTTTTCTCAGCCACAGTTGAATTATGTGAATTAATAGGTGAATCTTAGCGGAATAGATTATCTTCTGAAATGTTCTATTCAATGCATAAGTATTTAATGTCCAGGAGTGAACCTGGATGTATTTTGCTTTTAACCGAGCTGTCAGTTTGCAATGGTTATATAAAGACTGCCTAAATCATTTAACCTATGAGACATCAGGTTATGTGAGAAACCTGGGACTAAAACTTCAAATTATCTCAGTGCACATGATTCTGTCTGTCTGAACAGTTCAAATGGTAACTCAAAGTGACTAGTACGCTATGACATACACCTGGTTGTTTCATATAGCTGGATTGTGACAAGATTTTAAATACATAAATAAATGCATCTGCGGTTAGTATTTAGTAAGGACTAGATTCACAAGAGTCTTAAGAAAGAAAATAACATTCGTAAATGTAATGTTTGTTCTTTCTGAAGTATGTTCTTAAGAAAAAAATACAACAAACAGTTATTCTTTAAATAGCTTCTTAAAACATACCTTTTTTTTTAGAAGCAAGTTGTATTCTTGAACACTTTATGATCTTAGATGTTTTCTTCACTGTATGAATGCCTCATATTTGTCTTAGGCTGTAAGGATTGACAGGGAGACATCTAAATTTGTTCAACTTTAAACGGTTGGTCATTGGAAATAAGCTCGCCGGGCACAAAATCACCTTGTGTTTAAGGTGGTAGTGCCTTCAGGCTCCTGCAGATGGGGCTGCACGAGGATGATGGGGTTATAAATACCTGCAGGGTGTGTGACAGGATTAATAGATTGAGAAGTGGTGGTACAGTGCAGTGAATATTAAGCTGTAACTTGGAACTGAGCCTACATAAGAAAACTATGTAAGAAAGATATTAAGAGATCAAATTCAAGAAATAAACAGTATAAATCTTTTAGATTTATTTATATTGGTGAACGAACCCCTTAGTGTTTGTCTTAAGAATGTTTGCAAGTTGTTTTTTTTTTTCCTAAGAAACCTCAGAATGTCTCCAGTTAGTCAGACTGAAATCAGGGAGCTATATGATGCATAGTATGCAAGTCAACTCATGTGGAACAAATTAACTTTAGTATTCCTCATTTTTTCAGTTCTATTCAAAAGATGATTTCCGCCACGGAAATCATACATTAGTCATTTCCTTACCCCGACTTTACAACGGTTTTTACGAGACAACGGCTGTTTGGAATAATTGGCCTGCTGTATTAGTCATGGTGGTCATGAAACATGTGTGTTGAAATGTAATGACGAGGCAAAGTCAAGATTAGCCAAACTGGTGCTTTATTTTACCCAGCTTGGGCTGCTGAAGGCTGAATTAAACTCATGTCAAGAGCTGAGCTGAAGGAGCAGTGATGCTTCTATTTAATGCTGGCAGTTATGCACAATAGCAGAGGGAGGTGCTATCGCAGCATCAGATGTGGTATGTGGATAATCTCTACCCAGATCTTATCCTGGTACTCAAGACCCAGCTGTTATATCTTTGGTGAAACCCTAAGGCATGTCTTCCATGTTCTAACACACAGTAGATATGCTTTGGTAGAAACCCTCAGCATTTGCTTGGGGATTCTATTTAAAGTCGTTCAGTAAAAATATCACACCGTAAGCAGAGAAGAACACAAAGTAGAGTCACAACTTCCACTCTGTTCCTGCACCGCGTATCTGCCTTTCTACTCCGAGGAGGGAAGAGACAGATGACTGTAGGACCCCCACTAAGATTGAATCATTATTCCCTCCTCCCTACTGCATGTGTGCCCGAATCAGCAATATTTCACACTGACAGAAGGACCCCACAGCGGGCGTCCAGTCAGACGCCTGAATTCTTTCACTTTCTTTATCAAATTATTCTTCATTCTGCTAAAATGAACGCGAGGGCTGTTTCGCCAAGGTGTCAGTCACAGTCATCCCCCACTTTTTTCCCCAAATGAATAATGGGCTTTGTAAGTTTGGAGTTTATTTATTTACAGCTCTGCTCAGATGGACAGTGGTGCTGGGACTGTGGAACTTTCTCGGGTGTAATAATGCGGACAGTTTTGTCTGATTATTTATTTATCAGGTCCTGTTATGCCCGCTGAATTAGAATGCTGTCTCAGGCTTGGGCTTTGCCTACGGTAATGGGGCTTCGCTTCAGAGAGCGTGCATGTGTGGGCCACTAACGGACGTGTTTAAAATGCTTGGCGAGTGGTCCGCTTTTTTGTCTCTCCTCTCACGCTTTTTTCTGGTTAGCCATCCCTCTATCCCTATTCTTTCCTGCCTATCTGCTCCTGTTTTTATGCCTTCGCTCTTTCCCTCATCTGTTGCCCTCTTTCTGACTCTTTCTTTCTCTCTTCCTCCCAAGTCTGCCACATGCCGCTGAAGCCTGCATTACTATCCCTATTCAGTTGATTGACTCCATTTTGAGCCGGCCGCCTAGTGCCTCACCCCTCCATTAGATAATACCTTATCACGCAACAGTTAGCTTGTAGTTTCCCCCTGTGCAAGCACAGAGAGAGAGAGAGAGAGAGAGAGAGAGGGAGAGGGAGGGAGGGAGGGAGGAAGAGAGAGAGACTAGCCAAATCTGAATACACTAATGCATTCAATTTCCTTTTTATTCCATGTCACTCAGGCCGTGTTCTTTCCTCCCTCTCTGGCTTTTTTTTATTGTGCCACATGAATACTGCATCAGCCCTAACTGAGCGTGCTCACAAAAGGAGCCTAAGAGCCTGGATTTGACTCTAGGGTGAATCTGTCTCTCTCTCTCTCTCTCTCTCTCTTCTTTTCTCCTACCTCTCTCTTTTTATGCTCTTTCGTCTATCACTCTCTTTCTCTCACCACTCTCTCCCCTTTCACTCTTTCTCTTTCTGTCTCCTTCTCCTTTTTCTCTCTCACCTCTTTCTTCTCTCTCACCTATTGCCCTCTTTCTCCTACCACTCTCTTTCCCTCTTTCTTTCTCTCCTTTCTTCTTTCTCTCTTACCTGATTGCTCATTTACCTATTGCTCTATTTTTTGCAGTCTTGCCCTCTCTTTCTTGCTCATTCTTTATTCTCAACTTTCTCTTCCCTTTCTCTCTCGCTCATGTCCTTTCTTTCCCTCTCTGTCTTCGACTTCACTCTTGCCCTCATCTGTTGCCCTCTTTCCGACTCTTTCTTTCTCTCTTCCTCCCAAGACTGCCACATGCCGCTGAAGCCTGCATTACTATCCCCATTACTATCCCTCCTTTCCCTCTCTCTCTTCCACTTTCTCCTTGTATTACCTATTGCTCTTTCTCTCTCTTGCTCAATGCTTTCTTTCTATCTTTCTTTCTTTCTTTCTTTCCCTTGCTCTCCTCTCTGTGCCGCTCTCTCTGACAGTCTTTCACTCATTTGCTGTCATTCTCTCTCTAACCAACTTTGTCAACCCTCTCTTTCTTTCCTCCCTCTCTCTCTCTCTCTCTCTGTCTGTCACTCATCCACTTTCTCTCTTTTACTACCCCCTCCATCTCTCTCTCGCATGACCTCACCTTTGTTCTCCCTTCCGCACCACCCTTTCTGATGAAATGAGTTGGAATTAACAGGTCTGTCTTGGGCAATAAGTCCAACTAAGTAATTCTGGAGACAATCGGAGTGAATTAGTGTTGGAGAGAAGTGACATGGAAAGGATAGCCGCTGACACATAGCATGCTAAATCACTTAGCGGTCCAGGGGGAGATGGCCCTCTTTTGTTGCCGGCCTTAGATTATGTCTCGAACTGAATGGTTACAGTCTCTGGGTGGGCAGAGAAGCAACACATTAAGGTTTGGTAGTGTCACTACTGGTTTGGCTGGAGTGTTATAAGCAGTCAGGTGAATTATGTGGAGGTGTGGGTCAGAAATATTTACATTCTCTGTCTCTAGGCAGTAGAGATATTACTGAATACAAGAGAGCAAATAAATGAACAGATAATGTGTTTCAAACAAATACAGATACAGAAAGCACCCACACTTATTTCAGAAGTTCCTTCTGAAATGTCTGGAAACCCCTTTAGATCCATGCCACGCTATACAAAATATCACAAGATTCTGCAAACTCCACTTGCTCCTATTCTAGCATTTGCCTCCACTGCTATGTTTGCTTTCTGTCATATTCACATTTTTTCAAATCCTGATTGAAGCCCACACCTGACCTATACCTGTGACTTTGAGACCTGACCCTTAAACTGATCATGCTATTTTGATGGACTCACACATATGCACTAACAAGGCACATTACAACAGTCATGGATGTACAGTGCTTTGTTCCTATCACTAGATTAGTAATCACTACATTAATCACCAGAAAATGAACTTGAAGAAATGTTATCTGAAAGTCAAGCATTTGGAACATTGGATGGTACACTGACATTGACGTTTGCTTTGTGCAGTAACTGCTACAAGAGGCTTGCATTTATGCTAAACACACCGCCAAAGAGTTGATGTCCTACTCCTCCTGCTATCATAGATTAGAATACTATCACAAGCTCCACACAGTGGTACTTCCTATCTGCTGTAATGACCAGGTCATAATTCCCATAGTGAAGGCCTTCCATGGCCAAGACTGGCTTCGTTGTACACGTACTAGACTACATGAAAGAGAGTGTGCATAAAAAATGGTGGGATACTTCAAATGATAATTTCTGAAGCAAAATAAGTGGCAGCTTGAGCTTGGCCTTGCTGAACAAAACTCATTTAGCGTCATTCATTCTGAGACCTTCTCCTGGTCTTGCTTGGTCCTTCTAGCAGGGCTGAGAAGCACCCAAGTTTAAGGTGATTCCTGACATGTCATCATTTATTGAGGTAAATTAATGCATTTATTAAGCTAAGTTGATGTTAGCTTTATAATATACTGTATATTATTAGTATATATAAGGCCTTTGTCAGTTTGTTGTAATGTCTCACACACTGGAATTTTGTCTAAACTTTTCTGTCCACATTTCTTTTCCTCTGGTCATTTTGCTTGGTCTTTAACCATCTACAGGGTTTTAGCTTTAGCAATGATATTAAGGCAAGAAATATTACAGCACAGTCAAGGTTGCTGCATGCCTACCAAAATGGCGACAGGGTGTTCTAAATGATGTAACTAGTAGTTTAAGTGTATATCGATAGTTCATTATTGTGGTCATTATTGTGTGCTACTGGCTTTAGAGAGAAAATGTGTGTGTGTGTGTGTGTGTGTGTGTGTGTGTGTGTGTGTGTGTGGGCAAAGCATAGATAAAGTGAAAACATTCATACCCAGCCTGAAACCCCTGATAAGCCTGAAAGGTCAGGAAGAAACTTTTAATACTGATCCAGTAGTGTTGCATTCATGCAAGTCATAAGATGATACACATTTGACTGATTCAGGACTGGATACGTCTTACACTACAAAATAAACTCCAGTGAAAGTGTTCAGTGTTCACTGGGTTAGGATTTTGCTAAAAGTTTTACTTCACTTTGTCTGTGCCTTTGCTAATTACTGTACTGGAGAACAAACAAATGTCAATAACCAGTGAATAATTACATTATGTCGGGCTAATTAATCTCGCCAATTAAACACCACAGATGACAGAACTTTTTTTTTTTTTGGCCTTCACTGATCGTCACAATCTATACGACCTCAGTGCCCATGACTCAAACACGAGTGACATCTCCTAGCAAAGCTGAAGCTGTTTTCTTCACCACACTTTCTCTCTTTGACGCACACACACACACACATACACACATACACACACACATGCTCACGCACTTAGACAGAGCCTAATTAAAGCACAAAAGAGCTTCGGCAGCAGGCTGCTTCTCAAAGCTGTGATGATTCACACGCGCCGCGTTTGAGTCACACACACACATTGATGCAAGCGAGCGAGAAAGAAAGGATGGAGAAAGGGCTGAAAAGAAAGAATGGAAGAGACACTGGTGTCTGTTCCATCGAGCGAGGCTAGTGCTGTGGCATTTGTTGCTTAGATGTCTCTTGAATTCAGGGAAGGCCACTTAAAGAAAGGCTCTGCAGTGATCCATTAAAGTATGTAATTAGAGATGGGCGGGGTTTGAAACTGGACACTGTTTTTTTTTTCTTTTCTTTTTCATGTCACACATTGTAATACCGTGTAGTCTGGAAGGGCAGAACGGTGTCAGGAATTGTTCCCTAATTAACCTTTACACCAGTCACAAAGTATGGACATTTGTCTTTGCGGGCATAGGGGGGATGGCGGGGGGGGGGTTAGAGTCAGATGTGGTCGATTTCAGAAGGATGTTCAGGGCAGAGTAGCTTTTAATTGTCTCTCTCTCTTTCTTTCTCTCTCTCTCTCTCTCTCTCTCTGTCTCTTCTGGCTCTTTATTTTCTCACTATGTATGATCTTTTCTACACTTTGCGTAGTCAGAGCTACGACTGATTAAGGCTTTTTCTGTGGTGGTAATCTGTTTGCTATCTATTTTCTCTATCAATTATTTCTTTCATTGATGGCTGCTGGAAAGACGACACAATCTTAATACAACAGCAGGGTTATTAACATACAAATGTTGACTAATTGTATAAAATATTATCACTAATTGAAACGATAGAAAATTAAATTAACAGCTTTTAAGTGAAGGTGCCATGAAATGGAAAACTGGCATAGTTGGCATAGTTAAGGAGAATAAGGAGAGTTTGGTACATGAACCCTTCATACCCTTCAAAACCTAGACTAGACTGGTAAGTAACAGTCTTTACATACACCAGCCCACATTCGACCCCAGTGAATCAACAACAACAATGCAACCGCAATCAATATTACCAGACTATGTGCAAAAATGTACCACTCCAGGCTGTGAAGGGGACGTTTGCACTTTTCATACCCTTCCCAAGAAACCAAACAGTCAACAGGCACAGTTGTTGATCATCTTTAAATGAGGCTTACATTGGCCTCCTATTTGTCAGCTTCTTAAATGAATCTTATGCTCCACCTTAAATGCTACAGTTTGTACAGACACCAGAATGTAACTGCAGCACTATTTAAGGTGGAACAGGGAAAAAAAAAAAAAGATTCTGTAAAAATTTCATTCAAAGTTACTCTGGACAGTTTCTCAAACCTTGGACAATACTGAGGAACTTCGGTCAGCTTGTGACTAAAGAGACTGAAAAAAGCAACAACTCTACCTTTATTAGCATCACAAGCCCAACCAAAATGGAGCGGAGCACATCATATGATTCATGAGCTCACCAACCAAAAAGGGAAAACAGCTTGTTTCATTTTTTGACCAAATCATAGGCTGTAAATGGGTGTGTAAAACAGCATCTGGGCTTTTTCACCCTGACCAAAGATGCAGACCTTCTATGTAGACATCAGAGAACAGTTTCAAGCACTGAATAAAGGCATTCTATAAGACTTTAAATTAAATTAACTTAGTTAAACTTAATTATTACTGAGTCTGCTGGGGAAAAGATATATGGTGTGCATGCTCAGCGTTGGGCAAATTTTGCAGGCCCAAAAAGGAGGTCTGGCCCAATGTCAAGGTCTCAAACTGAAAAATCAACTTCATCTTGACTAGTAGATCATTTACCTACATCCTTGGAAGACATGTTCTTCACTATGTTTTGAGGTCTCTTTGAATGATCTTTCAAAGCACTTGCAATCATCAGATTGCTCAGGAAAGCTCTCCTAAACACAACTGAAGTTAGAAAATGTTCTTGTGGCATGCAATAACATATTTCCATTAGAGAGGTCTGCAAATTCCCCATCATGTAGCTTTATTCTCTGCAAAGTCTGCTACTAGTTTGCATGCTACATACTATACATCCTGATCTGCATATACTAAAAAGCATATTCAAAGATGTCAGTGTTCCAGCGATCGTTGAAGCCATACCTTTAAGGGCTTAAACTGCCTGTGAGAACTATAGAATATCAAGCTTTTCGTGAAGTGCAATAGGCTGAAGACTACATGACTTTGCTCCATGCTTGTATGAACCACTATACTGTGCAATATTAGCGAATCTAGCTCTACACAGTATTTACTGCTATAGGCCCTTCTTGATTGAGGGTAGCATTAAAGAGGAGATCTGGTGATTTTTTTTTAGATTTTCTGCATTATTAAACAAACAATGTATAGAAAGTAATTTAGAGTGTTGTGACATGAAATGCTCTGTTCTAAAGAAGAAGAAGAAGAAGAACTTTAAACAGAGGTGGTGATAGGAGCCAGACATCTGAAGCGTGTAAAGCCTCTAAAAGCTCCCTCACAGAAAGTTATTACATGAAAAGGTTACGAATACATTCCCCGATGCCCGAGACACTGTTTCACCATAGTTTTAAGATAGGGTTTTGACCCAAAATGCATTTTCAAGTCCATTTCTGGTGGAGGTACACAGAGGTTGCTCTAAGGCAAAATAGTACCAAAAAAAAACCTTCTTTCTTTTCTTTTTATGATGCAGTGTAGGTTTCTGAAAGCGAATAAACTGCCTGTATTTGTTCATTTGCACCATTTCAGAACAAACCATTCTGAAAGCTAATAATCAGCTCAACAACTGCAAAATCAGTACAATTCCCCTTTGGTGTGTAAATGCATTGTGCTGTAGTGCTATGGTGCGTCACACAAGCAGTAGCTAAACACCCGTTAGCGTCTGCGTCAGGGCTGCAGTGCTGTTACAGTGGCTCAGTGCTCGTAGTGTCTCTAGCCAGCTGTGGTCTCTGTAAGCGCACTGCGGTGATAGTGGAAGCGTGTGTGCGGACAGACAATGAGCATGATCAATTCTGCTGCTCCGCTGAGCTCAGACCTCCACATTCTGTGGGTTTAACTGTTGTTCTCTCTTCATTCAGTGAGTGCTTTCGTTCCTGTCCTTCCTCTCTCTTCTCCTCTCTCCCTCTCTTTCTCTCTCTGCTCTGCTGATCTTAAAAACACGCACGGAAGCTGTTTCAGGTGCAGGAACATAGTGCCGCTGCACATGGTTACCTTTCTGATTCACTTTTCTATTCCCATGTGTGTGTCTCTCTCTCTCTCTCTCTCTATCACTCTCTCTTCCTTTTCTTTCTGTCTCTCTGGTCCACACAGGAGCTTGTACATGACCTGTTTTTTCTTCTCTTTCACTTTCTCCCTCTCTCTCTCTCTCTCTCTCTCTCTCTCTCTCTCTCTCTCCCCCTCTCTCCCCCTCTTTCTCGCTCACTCCCTCTCTCTTGCCTTGCTCTCCCTCCTTCCGTCCTCTGATGACTGTCTCTGACAGAGCATGCACATTGCGCTTGGAAACAAAACGGACACCATTAACAGGGGAATGCACCTCGCTCGTGCAGCCCCCCACAGCTGTCAATCAAAAGGTCAGTAAATTGCTCCCTCCAACTCAGCAACGCTCCGAAAATAATAAGAGCCTAGCAGCTCCCCCGCCCTCACTTGTCTCCGTTTTCTTCTTTTTTCCTTTCAGTTTCATCTAGAGAGGTGAAAGAAAACTGAGTACTTTTTTTTACTGAGTCTTTTTAAAGAATCGCCTCGATTTTGTCATTTTTGTTTCAACTGCACAATAAGCCAGAGCTCAAGGCATTCATGCTGAGCACAGAGAGTGAGAGAGGAGGAAAAAGAGAGAGATGGATAGATGAGTGGGTCTTCACAGTGTCACTACCTTTCTTCTACAGCACACCGTTAACCAGGATAACTGCTACGGTCAGCTGCGGCCACCATGAGCGAAAGCAATTTAACGCACAATGGCACATGAGACTCGGCTGGAATGGCCACGGACCACCAACATAAAATGCAAATCCACAGCCACAGATAAAATACCTGTTCTGCCACATGCTACAAATCATGAATTTAAGCTTACATAGATGTTTATAAATGCTTATTCCAATAAGTATCATTTGCTATAAAGGTTACATTTGCTAAGTTAGCTAAAGTAGCCTTTATGACAGATGACGTCTATCGGAATAAGGGTTTATAAACATTTATGTAGGGTTATGTCAGTTGTCAAGCTTATGTAGGTGTCATGTTTTATGAACAGTAGCCTACAGTAAAAAAAACATTCAGGCTAGTATAAATACTGCTATGAGCATTTCTTCTATTCTACAGTAATATCATTGATATCATCTGTATTGCAGAAGCTGAGATTTATGGTTCTGAGTGTGAAGAAAAACTCCAAAGAACTTTAAGAATGAGCCTCAGAACTGCATGACCCAGGGGGACATGCAATAACATCCATAACAAAACAGTAAATAACTGTATATTTTGAGAGCTTTGCAACTATACGAAGAGCAGATAATAGATCTAAAGTGAACAGTGCTAAAGCAATCGGTGACACGTTTGGGCAGGTCAGTATACGCTTTCATTAGCAGCAGTGTGATCATATAGCTTATGACGATACTAACGACCATGCTTTAAAAAATAATGCTATCGATAACGATGACAGAACTAAAATTTAACCCCTCAGTGCCAGCAGACGATGTTCAGAATGAGTTGTTTTTTTCCCAGACTCCTTTGCTGCCCTTAGGGAATGGAGCAGCACATCCTATCTCCTGTCTAAACACTCCCTAATGACCTGCACCCATATACACAACACTGGGGGGTGGGGGGCAGAGAGAGGGAGAGAGATGGGCAGAAAGATAATTCAAAGAGAGAGAGAGAGAGAGAGAGAGAGAGAGAGAGAGAGAGAGGCAAGGAGAGAAACAGAGAATAGAGAGAAAGAGAATGAATAAAGGAACCGAGAGACAGAAAGTGAGAAAGAAAAAGGAAATAAATGGAGAGAGAGTGAGAAAACAAGACAAACATGATCACTAATGCTAATGCAACAGTTCTTAATTAAAGACCAAGGGAAAAGCGTAAGACGTCAGTGTCTGTGAGGGAGGGCCCCGCTGGGCCTCCTGCGAAACTCCCAGCGGCTTCTACTCCGTCCCTGCAGAGCAGCACCATTAAACCCAGGTGAAACGAGACAGACTCCATCCCTCCTCCTCCTACATCTGTTCTCCTCTACCTCCCTGCATCCTCACTACAGCAAAGAGAGGAATCAGGCGGGCGAGGGGAAATAAAACAACACCAAAGAACAAAAGATAGGATTCCATTTCCTGTGTTTTAGCGATAAAGCAGGATGCACTTTCTCTGCTCAAATATCCCCCTCATCCGTCTCTGAAGCAAAACTGAGGGAAAGAGGCCTGAAAAAAGACAAAAACAACATGATACTCCTGCTGTAGACCGCCACTTAAAACCATGAAATATTAATCCTAAAGACGATTGCATTGTGTCGCTTCAGGGCACGCTGAATAGACGGACTTGCCTCAAATGTCTTTTCCCCCATTTGTCCCGCGCATTTATCCGTTTTCCTGAAATAAAACAGATTACTATGCTGCGAGACCACCTTTGTAGTCTGTAATCCCCCTCCCCATAATCCGGGGGGCTATTGATCAATGATCAGAGGGATGGTACTAAGCGGAGGAATGGGAGAAGACAGCGCCATTCACTCGGACAAGCCGCTCTGGATGGGGATGGTATTTAGACCAAAGCCCCCATGTCGAGTAGCAACACAATAGCTGTTTGAATAAAAGGCATTTTCGTTTCCATTCATTTGTGTCGTATTATTTCCTCTACATTCCAGCAACACACGGCCAAGCTTGGCCACCAATGAAAACACAGATTAGAAGACAATTCGAAACTGTCCAAGACACTCCATGCACTGCTATTGGACAGAAGTGCCTCCCTGATAGCCGGTTAACCAGAACTCAACGGGGTCAATACTAGGGTCACTACTCCACGGGGTCATTAGGCCTGGTTGGAACACTCCAAACGGCCGCTCCTGTCAGAAAGGTCAAAGAGTCAGCCGGCTCTACGGCTAATGCTGATAATATACAGTGGCAATGCTGCGCCAGACCGCCTCTCTGACCAAGGAAATAGACAAGCGCAGCCATGTCCACTAATGACAGCATTACTGTAGCAACAGATCGATACAGTCTGTCCGTCATTAGGCGCTTCTGTTCAGCTCGCGTTCGCTCAGTGCAGAGTTTCTTCACACATGCCTTCTGATTGCTTAGAGCTTTTCTATTGACAGTCACTGGTCACTACCATTAGTTCCACCTCACCCTGCTCTCTTATTTTTTCCTGCTAAGAAAGTCCAGGCTTAAATTTACAGCATCTTTTGTGTGTAGACAGAGTTGGAACTGGACATTAAGACTAAAATTCTGAGAGGTTTCCGCACACTTTGATTTCCCTGGTTTCTTTGATTTCTGTTTCACTCATCAGTCTATTCCAGTCATTCTGCAAGGTTGTACAAACAACTGCAGGGTTGGATTCAGACAGTATTGTTAACACTTATTATTCAGTAACTACTATGTAACTAATACGTAGTTATGCGACTGAAAAAATACAGGAAGAATGTAAACGCAAGAGTGGGGCTTGGTTTTCTCTGATCTCTCAAAGATGAAAGTTCTAAGTACTGTTTATCTGACTGTGACAGTCTTGGTGGTCTACTTGGTCTTGCGTGGCTGTTGGGTTCACTTTTCGGGTGACCTCTTTTACCTCTTAACCTCTTTTTTGAACTCCTGTTTCATAAACTCATGCAAAAACATTGTATTATATCTAATCGCTTAAGAATAATCTCCTGAAAATGAATATATTGTAATTAACAGCAGTTTAAACTAGAAGTTGAATGAATTCAGGGTCTCTGATTTTTGCACTGTACTGTATTAACAGTAACACGTTCCATTCTTGCTTCTCTTCCTTCTCTCATTTTTGCTGATTTTTCTTTCTCCGTTTCTATCTCTTACCCTCTCCCATCATTCTCTCTTTCTTTCTTTCTTTCTTTCTCACTCCTTTGCTTTTTCTCCCTCCCTCTCTCCCTCCCTCCCTCTCTTAAATTGCTATCTTGAATGCAGCAAAAGAGATACACAATCACTGACAGAGACGAGTAAACACCTCTTTGCTGTACACATATAGACTCAGTGAGACTCTCTCTCTCTTGCGCTCTCTCTCTCTCTCTCTCTCTCTCTCTCTCTCACAGAGCTCCTCATTAGTCACCATCACTAGAGGTGTTAGTTGTCCTTGCGTATTTACCTGACTGTGAGACACAATGCACCATAGGCTAATGAGATCATTCTTTCCACAGCCAAATCCCTCCATCCCTCTCTCCCTATACCCCCAGCTCTCTCTCTCTCCTCATCCCTCAAGTGGCCCCCATAGTGAAAGAGCAGCATTTGTTTGGAAAGGGTTGATAGGATGTCCTGTCACCTGAGGGCTTCAACACATGCGGGTGGTCCAGAGGGTGTGTGTGGGTGTGTGTAGGTGTGTGCGCGAGGCGAGATGAGACGAGACAATGACATAATAAATGTGCAGAGTTTAAGCACATGTTTGCTTGCTGCAGTGCGTTTAAAGGTGTGACGGTTAACCATCTCATTCAGTAAGTGACTGATCCATCTGTGTCATCCTGACTTCTCAGTTGTGTTTACCCCAGTTTACTGCCCGGTTATCTCTATACTGCACCTGCAGATGTCAGGCTCCATTTCATTCAGTATTTTGTAAAACTTGTATACGACAAGGACATTAGTTCTCTGTGTTATATTATTATTTGAAGGTGACACAGAATGTGTTAATTAGGCATTTTAAATTGTTGTCTGATGTCTACATAAAAGGTACGTGACTTTGGTTGGGGTGAGTGTGAATGCGGTTTTACACAACCATTTACAACCCTATAATTTAGCCCTAGAATGAAACAAGCCATCTCCGATTTTCTGGATTAGAACGAGGTACAATGGTGGCTCACACAGGAGCAACTTGGTTGAAATAGACCCAGGCATGAACATGAACCTCTGTGTAGTAAGCTAGGTTGTCATGTTTCATACCCTTTCCAAGGATCCGAAGTCGGTGGTCATGATGATGCACTTCAGCCATTAAAACAGCGGTATAAAATCAGACAGCATGGATTGCTACTTGCAGGTTGTGGTTGAGGTTATGGTGCTAATAAAGGTGGAACTGCTTCTCTCTTCAGTGTCAAACCCTTAGCAAAGCCTGCTCAACATTGTCAGAGGTTTAAGAAACTGTCCAAACTGAAATGTGCAAGAAAAACTAACAACTATGAATTAAACTCATGTTAAAGATGTGGGAGCTGAAGTTGGCTGCCTGTTTGTTGATTAAGAAACTGGCGAACAGGAAGCCAACTCCTTAGAGAAGATACAAAAAGTGCTGACATCCTCTTTACAGTGTGGAAGAACAGATTTCTCCACATAGTCCGCCATTCTCATAGCTGTTGCTCTGTTGTGGCATGTAAATTTTAAGGGTGTAAGTATTAATGAAGCAAGACTGTAGCCTAGGATTTTGGAATCTGCCTGTTTTACTGCCCACCTGAGGAGACAACAGTGTTTGAGGAGGTTCACGGAATGTACCATGTTGCATGTACTGAACTCTCCTTAATCAACAATGCCAATGTAAATACAGTTTTCATTCCATTATATGACACATTGAATAACACATTAGGTTCCTTCCTTCACTCCACTGATGTTTTAACTTCAGTATAATGTGATCATCAAGAGGTAAACAAATTCATTCTTGGCTGGTTTGATGCTCTCCATTCTAGAGGTACTATTGAGTTGCAAAAGCATTTAGTGAAACCAAATTCTTTCATGAAAGGAAAATATTTTCTCTAGGAAATTCAGTTCGGTAACACTCGTAGTGAAGCACAAATCTCCCAAGTATAACCGCTTATACTTTACTGTATTTCCTACTCCTGTTGCTCTCCTGTAAATCAACTGATTGGGTTACACCTCCAACGAAAAATGAGATATGCCTTTGCTGCACTTTAGGTGATGAAGGTTAAAGATGTATGTTTGTTTGTGTTTCAGAAGGTAAGGGTTTGATGGAGTGAATGAGGGTGATATATGGAAGAAACGCAACAGTTGAAGCCGGCTAATAAAGACTTGGCTCAACTCCAGACGCATCATGCTTTGGCTAAGCATGAGCAAGCTTTCAGCCACCCATACAGCGGCACACATACATCCACGCACAAAGCCACGCCTAGCTTAATGCATGGACACATGGAAATAACTCCCTGATTGCATGCGTATACACACACACAAACACATTAATCCCTTAAAGGGGGCTTAAGGACGCTCAGAAGTGTGATCCCTGTAGGAAGGACCACAGGCAACTCCACTCTGCCTATAATTAACATTGTCTGTGCTTTTGAAAGGCAGAGCCAATTACTCTATTACAAAGACGGGAAGACGTGTGCGTGTGTGTGTGTGTTTGAGAGAGAGGGAACGATGTGGAGGAGGAAAGGATAGGAGGATGAGGGGTATCATTACGAGGATAAAGCTCAAACCAAGGCATGAGAGGTATTTTAAAAGAGTGGCAGTCTGCTAAGTAAGCTCATCATAATTCCTAAATACATGTCAGCGATTGCGAGGCTGCCTGTAATGAACATGGCGTACACTTTACACTCCGAACGATCCCACTGAAACCTCACTGCAGCTGGGCACACCGCCATTGTGTTGGTGGTGACAGAAGCAGCCTCCGTTTCCCTACCGATTGCAGGCCTGTTTTACAATTTCACTTAAACCGGCAAAATTAAATGCCTTTTATCCGGCACTTCAGACCTGATTCTGGATCAGCCTAAAACAGCAACTTCCACCTTCAGCACTCCGCAACATAGTGACAACCGCCGGCCTATAAGGTGTTGCTATGGAAACCAAGGTAGATAAATGCGCAGATACAGGTGAGGTGGGAAAAATAAAAAAATAAAAAAAACACACCGGTCCATCAAAAACCATTAGAGGGGAGGAGATGGAGTAAATTAAATTTCATTATTTCTTTAATCATCTTCACAATTTAAGGGTCTTTAATCTTTGATTACAATGGACCCTTTTTAATAACCTCGCTCTAAAATGAATACTAGGCGAAAATGAAATAATTAAACGGCTGGTAAGATAAGATTCTTGTCTGTCTTTTTCTTCATTTTCTCGACAAATTGGATGAGGCCCGCACAAGTTGCCCGAATGTGACAGACAGCTAAATATGATCATGTGAATGGCTAAATTAATTATGGCATGAACAGTGCATCCATTGAGAAAGGAAGATGCCAAGTTTCAATCAAGCCCCGTTGACCCTTCCCGCAAAAAAAACCAAAAAAAAAAACAGGTGCCTGATAAAGAAGGCCTTGTAACTAGTGAAATCTATTTCAAATGAGCACTAGTCAAGCTTAGCTACACTCTTTAACATAAAGGCCTCTGAGAGAGTTCTTTGGACCAATGACATAAAAGAACCTTTTTTGGTTTCCTAAAGCCCCTTTTGAAGGATTGCAAGAAAATATGCTAAAAGTAATGTGGCAAGAGTCATATTGTTACTGTCCAATGAAAAACATTTATTTCCAGAATAATAACTTTACAGGAGACCATCTTTTCATGTCTGTTAATGTAAAGAGATTTTACTCCAAGTGGGTTTGGAGTATTTCTATGAACCCATTCATCATGAAATGTTCAAACAAGGCTGCCACGCTCAAATGATGCAGAAAAGTAAAAATCTGCAAGAAAAACATGAAAGATACATGAAAAGATACATGTTTTTCTTTAAACATCTCCATCGCCTCCAAAAAAAACCATCCATTTAAAGAACCATCTATTGAAAGGATATTTAGGCAACCGAAAATGGTTCTTCTATGGTGTCACTTCAAAGAAGTACAGGGGATCTACACTTTCCAAAATGAAAATAATGCTGGATGCCTGGAATGATGCAGCTGGAGAACCACACCTAGCCTGCTAAAGAGCCTATCAATAGAGGGTTCGTTAATTAACCACTGTTGTAAATGGCATTTGCCTTTATAAGAACAAGGTCAGTGGAACCAAGCATGATTCAGTCCAAAGTACCTTTTTTTTAAGTTTTAAATGACTATGAATATAAATATTGTTAAAGCAATGTTCAAATTCTGTTGATGGATCTACATTCTTGAAAAAAATAAAGGTGCCTAAAGGAAGCAATCCCAAAGAAGAACTTTCTGTGAATGGTTCCTTAAAGAAACATATTTTGGATGAGATATGGACCTGAAGAACTTACATATAATGCAAAGGCTCTAGCCAATCAAGCTGTTTTATTTTTTTCCCCAGCAGTACATCCAGGCCAGGAGATTTTTAAAGAACGCTGCACTTTTGTGATGAGTAGGTCTTTTGCCGTTTTGAAAGCTGACATAAAGGCAGGTAGTCCAGCAGGATGTTTGAATCTGAAGTTCACTCTTGGTGTGCGGGGTGTGATGGAGCGTGACCTGCTGTGAGTGGGGGGTGTGTGAGGGGAGTGGAGCTGTACTGAAGGAGACTCACGCCGTCCGCACTGACTTTCACTCTGTCCGGCTGCTCTCCGGGGAACAGGCCTAAATAAAGTAAGTGGACTTTTAGTAGCGGACAAGCAGCTGGGTCTCTCTCTCTCTTGCTCTCTCTCTCTCTCTCTCTCTCTCGGTGTGGTGAGAAGTGGGCCACGAGGTTTCTGCATCCTTTACAAAAGCCTCTGGGGATTTTCACCCTCAAACACACACGTAAAGACACTCTTCATGCCTCTTACATGTTTCAGGTGCTTTGCAAACTGCAACACCTCTTTTACACAATGCATTGATGTCAATTTACCCACATTAAAATAATCTTCCAAGCAAAATTTGGGTACAGCCGTATAGGGCTGGGATGCCGGACTACAGCCTAGTGTGGGTTTCCCCATCCTTCTCCAGCCTCCAACTTTGGCCAATAAACATTCTGAGGCTGCCTTCTCAGATTATCTGACACTAACCAGTTGGGTGCTGATGAGGCCTCATCATCCTTTACAATGCTACACTGCTAGAGAACAATGTATTCTCAATGTTTCTGGACCCTCCTAACATCAGCTGGTTAGCTAGCATCAAAGGTGCGCCATAGCTGTAGTAGAATACTGGCTCCTCTCCCGTGCACATCCCTAGTTCAGATTTCTTCCTGTGTCCCCTGAATATGTACTCAAGCACGAATTTTGCTGTGTCAATTCATCCTAGAATACAGCTTTTCTCTCTGTCTCCCTCTCTCGCTGAGAATTTGACAGGTTCTGTCATCTTACACATTTCTCCTGTAACTGTGTGATGATTGACTGTTCAGCTGTTTAACTTTCATGAGGTAAAAATACATTTCTGGTTCTGAACAAAGTAATTACTCTAATAACCACAGGAATGCATCACAGATAAGAAAATCAAAACTGGTTCAATTGCTGTTGTTAATGTAAAATATATAAGGGTCACTGCTTCTAGAGCTTGACAGCTATGCGCACACATGCAAGGTAACTCAAAGGAGACCTATTTTGCTCATTTTCAATTTTCACATAATTTTCTTATCTTCTTAATCTCTCTTATTGTACATCTGTATTTTCCTACCATCTGAAACACTCTGTTAGAGCTCCTGTGTCTTTAAGCCCCGCCTCCCAATGAGACCACTGTGCTCTGACTGGTTAACTCAGCCACTCTCTTTTGATTCATCAGCTGACTGGTTGACCCAAAGTGGTTCCACTCTTGCATGGCCTCTAGTAGTTCTGTGCATCGAGTGAGAGTGTGTGGCAAGCTTGCCGGTAGGCGGCCAATAAGGACTGTGTTACTAGATGATGTCAACATGTAACAGAGAAAACGACTGGAATTCTACAGAGGCGTTTCAGGCAGGTGAAAAAAGTGGTTTCCGTGGGAGAGAGTTTCTCATTCTGGTGTGTACTTTGAGCTTTTTTTCCCATTCTAGACCTTTACATGCACAAACAGGCAACATAACACATTTAAGGGAAGAGAAAAACAGGAAAAGCACAATAGATCCCCTTTAAAAAATCTCTCTATCTGACCTCTTAAAGTGCATATGAGGACACGCACATTCAAAACTCACTCAAACGCATGCACCTGACGAATGTGAGCGCTTCTCCGCTGCCACTGTAACACTCGCTCTAACCTTTTCAACAGTAAAGGCCTCATTGATTTAAACAGATGGCGTCCACTCGGCCCTTCGTGGACAGAGTGCGAGGGCCGCGGGGGGTTCGCTGACAGCGGGGCTTTGAACCAGCGTGAGGTTCCTATATGGGGCCTCGGCGAGAGCCCACCTGCCTAGATAACTACTGGCTACCACTGTGCTGCGGGCTAGCAAGAATCACTCAAGTAATGGCAGGTGTGTGTGCGTGTATGTGCGCATGTGCATGTGTGTCTATTTATTTAGATCTTTATGGGGCCCAAATATTCCTGCAATGACAAGAATACATGAACGTTTTCGAACGAAAAAAAAAAAATGTACTTTTGGTTACTGAGGGAACTGAGGTTCAGGTTGGGTTTAAGTGTAGGCGTAGCATAATTCAGCTGCAGTATTATATGGTGTGTGGGGGTGAGAGAAAGAGAGAAACACTGTTAAATATGCAAGGATAAACAACACTACCATCCTGTACATGCAGAGTGGGCCACAAGCTAACTGGCTGAGGGGCCAGTTGTGACAGTCACTAAGAAGTTGGCAAATTGATACAAACGCAATTGAACCACAAGAGCTTTCCAACCTAAATATATGAAATATGTACAGTTTAATAAACATGACTTTGTGAAAAGAGGATGTATCAATCATGGCAAATATATTTCAGCTATATTACATTTACATGTTTGAAAAATCTATAAATAAAAAGTATTTTTTAAATAAAAACAAACATAAACAATATATGGGTTTGGTATGAATGTTTCACCTTGTTTTTCTTGAGTGGTTTAGGTTGCACTCAAACTTCATGCCATGTGGAGGTTGTGCTTCAGTCTGGCTAGCTCTCGCTGTGAGTTATTTATGTGCTTTAAAATGGTGCTATATTACAGCCACCAAGAGAGTTATTAAAGTAATATAGGTGTGAATTCTATGGCTTATACACACAACACAGTATATAATTATGATGAAAAATGTTGCCATTATGGTATAAAAACAGTCTTCAGGGTAGATCTCAATACATATCTTGTCTGATTGCTTTCACAGTTTGCTATGGGAATACACAAAGACATCTACAAGCACTCAAATCTGTTTAAGTACATAAACAGTCCATGTTATATTGCACCCCCCAATTCAGGTTCTGCCGCACTGTCCCCTAGTATAGGTAGTATATTTACTTGCAGTATATGCAGATTCACAAGCAGTGATTACTGACTGCCTTTGCCTGCCAGAACAGCTGAGGTGGCTCCAAGACTGGGCACCGTCCACTGCAGATGCAAAAATTAGACAAGCGTATAACTCTTCTATATTTAATGACCAAATAAATAAAATAAAGGCCCTTCAGCCCCATACCCTGCCACCTCCTGCAAATATAAACAGCAAGCTCCTCAGCCCTCTTCAGGTTTTGTGTGTATGCTATTTTGTAATATGAAACTTTCAATAATTAAAAACCCTTACACCCAAAAAAAAAAAGAAAAAAAAAAGAATAACAGGCCATTGCACATTAACTGAGATAGAATAATTGTCCTTATTTGCATCCGTTTTTGTTTTTTTGTGTGTAAGGGGAGGGGAGGGAGGTCCTCCAAAGACACTTGTGGTCAGGGGCCTTGTGAGACCTTCGTCCTTCCCTGTTCACAAGTGGCAGTGCTCAGGGAAAGGGAAGCCTGCACTTCTTCAGCACAACAAAAGGGGGCACCACAGAGCAAACATTCTTACATTCCCCTCTTCTTGTCTAAACTGTGGACTCTCTCTACGGCCGGGTAAACAAACCACCTGAAAGCAGTGACCAAAGCACAGTTGTTTCCTCTGGTGAAAGCCTCTGTGCATTCTCACGGTGCAGATGCTATCAGCTATGCTATAAAATGATCCACATGAATTATGGCCCTGGTAGAAAAAAATGTAAACAAAAATCGATTTCTTTTTGACTCAATTATTCCCATCTGGTTCTACTTCGCTTGCTTTAATTTGCTTTCTTTTTTGCTCTGTGCACAAGAATAAACATTGACTCAATAGAATTAGCATAAGAGCTATCTCGCCTTGCCATTGTTCTTCAGACTCCAGGCTGGGTTGGCCCGTTTTAGCACAGCCAGTTTGCTGAGCAGTGTGTTTCTTTTACCTATAGGCTCATGCAGTACATTGCTCTTATTGATTTAGGAACAAACCCAGGAAAACAGAATCTTTTTATGCCTTCCAAAATGAATTCACCCATACTGCCTTTTCTCTTTTATGCTCATACTGGTTCTTAGTCTTTCATTAGAAAATGACTACACCAGTACAGTCTAGTATTAAGTGTATATTGATATAAGTGTATATTGAGATGTACAGAGCAATAGGCCACACAGACAAAACAAAAACCAGACTTATTTAGCTGAATTTTCACTGAACTGTTTCAGGTCTACAGGATGCGGAAAGAATTTGGGTAGGGTCAGCACATTTGCAGTGCTAAAGGACAGTCTCCTGACCTGAGCCTGTCCTCTTGCATGGGCTGAAGCTGATCTGCCTGTAGATATTAATAACTGATGGCTGCTCTCTGCTCATAAAGCAGTGAGCCGATTGGTTTAAAATGAGCTGCAGTTCAGAGCTCAAATTGAAATTGAAATCTATCGACTAGCCGGAGACTGAGGATGGGCCCACATACCAACGAAGCGAGGGATTAAACAGACTCGTTCTTCAGAAAATTAGAATGAGGAAAAAAAAATGCAAAAGGCAGGAGATGACAGAAGAGTCAGGAAGGGAAAAGACTTTCAGTCTTGTATAGATTTGTTTATATATATATATATTTGTTCTCAAAGAAATTGCTGCTTTTTTTCCTGTGCTTTTGTGTTCAAGGGCCCATATTATGGAAAACCTGAATTTTCTAACACTTTTATTGGAATTAAGAAACTGATGTCCAGCCCAGCCCATATATTGATGCAGCAAATACATTGAATATATGAAAAATAATAGGGATGCACTAATATAAGAACATATGGGAGGAAATATAATACTTATTGTAAGGGGATAAAACATGAACGCAGTAAATTGTATCAAACATTGCCATTTTCGCGCAGTAGCCCAGTATCACCAAAACATTCCTTTCTATTGAAGTGCAACATGGATGTCAGCAGATATTGATCTAAAATATCACTTCAATCTGAGCTTTGTGCCAACCCTGATATGATTCTGAGGGTATTGGGCATCCTTAAACAATAAACAGCAGAAATAGCCTTTTGGGAAATGGTCATTTTTGTGATGTCACAAATGATAGCCTTTACACATATGTTTATGTTGAATTCATAAGGAGCGCCTGAACTGCTTTTTGAGCTGCAATACTTATACAATATACAGTACATCAGTCTTAAAGGCACAGTAACAAAATGTTCATTCTGACAGATAGAGAGAGGTTGGAAATTGTCATTTAAAAAGAATAAAAACTGGTATAAAAAAACTCAAATATTAGAATTAGAAAAAGAAAATTGAAAGAAAAATGCAGGATATGGGCCCTTTAAGAGCACATTCATGAATTTTCTCCGTTTCTCCACTGTACAAGCAAATGTAAGAAATTACAGTTCTGACCAAATGGCCTGTGCTGCCCCCTGTCAAGCATATCTGCTCATCTCACTCTCTCCACACCTGTGTGCATATGCAGCCACATGCACAGGCTTTGAGATCAAGCAAGCAGAAGGTAGGCTACAGTGAAATGAGGCCTAGTGGTGCATAGAGCAGTCTGAACCAAATGTCATAGACACTTACATCCACGCACACATAAATCAAAATAAATGCACGCTGAAATCTTGTTCCACTTAAAAGGTTCCGTATGCAGCCGACTTCACAATGTGCTGTAAATTCTCTCCCTCTGTCTCTCATTCTCTCTGAGACTTGTGCACCGGAGAATAAGTGTGTGTTTACAGTGGTGTGTTGGGAGCTGGGGAGTGAAGACCCGTCCAAACAGTGCCAGTGTCATCAGAGAAAGGCCACACTGTCAGCATCTCTCAGTCTTCTCCACAGGGAGTGTGTGAGTGTGGATGTGTATGTGTGTGTGTGTGTGTGTGCGTGTGTGCGTGTCTGTGTGTGTGTGAGAAAGGGGGGATGTTGGGGTGGGGGAGCGGAGACCCAGGTCCATTCTCCAGCCCATACTGCAGAGTCGTTTAGACAGTGAGTGAGCGCTGAAAGCTGCCCAGGAGCCTTAACCTGACGTTAATGCTGGGTTCAGCAGATCTGTGAGTGGATCTATCTGCTAAAGTGAGCCATCAGACAGCAAGACTCTGCTTTAAACAGACATGGCTGGCCCTGCTAATCCAGTCTCCGGATGCAGAAAAAAAAAGATGAATTTTTGGCTACTGCCTCAGGTGAAAAACAAAATATCTGACTCCATTCTGAGTCAGAGTAAGTATACACTCTTAACAATAACGGCTCTTAAATGGTCCTCAGCTTGGATGGATAGTATTTAGGAAAAGTCTATAATTGGTACAGAAACTTTCCATTATGTGGAGGTTTACATGTTCAGTTTGCTACATTTGTATTCTCTTTTTTCTAATTTGTGTTGGTTCATGGTTTTCTTTTACTTGGCCATTTTTCCAACCTCTCTTCATTTATTAAGACTAAACAGGCTATTTTGGTGTTGTCCCTTTAAGTCTGATATACTGTATGTGAAAGACCTGTGTTCTGATTGGCTGCCCAGCATAGTGCCTCATTCAGAAGCATGACTGGCTGAACACTCTTTGTAATTTCATCATAAATGGACAGAGCTAAATTGCTATAGGGCAAAAGGGCTGATACATGTAAATGCATTGGTATTTGTAACATCATAAAATCAGTGAATTTAAAATGGCTTAGCTTCCATATATTGGCTTATTATGGACTTAGGTTTTAAACATTTTCATCCTACGTCAAACTTTTTATTTTCAAAAAGAATTAAATTATTAGGGTACCTAAAGTAGTTTTCCTCTATAGAAACACCTTTTCGGGCGCCTTTGGCACCTAAGACTAGTCTCACAATATAAAACATGTCTACTTTTGATAAGAATCAACTCTCCCATCTTTTATTATGATGTTAAATTTTACTATAGGTCATAAAGCCTGTGTTCTGCGGGTCTCTAATGCTTTTCAATGTGGCCATTAACTGCATAATGAATAGATTCCCCAGTGACCTCTCATGTGGCTTTTACTGGTCTTGTTACACTTCTAGTCACAGATAACTACAGAACACTTCTACCTTTGAAATCAACCTTTGAACATCCACTCTTCCATTTTTGATCATGATGTTAAATTGTGATGGCTGGCTTTTCTACAGGTGTCTAATGCTTTTCATTGTAGCTATAAACTACATAATAGAAAGATTCCCCAGTGGCCTCTCAAATGGCCAGTATAAGTCTTGTTACACTGATATGAACCAAGTTATGTTATAACACGCCTATATCTGTCTAAGTTGTTTATTAATGTGTCACAAGCTCCTATTTTCCGCTCCCTCTATAAGTGGTATCACGTTCTAATGAGCGAAATGGCTGCCTCTGGCTCTGACATTGAGCGTCAGTGTGGCAAGGTTGTCCTCGCAGCTGTCATATCTGCACTCGTGTTGCATAATTCTCCACGGCGGCTCTGCGCGTTTTCCAAACGGCGCTGAATCATTTGGGAACGAGGGAGCTGGAGGAGGGAGAGAGAGAGGCCGACGTTGGAGCCGGCACGAAGAGCGTTCTTGATTAGCTGCGACGGCTAGCGCTGCAGAACGCTCCTTTGTGCTGCTCGCTTTAGCCGTGCATGACTAGCGGGTTACTCATCAAATATAAAGAAAACATAGCCAGAGATGTCAGAGATTACAGTGGAACTGACGACCCTGTTGGCGCTACAATAAATTAGCAATGCTAGCAAAAGACCCTTTTTAGCCAGTCTGCCAGCAATCCACACTTTACCACTTTTGAAAGATAAAGCTGGTTCCTGCCTTGGCTGAACAGTTCTTTACCCATTCTACAGAGTCAGTGGATGAATGGTAAGATGTGGGCAAGCACTCTTTCCTACAGGTGTGTGCTCATTTGTCTACCTGTCGCATTTTGGCTATAGCTTCTCTGCGTCAGCTGGCTGAGGGGAACAGGTGGAGCGGTCCTGAATGAAGACAATTAAACACCTCTGAGATGCAGAGCCAAGTCCTCTCAGGCCCCTCCACACCATAGTGCCTACTTCTGTCATCCTCTCTCTCCTTTCCATCCTTTTGACAGGACAGCATTGCAATGCAGGCCTCTTGACTTTGGGAACTCAACCTCAGGGTCAGGACGCGTCACTCATTGTGGGTCAGTAGGGGGCGCACTATCAAGCTCGATTACCATGGCCCGTCAGTCAAACTAGCGCAGCATACAGCCGCAAGTCATTATCTGCACAACAAAGGACACACATATCCGTTCCCATTAAGAAAAAAGAGATGCATTACACTTTCATGCCAGTTTGAGTTAAGATGTTATATCTAGATTTAAGCGTATACAGTTAAATACAGGCCATGAGTGCAAACCTGACAAACCTGAGGGGTTATGTACCAAAAACAGTCCTAATTATGTTTCACACCATCATTTTCCAATCGCTGCTGCTGGAACAATGTGTTGCATCTCCAAAATGAGGACTTTACAGGAGAAGAACAAAAGATACTTTACTTTAAGGTAAGTCAAAGAAACCAGATCTTTTTCAAAGTAAATTTGGGCCATTTATTGGAGAGGCAAGGTTTTTTATTCTAACAGCAGCAATATGTAAATGAGCTCTGATCTGATTGGCTGACCTGTGTTGCACTTCATTGAAACAGCAGTCCAGGCTCAAACCCTCCTTATTTTGGCAGTTTTGGCAGTTTGGTTTCAATATGTGGACTGTATAGACAGGGAAGTAAACGGGACATTGTGAAACTTGGACAACGTTTTCATTTCACATCTCCACATCTGTTATTTAGAAAATAGTTTTTCTATAATATTAGGCCTTTATTGGTGTGATTTCTCTATGCTGCACTGTAAAAATGGTTGATCCACAATGGGAAGACGTTAGGCCCAACCAACAATGTATGGTGAAAGAGACAAAAGTTGAACATCAAGGGGTCCATGAGGACCAGTTTGAGAACCACTGCTACAATTACATGGTATAAATGCTTTTACATCATGTCGTTGCATTTATTTGTAATGTACCGAATGTACAGGTTTTAGTGTCACTCTGATTAGACAGAACAATAATAAGCACACATGAGCTTTGCTCTGAATAAGCTTGAGTGCAAAAAAAATCACTGCATCCAGCTGCATCTTTTACATAGTCATAGGAAATGTGGTATCTTACAAAAAGCTCAGATTATACACACAGTAATTGATTTTATGATTTTTATTATTTTACCCTGAAATGTATTAAAAAAAAGACAGCACACAAATTAACATGAACGCATAAAACTTTGTCATTCTCTTTTTTGGCGTTTGCTCTCTCATCCTCTCAGTCTGAGCCAATTCTCTAGTAATTTTACCACATATTGAAAGTCTTGGCTGAAATGTGTTCTGCACAAAATGCGGAATAATAACCTATTCAAATGTTAATTCACACATTACATCGGGAGATGTGCAGCAGCGCTTTCTCCACATACACAGACTGCTGACACCGAGCGTTTCATGGAAACTCTCCTCAAATAGAAGTGAGGAATCCACAGTCCTGAGATGACTTCTTCACACACATGTCCTAACCTCCCAAACACACACACACACTGACTGCTAAGGCTCTCTGTATCTCATTCACACTCATACATGCATGCATGCACACACGCACACACACACATTTCCCTCATGTGTTCTGGAATATGTCATAATGACAGAGTCAGAAAGCGATACAGTGTCTGACCGTAATTACTCGGGAATCTTCCAGAAATGCTCTGCTATCATGGCAGCACCGCTTGTCGAGGGAGATTATTTCCCTGGTCTCCGTCGACAACGGCGGCAGCTAGCGAACAGAAACGACTGTCAGCTTGGGTAATTATGCCTATAGAAGAGTACTTCATAGCCACACTCCACACTCGCACTTCTTAGGGAGCCATTTTCAGGCCGACTCTATCCCAGACTTTATGAAAAGACACACTTAAAACTGTCGTATTGAATTCTCACTGCCTCTCGCTACCCCCTTCAGCTCTGCTCTAATTCTGACAATTAATTACTGCGTTTCATTATGACTGACTGAAGATCATTCATTGTAATGTGCTGGGGGAGAATATTGCATTAGTGTAATGACACTAGTACACACGGTACTGCACTGCAATAATCCTATAGAGCGTTATCCTACATTATTAGCTGATGTGACATCAGTGACACTTGGGTATTATACACTGTAGGCCTACTACCAGCTATGTTAGCGTTGACTAATTCTACACTAGAAACTGGAGTCTTATGTGCCCCAGGGCTGAAAACGGAATGCCTGCTATCATGTGAAAATGAATTCAAATATAACATTGTAACTGCCTTATTTGCCTGCTTCTGAAACCTGATGCAACCTGATGCTCTCAAGGCATGCCAATTCAACACAACATTAACTTAAATGTTCACGCTAGGCTACTTATTTGGATCGCAAAGATTCAAAACAGTCGCTTGAATAATCCTGTCAAATTCCAGGTTTTGTTCTTTTAAGTGAAAGTATCTTAACACATCCTCTACAGAGAGCAAAGTTAAATATAAGTTTTTTCTGCAAATTGTAGGGGACAAGCTCTTGAGTTTAAATACATATTAAACTTAAAAACATAAACATTTAATGTGCCATATCTTTGGCACATGCCACATGCTATGCTTTATATATACTCATCACCAAAAAAACGTTGCACTCAGAAGGAGTCAGCCGACAGGAAAGACACTTGGTGGATAGGTTTGGCATCATGAGACAATGCAAATGATTCAGGTTTCACGCTCGGCTGCGCATACAACATAAGCGAATATTTATAAGGGCCTTATCATTGTACCTGACTGACTGTATAAGATTGTCATGTTGCACATGCTTTCCATTCTGACTTGTGCTGTTGTGTTGATAGCATCCTTCGCAAGCCAAGTATGCCTCAGAGAAGAGTTTAAAAGCAGTCGAGCAGTTGGAAGAGTTCAAGAGGGATCGCATGTCCAGAAGGCCTGGTGTCACTCCACCTCCACTTCTACCACAAAATCTACAGGAACAGTGTGAGAATATTTAAGATGCATGGGATGGATTATCGCGGGATACCATTAGGAACCTCTACAACTCCATGCTGAGACATCTGCCATGTTGCGTTAGCAAACATGGTAGCCCGACGCCATACTGAGAGACACTACTACTGTACATGTAGCTCAATAAATATTGCCCATATCAGTGGTGTCAGTATGTGTATGAGGCACCCAATAAAGGTTTTAAGGGCTCAGTCATCGCAAGCCACGATCCCCAATGTTACGCCACAGTCCTACCACACTGGCTGATTTTCAGTGGTACATTATGTATGAAGCTTGTTTTAACATACGACGACCCACACAGATACACCTCGATGCAAGAGACAGACAGAAAGACACACACACACACACACACTTGGCTTTGAGAGGTCTGCATCCTCTAATGGTGGTGTTTGGGGAAAATCATGCAGTCAGATGGTTCTCAATGCTGCTGCTCTGATCAATGCTAACGCCATTACTAACATCACTCGTCTGCTCTCAAGCATATATTTATGAGCTCAAGAGACCTGTCTTTACTGGCACACTTCTCCCGCTCCCGCTTGTGTGCCTAAGTGCAAGAAAGTAAGGGAAAGAGACAGAAAGAGATAGAGGTAGAGAGACACGGAGAAAGAGAAAGAGGGAGACAGAGTAGGGCAGAGTGTGTGTGCGTATACATTTGTGTGGAAACTACAAACGCTGCCTGTGTTAGCAGACTCAGGCAAGCTGTAATCCACTTACCGATGTAAACACACATATCTCCATTTACAGGAATGGCCTCTGATCCAATAACACAGAATGTGTGAGGAAGCATGCGTATGTATGACTCTGTGTGTGTGTGTGCGTTTGCATTTAACCCCTTGTTAAGATTAGATGTCAGCATTATGAGCACATATGGTTCCATACAAAAGTGCAGCATTTTTGGCTGTTTTTGGGAAAAACAGCAAAAATATTTCCATTTGGTTACGAGGCTTAAGTTTGGGGTTACACTAAGGTCATGGCTGATAGACGGGCATACTGTATCTATCTATCTTTGTGAATATGCAAATGAGAATAGCTGTTTATACTGTTTAAAACAATAATGATGAACAACCCAAATGGTCCAGAATTGCTCTGAATACACCGTGCATGTGACGTAAGAAAGGACAGGCCTTATCGGTGTACCCAACTGACCCAACAGCCATGACTGTGGACATTCAGTGAGCAGCAGTGCCCTCCATGAGTCATCCTGTTAGTGCCAGCACCATTGGCAGACAGCTGCACAATGCAGGACTACATGCACGCAGTTCATTACGACAGCTACCCTTAACACGATATCAACGGTGCCAAATACGGCAATGGTGTCATGCCAGACTGTCATGGAGTGACTCAGCAGGTCATCTTCAGTGACGAGTTCCACCAACAAATCCATGTGTGGAGGCACCATGGTCAGCACCAAGATGAACGGTCTAGAAGGCCTGGTGTCACTCCACCTCCACCCCTTCAGCAAAATCTGCAGGAACTGTGTGAGATTATTCAAGCTTCATGGGATGGATTAACACAACACACCATTAGGAACCTCTACAGCTCCATACCGAGATGTATGCATGTTGTGTTAGCAAACATGGCGGCCCGACCCCATACTGAGAAACGTCATCAGTTATTGTTGGTTTTTCATCAATTATTGTGCCTGGTAACCTTTATCTTCCTTCCTTCTGGGTGCAACCATTCTTTTGATGATGAGGGTATACACTACCTGCTGACTAGCAAGCACTGTATTGTTTTCATCTTCAACTGTAGAACACAATGGCATGAACAAATAAATCAGAAAACAGTGCAGCATAAACATGAGCATTGATTATACAACTGAGTGTGAAGCCCTTGCTCTCCATAGTCATGGTCAAATTAACGTTGATGCCAAACTTGTATATAAGCACTACATTAAGGTGTAGCCTCTTTCTGGATATTCCTCTGGCAGAATGGAAATCGAAAAATATTATGTTTGTGATTCTGTGTTGAGCTGCTATTAAACAATGCATGGTGATGCAATGGTGAAAGGAGAGGGCTAAGGGTTGAGAACTGATGTCAAAACAATTCACATGTCTTTCCCAAAATGGAGAATAAATGTGAGACAGCAGAAGCTGCATCTTTTTTTACAATATCAAAAATCATTTACAACCGCCACAATTAAAAACAGTGAAGAAAATAAAAAACACATTGATAAATGTTGACTTGAAATGAAAATACGGTTCCCTTCTGAGTTTGTAAATAAACTTCCAATAAATTTTCATTGGAATATATTCCGTCAGTGTTGCTGAGGAAAAAATGCATAGTTCAACTGAAGGACCGCCTCCAAAAAAGATGGAAATAGCATTTTAGGCTACTGAGAAAAGGGGGTTATGTGTACACATTGCATTATTCAGCTACATGAGTCAGTGGGAGTCCTCACAAGTGTTGCAATACTAATGTGTGTGTGTGTGTGTGTGTGCGTGAATGCGTAAGTGTGTGTGTGTGTGTGTGTGCACGCACTGTGGTTACTGATCCATAAATGGTCCTGCATGCAAAACGTCGGGACTTTGTCGCAAACAGACGCCGTCGTGTCCTTACCGCACAGCTAAGGCCAATAAATCCATTAGATATAGTAAAGCAGGGGCACGCGTCCTTGTAATGAAGCTGAAGTTAACCCATGTGATAATCATTCTGCACACATCACAGCCTGACCATGGCTTGGAAAACTGATCAGGATTTACTAGTAGAGCATATCTGAGCTTTGATTAGTGGGGCTCAGGCTTCTGTTCCTTCTCTTCTGTGTGTCTGTGTGTCATGTCTGGGTAGCGGAAAATGAATCATTTATGACTTTCTGGAATCAGAGACCTTGAGAGAGAGAGAGAGAGAGAGAGAGAGAGAGAGAGAGAGAGAGAGGAAGAGAGAGAGAGAGAGAGAGAGAGAGGAAGAGAGAAAGAGAGAGAGATAGAGAAGAGACAGTAAATATCGTCTAGGTTGAAACCAAGGACGGCGGCATGTGCTTGGAGCACTACAGTATATTTCCCCTGATACACACCTAGACCACCCTCATCACTATGGGCCCAGTGCTAGAAGCTCCATGAGCTATATTAGGCTTTAAGATTGGACATACGCACACAAACAAGTCCTGCATCCATACAGCTACTCTGTATAAAACATAAATTGTCACATATGGGGCAGTACAAGACATAAAGCGAATACATGCTAGCATATGTTGAATTTGGTCCTTTCTCTTTATGCCTGCTAGCAAGAGAGGAGACTTAAAAATTGAGAAAAAGAGTGAGACAGAGTGACTGGGTTGGATCTCCGTCACGGAGCACACCAGCCTAGTCCAATAACATACATCTCACGTTCACTTGGGCCCTTTGTCATTGATACACACAGGAAACCGCATGCTAGTCCACAGGAAAAGTACAACCACATCTTCCGGCGGCTTGCAACCAGAAGCGACCTCTAGCTCAGAGGCGAATTCGGGCACTAAGCACTATACTTTTACATAACAGACTGAGGCAGGGGTGTCAGATGTCATTCACATAGAGCCACAGCACTGCAGAGTCTAATATTCTACCTCCTTTGAATCCCATGACACCAAATGCATTATGAATAAATGACACACACACACAAAAATCATTTTTAACTTCAAAACCATACATGTCAGGCACGCCACAGTTTCTTTTGGACTTTTCTTGTGTTGTCTGTGCTTTGACAGAAAGAAACAAAAGAAAAGAATGTGTTCAAGGGCAAAGAGACACCCTTTGCTACTCCAACTGTGACACTGAGCAGGCTACTATCCATTTTGGAAACGTGGTTGGAGCTCAGAGAGTTTCACCACCTTATTCAGCGGCAGGAATATGATGTGAGCTTTAGTAAACCGTTTGGATAGCCTGGTTTTGAAGATGCTATCTTTATCCATGAGGAAGAAGAGAGCAAACTAATCTCTTCCTGTGTTCTGAAAAAAAGTTCTAGTTGGTGGGACACAACCAATTCATCATAATGGACTATTGACTCTCCATGCAAATGCTAGAGACAGCAGTAAGTGCATTTACATGAACTTAATAATCTGATAACTGTAGAAAATTACATTTCGTCAGTAATTCAGTCACTGTGTTTATACCCACTTGAGTAATCAGATAATGGGAACCTCTGAGTCAGGCAGTAGTCTGCTTTGCAAATGCCCAGTGAATTCACAGAATAAGACATGACATGAGCATAAAGTAAAACTGAAAGATCAAGTGGCAGTTCTTTTATGTAAAAAATGAGTCACTTCTGTGAAAAATATGAGCAAACATCATCTAGAAGATGAAGAGTATTTACATCCTTTATTTCTTCCAGCATGTCGTTGGTTTTAGCATCGCTACAAAAGTGTTTTGTTGCCATCTCAGGGCTGCTGTGTGAAACAACATTTGCTCTTTCAGATACCGCAGTCTATTTTTGTACATGTGCAGACTGATAAAACCTGAAAGAAATCAGAGTAAGGGTATACTTTAGCTGAAAATCTGATTACTGAGCTTCCTTTATCGTGTTTCTTAATCAGATTTTTAGGCCTTCATTTATAGCCCTTTTCACTCTTCCAACTTGGAGTGGGTTCATGGGTCCATGGTGGTGCATTTCCATAAAAAATGAATTAATTAAAGTTTGGAACCCGAAAAGTTCGTTTACAGGTGGAACCAAATAATAGTAAGTTCTTCAACACACATGTGATGACATCTGTGGGCATGTCAGTTGTTGAGGAAAGAGAAGGCAACGAAGGCGACACCCTTGAAGATGACCAGCAGTTGATCTGTGCTTGCGTTTAGGATAAAAACAAACATCTGTACTACCACAACTGCTGAAATCCGATTCTGGTTTGATTATTTGCATGTAAATGCACTCAGGGAATTCATGTTGCTTAAAAAAGTTCACAACATTGAACAAAGGGTGAATAAAATCTATATATAGATGTATTTCTAGTGTATTATTTACCACATATAAACATATAAAACAACATATAAATTATTGCTATTTCTGCTTGAAGCACAATCATCATATGAAAGCGTTCAAAATTGTTGCCATTCTGACTGGGAGAGAATGTAAACAGTATTTGCATAGTTTATCAAAAGAAACATTTGGTTCCGTGATATGGGACTTTAAGAGCACCCCACATCTCATTGCATTTTCTAGCTACATACTAAAAGTGGCTTGTACACAAAAAAAAAAGCCTCTATAAGTGTCCTGCTAAATCCCCCCATCCCGACTGTCCCATCCTCTCTCTGCCTCTCCAGCTGCTGTCAGAGTTGCACCCACTAATGAACACTCGGAAGAGTCCCGCCTTAGCCCGAGCACACCGTGGGATGTGGGCTGCCGTTATGATTCTATTATTAGCCTATGTGCCGGTGAAGGGACTTTATGACGTCTTGCCTTGATAAATGAGAGTTCGTTAATTGGATGCAGAGAAAATGCCCGTTTTGCTGCTTTTGACACGTCTGGATCCCCAAGCAGGCGAGTCCCGAAGATCCGCAATTAAGTGACGGCAGGCGAGAAGAAGGCTGGTTATTCAGGGCCGGCAAGCCGATTAGGGGAGGAATGTTATTAAGACGGTGGCATAAACAGATGATTACAAACGCGATGAGACCAGCTGAGGTACAAGGCTAGAGAAGGGCCAGGGTAGAGGAATCAAGTCCCCAACGCTGAGGCAAAAAACCAAAATGATATAAACGAACTGGTGTATGTACTTTTAGAGAGCAGTCTTTTGGCTTGGCTGCCTATTGTAATTCACTCGTGACAGTTAGTGTCACTTTTTTTTAAAGGATGAGAGACAAAAGAAAGATGGGGGAGTTTAGAAGAGAGACAGAGAGAGAGGGAGTGTAAAAAACAAAAATTTACTGGTGCTTCTTTCCATTCGGACAAACCCAGGTCCCACCCAAGAGGACTCTAGTGACTGCGAGCGAGTGTCTAACAGTCAGACATACTGACACCTGATCTGAGTTTTTTCCTCGACTGAAAGAGTTTGGTCCCATCTGTGAGGCCAAAAGAGAATTAGTGAGCGTTTCAGGGAACTGCAAGACCTCTGCAGTGAGAAGGACGAGAGAGGGTGGAGAGAATGATGTGTGTTCTCTGCGGTCAGTCTGAAAGATAAAACAGGACATCACAGCACATGCAGTACCTGGACAGAAGGGTCCAGCGACCTCCCTATGGTTTTGGTTGGCATTCAATATGGCAGACTAGTCATTTCTTTGTGAACATGCACAAAAAATGTCTTCTAGTATATCATTACTGGTATAGCAAAACCTCTTATCTGCAAAATGATGACCTTATAGATGTATGTAAAAGAGACATACATCAACTACACTCATCATCAAAAGAATAGCTGCACACAGAAAGAAGTGTGGGATTGCAGTGCTATTAGGGAGGAAGATAAAGGTTACCAGGAACAATAAATGAGGATACATTTAGACTGATATGGGCAATATTTATTGAGCTACACATACAGAAGTAGTGTCTCTCAGGATGGCGTCAGGTCGCCATGTTTGCTAAAGCACCATGCCAGACGTCTCGGCATGGAGTTATAGAGGTTCCTAATGGTGTCCTGCGATAATCCATCCCATGCAGTTTGAATATTCTCACACAGTTCCCGCAGATTTTGCAGTAGGGGACAAGGACATGTGACACACGACTACAAACTGTTCATTTTAGCGCTGACCGCAGTGCCTCCACACACTGATTCGTTGGTCGTCTCCACCAAGACAAAAGGGACTCGTCACTGAAGATGACCTGCTGCCATTCTGAGTCACTCCATGACATGACTCAGTTGTAACGGTCTGCATGCATGTAGTTCTGGGTCGTGCAGTCGTCTGCCAGTGGGGCTGACACTGACAGGATGACTTATTGAGGGCATCACTGCTTCCTGAATGTCCGCAATTGTGGCTGTTGGGACAGTCAGGTACAGTGATAAGGCCCGTCCTTGTTTACATCAAATGCACAGCCAAGCGTGAAACTTGAATCATTCGCATGTCCCACAATGTCAAACCTACCCACCAAGTTTCATTCCTGTCGGTTGATTCCTTCTAGGTGCAACTATTTGTGAAACTATTCTTTTGAAAATTAGTTTAACTATTCTGTTCTACTCTATTCACCCATTCTTTATAAAATGTTCACACAATACAAAAAGACAGATTGTTTTTTCCATTAGTATGAAAAAAAAACCCATACAAAATACACAAAACATTATGAGGTTGTGATAACACATTTAGGGGCAATAGAAGTTGGAGCTTGAAATATTTGTCTGCTGTCATTATCCGTCAGGGAAGGGTTTAAATTTCATGTTCACAGCCTGCCTCCTACTTTTAACAGATTTTACCCTGCACCTCCCCGTGCTTTAGTATTCCTCCGCACTTTATTCTCCCTCTCTACTTTCATTACGTGGCATGCTGGAGTCACCCACCCATGAATTTAGCATTGGGATCCATGAGGCTAATGCTAGTGAGAAAATGGATGTGCGAGAAATAAAGCAGAACTTTACAGAGTGTTTATCCAGACTGAGAGCATAGACAGTTGATTATTTTCTTACATCCCTTTTTTTTTTTTTTTTTGGTCTTGATGGCTATTATTACCGCTATGCTGTAATTTAACCAGCGCTGTCTTGGCAGGTATTGTTCACCACTTTGGGTGATGATAAACTGGATTTTATTCTGTGTTTGGGTCAGTTTTGGACTCAGTACTTGATGATGTTGGTCAGGTTGGGTCAGGTTCATGACTCAAAGCTTGATATGGGTGGGGTCAGGTTGGATTAGACTTGGACAGAAAATTCCTGGGGTGTATTGAGGTTCAGACCAAAACATTGGGCACGATTAAAGACCTAATAGGAATGCTACCTGAGACGGTGGGCTCCACTGATGGCCATGAAAGATAATTGTGTACTGCTGTACTAAAAACCAAACCACTCTATTTTGCTCCAGAACATTCTTCCCAAACCAGTCCCAAGTGTCCCTCAGACAATCTTTTCAGTGCTATGTGTTGTGAGTTGAAGCAAAAATGTGGACTGTCTTAAGGGCCATGATGACTTGTTTGAGAACGACCGCCCTAGAATATTCAAATGAAGCATACAAACATTCTGAAAGACTGCAATATTCTACAGCAGGGGTCCCGGTCCTAGTCCTGGTGACTCCACACTATACACGTTTTTGTTCTTTGCCTCATCTAGCACGCAATTCATTAACTGTGAACTAGCTTCTTTGTATGCAGAATAAGGAAAAACACAATAAAATGCAGAACGTGGTGTCACCAGGACTGGGACTGGGAATCCTTGCTCTAGAGGGAGCAGTGCGGACTTCTTTATATCCTAGCATCATAAAAGTAGAAATCAAAAATGAAAGCTTTAGTGCAAGTTCTGCCTGCAAGTCTCCAATGCTACATCACTCATTCATTCATTACTCTGGCCAATCGCAGTCTGCCACCAAGGATTCAACTTGCCCTCCTGTTCTGCTGCTTTCAGGTGAAAACGTTTTGACATTCTCCTCTCCTCCTGACCACCAGTATGGTCCTGGTCCTATTGGGAGTAGGCTTTAGCCCCTGCCGTCCATATTTGGCAGGATCTGCGAGGGTCTGCCCAAAGGTCTACTTCAAGACCTGGGCCCAGGACGGGGCCTACGCCAAAGACTCTTTATTCCTTAAGAATTGTAAATGTTCAGTTGTACACGTTTTAATTAAAATAGCATTTTCCATTACTTTTGCCTTTTGAGTTTTCTGGCAGAACTTCGAATGATCATGCCACTGTGACAAGAGGCAAAGTGAGAGGAAATGGCAGAATGAAATGGCATGATATATGGACTAATGTAAAAGAAATTATTGCTAGTTACAGCCCTCTCAGTCCTGCAGCTGTAGACTCTTGCACCTGTTCAGACATTCCTTCCTCTGAAGACTGACAAAGAGCAAAGCATGCGTCGAGTCAACAGTAGATTTTAAAAAGCCACATGCGGCGCAACTTTCTCTTTCCCTCATCACCTTCCGCAGACAAACCCTTCTGCCTTAGGGCGAGGCAGAAAACTCAAAGAAACAGTATTCCACACCTTTAAACACACTCCCACACCCACCCCCACACGCACAAGCACAAAGACAAACACTCTGTTCAAATCCCCCACCAAAAAACAACAAAAAAGGATAGAGTCTTACCACAAGCTCACAGCTCCCCTGAAGCCAAACAGATTTAAAACAATTTATTTTTGTCTGGCTCGAAGTTCCTGACGCCACTGTGCCCCCCATCAACTCTTTTCTCACAGCACTAGGGAGGATTAATTCGTTTATGTGCATATATGGAGGGCCATAGATTACACAAAGCGTGTGGGATAAGGTCTACCAATAGTAGTGCGGGATCAGCAGGTTTAATCCTTGCTTAATGCACATAAGAACTCAATGAAATCAACAAAGAAAAGAGAGGGTGAAAAAACAGACAAAAGGAAGATAAAATTAAAAAAGGGGGGGAAAAAACAGGAAAATGTAATTTCTCAACTCAAAACATCTGGTCTGGGTAGATTATCCTGGGACATTTTGATTAATACCAAAGAGGTCCTGGTATTAAAATGGCACCATTTTTTTCTGATAAAAGGCAGATTTAGAGGTGATTTGGAAGTCTCTTAAGTAACAAGGTGAAGAGGAGAGAGGACAAGAGGTGTGTGCGTGCGTGTGTGTGTGTGTGCACGGGGATTAAAATGATTTATGCCTCGCTGGCATGCCATCCTTTTCACAACATGAGGGGAGAAGACTCTCTCATCAGTCATATCACTCTTCCGTTTTTCAGCCCTTCCTAAGCCTGGTCCATTTCTCCTCTGCCTCACCTTCTGCGGTAGAGCTCGCAAAAAACCTACAGCACCACAAACACTCTGTGACCACCGGTACAGACCACCTCTGACCCAAATGCTCTGTCTACCACATCGCGACAACCCACCAGAACTCCCTCTGCAGCACCAAAGATCGGTCACTCTCTACTGACAAGTCAGAGTGATGACCATATTGTTTTTAGCCTGGTTCAAAGATGCTGTCAGGAAATGAAAACATTCAGTCGCGTGAAATGAAAAAAATGGTCTTAGTTAGAGGAAGATGTCTGCCTACTTCTAGCCAGAGACGCTTTATGTTTATCAGCTAATAAGTATGGCATATATGTATATATACATAAAAATCATAGCAGAGTAGCAGAATTTGCTTTCTAGTGAAACAAAACACGTACTGAATTGACTGTTGGGTCTTTTATGCCCAGCAGGTTCAGCTGCCCAGGCTAGGGCGACCAGATGTCCCCGTTTTCCAGGGACAGTCCCCATTTTTGGTAGCCTATCCCCGGCTGGCTATGTCCCCGGAAATATGCCCGTTTTTAACTTTGAATTAAAACCCACCAGAAAGTCCCAGGAAAGACCTGGCAACAGAGCATGTGTCTCATGTTGTGCTTATTTTGGCCAACAGAGGCACTACTGCTATTACTACCAAGCAATTGGTAAATCGTACAGGCATATAATCTACTTGAATATAGCTACCATGTGATCTACAAATATTGCATAATTTTTTAACTGCATCAGTTTTTCAGCCATTCATATATGACACATGGCATATGCTGATCCAGAACTGGAGCTAGCCCAGGGGTGTGTTTAGGGTCTGGCTATTGGGTTGTAGCCACAGGCCTTTTTTCTGTAGCCACTAATCTCTTTTTCCTGCCAAAATACAGTATTTAATATGTATTTTAATATGAATATGAATTACGGGCTCAAACAACCCATACAATTGACCGCTGAACTGGATATGTCCCTGGTTTTCTTTCAGAAATCTGGTCATCTAAGTACAGGCAGACTTCTAGGCTAGTCCCGTGCTCCAGTGAAACACTGGTGAGGTCTAATGTTATATTTAAAAATGTGTGCTAATGTAAAACTATCCCGCTAATCACCAACACCGATTTCAGCAGGATGTAGATTGAAAGTGTATGCTCACAATGGATTTCTAATAGTAGATTTTAGGAATCTGATTGGCTGCCTCCTGCTTCTTATTTACATGAAGTTGAGAAAAGCTCCATTCTGTTTATATGGCTCTCTCCGTCTGCTTCAGGTCACTGCTGCTCCCACAGTCCCTACAAAAACTGGGAGAATTCTCTGTGATGCAAATGCAGCATGAGTGTTTGTAGCATAAGCGCTCAGCTGGTGGCACACCAGCAAACATCCTCTGCAGAAACACCTACCACATACACTCTGTTTTGCTCTCAACTATAATAGCGGTCCAGCCATTCTTCTCTTTCAACAATGCTCGCTAAAACATGCAGTCTTAGCATCGCTGGTGTTTTCCTGCATTAAGAATATTGCTTATGTTTTGTCAGCATTTGTGATGCTAACTGTGGTAAATTAATCACCTCGGTGTGTTCAGAGACAAATGAGGGTGGTACTAGTGTGGCACCTGTTAGCGTAGCATCCTGCTAGCTCAAAGCACACACTTCCATCCTTACATACACTGCTGTGCTGTGTTCGCAACTATGCATATTCAGTGGCTACCTCAGCCCTTACACAAGCATTTTCCATTCTGGTAAAGCAGGAAGAAAAAATGGAGAAGAGAACAACCTCCAAACAATATAGCACTTCTTCTCTGGCTGTTAAACCAAAAAACAAAACCGGAGCTTTTTGGGTTGAGAAGCTGACAGGATGATGATGTGTTCTGAAGGAGGCTGTTGGGTTTTCCACTGATAAGTTAAATCCCCCCCTTAAGTTGAGCCTCAGCCTTATGCGTAACTCAATTCCAATTTGTCGCTTTGTTTCTGTTTCTGGGCTTTTGTCATTTGTGTGCATGCGCATGCGTGCGTATGCGAGTGCGTGTGTGGGCGTGCGTGTGTGTCGGTATGTGCATGCGTCCCCGGGGTGGGAAGTGGGCATTGTGAGTGGATTTGAAGGCCCATTCTGTGGATTAAGCCATGGTCTGGTTTTGTCACTTCATCTAAACATGATGACAGTAAAGCAGAGCAGGCAGCTTTTGTCATCACACTCTCTTCTTTCAGCCCCAAACCCGAAAGCGCTTTTACCAAATCGGCCAAGTCTTAGGAATGATATGCTTGCCCAGAGATGAAGCAATAGGGAAGAATTAGAGGGTGAGAACATGGCAGAGTGGCAAAGCACACATTAGTAAATAACTGCAGAATTTGGGCTGAAGGCTTTTTTTTTTATCACACCTTAATCCAACAAAGAGGCCAGCAGAGCCGGGGGGACGGTTAAGCCTTTTCTCCACATAAATTCCTTTGTCTTACCGGTGGCTAGTCATTTTTCTTGCCTAGTAGTCAAACAAAGTGCCCCAAACAAGAGAGGCCCCCCCAAACCAGGTGTATCCCTTTGGGCTTTTATAAGTAGTTAATCCTTTTTTCCGGAAGGGGTTAGAAACCCTATTCTTTGGAGGTATTTTTTTTTTTGGCCTTTTTGGTCAGACTCATGTTACCTTGTGGTCGTCATCTCAGAGTCTCTCTGAGAGTCTATGGTATGCTGGCTAAACAACCTTTAGTCTCTTTTTGGCCTCTTTTATCCTCCTATACAAATCTCCACCCATTGTCCCGAAGAGCATTTTTTGTTTGCTAAATCTCTCCCTTTGTGGCTTGTGTATGTGGGAGGTTAAACAATTCCAATGGAAATTAAAAAGGTTGTTTTCTCTGCTATTTCAACACCCGGAGGTCAAAACATAGCAGTCACCCGACATTTCAGTTGCTTCCTGCCAGTCTGCTGTTGGCGTGTGGATTTCCCTCATTCGGAGCATGAAGCCGCTGCCGCTGTCATCCGTAGACGGAAAAGACCGGAATTAGGAGCACAGTAGGAGATGTGGTAGTTGGAAAGACTCGAATGAAATTTGTCAGGCCCCAGGCATATCTTACATGACATTTCAATAATTATGTGCCAATGCATATTCACCTCACAACAGGCGTCAGATGAAAAGCGGCGCCAAAAATAATTCCCCAAACTGTCAGGTGTTTGTTTTATTTGTCTAGCTGCCACTACAATTCATTCTGTTCCTGTGACCTCGCACTCTACCGCACTGACGTGCAATTTCAGCATGTCAGACTTTCACTGCAAAAAAAAAACTTTCTTCTGTCAGAGGGATATCAAGGATATTGTTTTTTTTTCTTTCTTCTTTTCTTTTCTTTTATTGTGTACATTCAATGTGGTGCAGTCAGAATGAATGATAAATGTGCTTTGTGGCTTGTTCTTTGTCCTTGTTCATTTCATATGAAATCTTTTAGATTTGGTCTAAATCTTATTTCTTTAGATAGAAAAATGAAAAGTAATCCCCAAACAAATTGCTCAGTATTAAAATTCTGACAAATTATGGGATCTATTATGCTATTCCGTTATTTCAATTTCCTTTAGTGTGTTATGTAGCTTTTTGTGCATGTAAACAGTCTGCAATGTTATAAAGCCCAAAGCACACACCAGCGGGAAAAAAACTCTCTCCTACAGAAGCTACTTTTGGCCCATTTCTCTCTTACATCATCTTGTAACACAGTCCTTACTGCCTGCCCACTGGCAAGCTTCACACACTCCTACAACACACCGAGAGCTAAACCAGCAAAAATACGCTCTGAAACATCCTGCTCCAGTCTAGCTTGTGAGGGTGGATCAGGTCTACCAACACATTCTACCTGACTTCAGGATCAGTCTTTGGCTCAAACTGATAATGGCAGAACCGACACTACAGTAAGAATAACTACAGCATTGACCAGTTAATACAGAGTGTAAAACTGCTGACATAGAGTTATGTTAAACATAACTACTACAGCTTGACTTTTGAAAACTTCAAAATGCATCTTTCTGTTAATATGTGGGCTGAAATAGTACACATGCTTTTTGAGGGCTGTGATAATAAGCCTGGAGATGCTTGAAAAATGTCAGGCATGTGATGTGGCTCTATACAGCTAGATAACCTATCAGCACAGATAAGAGAAACGCCTACTGACAGCGCTGAGATCAGCGGCCACAGACCTGTCCATATAGACAACAGAGGCTTCCAGTGACTTTTATGAGTCGTTTATGTGATTTTGAGTTTTGCCCTGCCATGGATTGCCAGCCTGTCCAGGGTGTTTCCTGCCTTCCACCCAATGAATACTGGGATAGGCTCCAGAACCCCCCGGACCCAGTAGATTGGAATAGCAATCTACTGAATAGCAGTTTGGAAGGTGGGTAATGATTTTGTAGATGGAAGAGCATGGAAATCACTACATAGTAGAAAATCTCATAACAATAAAAATCTTAGAGGCAACAAAAATGTAAAAAAATTAAGTTCATTTACTTTTAATTCCATATTAAGTTTATTTAGGTTATTCAGTTTGGGGTATAAATAATAGTGAGAACATTTCTAAACTCTACTCTTCATCTGCTGGGATTGGCTGCTGAAAAGGTCACAGAGGTCATGCTGAGAGGTTCGGGCTGGAGCAAAGCAACACACACTGAGATATCTGAAGGGGGCTTGACCTATATGCCACTGTGTGACACACATACCCAAACTACCCTAAACGCTTCTTCTTCCCACACGCTCCAGACACTTCCCACCAACCTCCAAGGGAGAAGCAGCTCCAGCCTCTCTCTCTGAGTGCAAACCGCTTTCATCTCTCTTTTTTATGAGACAAAAAAGTAACGGAGGAAAGAGAGTGAGAGAAAGAGAAAGAGTGTAGGAGAGCGAAGAGAGAATGCCACAAACCACAGCGGTATTGGTTCTGGGAAAGCGTGATGCATGGGCTCACTCTTAAGCCCTGAACACAACATCTACTCATACATCTCAATACACGGGCAGATTTATACCAGGTCAGTGCCAAGGGGAGCGGAGGGACAACCCAGCCAACTGTCAATCAAAATTTCTGGTGGGGGTGAAAAGGAGACGGCAGGGGGTCTATAACTTGAGATTGAGATAAAATCCCTTTGTAGCCATCGTTAATCTTGGACTCGCCCATAGGGGGATCCATCACTTTTTGAGAAGGAACAGATGGTAAGATGTCATGATTGGTGGAGAATGTGGCCATGTGATATGGAGAATGCCTAGTGAGATAATAGGCAGTGGTTCTGATGGAAGAGAAGACTTTCAGCCAGAAAACTTTTTGGCTGGCACCTCTCTCTCTCTCTCTCTCTCTCTCTCTCTCCCTCTCTCTTTCCTCGCCTGCTTAATTTCTGTCTTGGTAATTAAGCAGATCCGATGCCTGATGAGATTGCAGGTACTTCAAAGTCTGGCCACAAACCCGATGGTGAGCATTTCATTTATTTGAAAGGTCTCGATGCCACCTCTCCTGCCTGCCTGGGTTTCTAATAAGGACACGCTCAGTTAAAAAGCCAGGCCCTTGAAATGTGTTGTGTGTTGTCCACATAATTGTGACATTTTCTGGAAGGATATCGCCACGTAGTTTTCTTTTTTATTTGCACATCATATAAAAATGCTAACTGTGCTTTCTGCCCTTCACATTGTGTGCACGTTTCAAATAGACAAACAGTCTGAAAGTAATCTATTCACATTAACATTAAAACTGAGAACATTTTGTCCATTTTGGAGACTAGCGATTTTGGTACAACTGGGATGATACAGTATACTGCAATAGATTTTCACTATTTTAAATACAGTATTTATTTATTTCTATTTCTTTGGATGGGTCCTCTGTCTCTCAGCCATGTGAAACACTGAACAAGAAGCCAAAGAAAACCCACCACTTCCACCCTTGGTTCAATGTTCTGTTGTCTGTGGGCTGCCAAAGCGTACCACATGTGAATCTTGGCCGTGTGGAGGTTTCTATAACTAAAACAACACAACAAAAAAACACAAAACAAATAAACCAAGTACCTTCTAGAACAGTAAAACTGACGTAACATAAACTGCACTGAATCTGTGACACCTTCAAGTCAGTTTAGAGGAATGTGACTCCATGAGCTCCATTTTAATTAATGCCGAAAGGTGCAGAAAGTCCACTGCTAAGGAAGTAAAGGGCCCTCACGGTTTTGGTCTGTGGATGTATTGCGTGGCTTTGTGTAAGCTTTTTGACACGCTTTGGTGTGTTGAATGTAGCCAAGGGTCAGCTGGAGCATCGTTGTGCAGAGCAGTGAGTCATAACTCCTGCGGCACACTCTCAGTCAGAAGAGCTCAGGAAGCCCACAACACTTTGAATGAATGTGACAACCTGACATCGGAGCGGGAAACGAACTGTTAAAAATGCCAAGGGTTAGGGCTCTGTCTGTCTCACACACACATACATATACTTAGACGCGCACACACACAGAGTAGCTAAAGAACACGTATTCACCTAGAATGATTTACGGAGCCTAAATGCACATGTATAGTGTTGCTAGAATAAAAGCTATATGTTATTCTGTAATATAAGTAATTGTGAAGCTGATAATATGGACAATGAGTGTAAATACAAGGAGGTGTACCTAATGAGGAATTTAGAACAGTTTCCACTTGGACACAGAGGAATTTATCCTCCACATTTAACTCACCTGGGTAGTAATACATCAGGTATCACCTATTATATCAGCATTACATACATACATACCCAGAACATATGTGTAACGATTCACTACAATACACAAGTGATCCTTTGGATAGCTGTTCTACTGTGTATTGTAGACAAAGAGACCCCTTAGTTCCTATCATTACCATCATAAAGGAATCTGACTTTAGTTTCTCTACAATGAACTTTTATGTCCTAAAACACTCAGAATAATTTTGTTACATCATGTCAATTAAAATATGCAGAAATTTCTAAATAAAAAAAACCCTTTAAGCCAAAGCAAACCTCTCATCTAAACATTGCTGAACCCTCTTTCTCGCCCGCATGCTCTAAATTTTCCATGAGTTTACAAATCAGCATTGTTGCAGGTGATTAGAGTGGCATTCTTTTGGTGTGAGTTACGGTTATTGGAGTGTAGATGAATGGAAACGGCTATGGAATGTTTCTCATCTAAGAAAATAATTTGCTTAGAAATTAGACATTCCAGTGGGTGCTGGGGGGGAACTGTTAGTGAGACCATCAGTGCATTTCTGTGACACTGAAGTGTGCTCTGTTTGTCTCTCTCGCTCTCTCTCCCTCTTGTTTCTCTCGTTGGATCTCTTTGGCATTCTGTTCTCTGCTGTGAGTTCCTTCTTTGCACTTTAATATCCTTCAGAGAGGCACCGTTTCTGTCAATATTTTATTGACTCGGGCGCATGTGGTTGTGTGAGAGAGAGAGACAGAGAGAGAGAAAGAGAGAGGGTGTGCGGGTGTGAGTACATGTGTTTGAGCGTGCCTATGTGTGTGTTTGGGGGTGTGGCAGGCTCACCACACTGGCGGAAAGGTCTTAACTGTAACTGTCTTCATTCTGCACTGCCCCGCCCATGCTCAGCAGCTGCAGACCAATGACAACAAGAAAAATGATAACACTAACCAACAAACTTGACACCAGCGGGAAAAAAAAATCACTCAATATATCTGATTCAATCATTTCCACATTCAGAAACTTACAATCCTTACTTAAAATACAGTTTTGGGTAGGTTTGAGGACCACTGGTCATTTTACTGCACAGTTTAGAGCACAACTACACACTGGAAAAATAAAACATAACATTTAAAACATGTAGTTTGATATGGGGCAGCAAGAGTATGCATATGACTGTATATGTAGAGCTTTTATATACCTGTTGTCTTGCCATCAAAAGCGGAAAGTAATGAATTATATTTTCTCCCTGTAGAGGTACTTTTGAGTAAAATAAAGTCAGGACTTTTACTGGTTAATTTCTCATGAAGTATTTTACTTTCATTTTAAAGCAAGCACTCACTGACTAACGGGCTGTTTGTGAAAATTACAAGCTATTGCGTATGTGTTTTATTGCTAGCATCTGTTGGCTGGTTAATATAGCTAATGTAAGCGTTTAAGGCAAACTAATGACTTGAAGGGTGTCACTAATAATGTATTATTTTATTAAATTATATTATATATTAATGTATTAATCTGCCTATTGCAATCTACCTATTGTCAGGTAAACTGAATATTTTATGTCTTTTATTTTATGCAAAATAATAATAATAATAATAATAATAATAATAATAAATAGCCTTTCAGCCTTTTCTGACCAAAATATTTTTTTTTTTCTCTCAAAGAATCGCTTTGAATAAAATATCCTTATTCAAATATATGTAATATATTTTTGTCGTCTCCTGCGAAGTTGCTATTTTGGAGATACATATTTTTCTTTATATGACAGTCTGATCATGAAATGCATATAGTTTTAATCTGTCTTGTAACTTACGCATAATGTGCACTAGCAGTACATACTGTGATCATTCTTATTGATGCATTAATTTATTTTTGTTGTTATTTTCAAGAATAGAGCCAAGCCAACTCAAAGTAAATACAGCTTGTTTTGTTGCTTTGGAAATTGCTTTAATTGATGTTTCTGGTGGTAGGGAAGTGCATGATCACTACAGTAACAGTATTTAAGTAGGAATTTTCAGTATGCCTTCCTTCCCTGCTTGTGTTGCACTTTGTTTGCTTGATTGTTTACTGTTCTTTGTGGATGTATTTACACACTTGATTTTTTTCATGGAAATATTCCTTAATGTGCACCCTGTAAACTCCAAATCCAACATTGATGAATGAATGTCAGATCTATAAATGTACAAATCTGTTGTTGATATAAATATACTTTATGGACACTGAAATAAGCTACCTATTTGAATTCCTCATTCAATGCGTTGTGCGCACTTGCCTTGGCACATGCCACATAGTACCGGTGTGGCATCGATCCTGAACAGTATTTGCCACTTCACTACACTCCAAAGAAGACCCGCATTCTGGTGGAAGCTGGTAAGAATTCTTTTGTTTTGCCCTACTTGAGAAAAAGTGCACGTTTTCACAGGCTGCCTTCCGCCGAATGCGATGGATCCATCTCCAAGAACACCAAGACACGAGGGGAAGAGTTCTCGATACAGGCAGTTGTACTTGTTTTGTAGGTTTCATTCTTTTTTTTCCTCTCCAGCAGGCAGCCAAGTACAGACTTGCGAGCAGTGATTTGCGTGTTTCACAGTAGCAACAGGCAAATCACTGTTTTGAGGCTCTGAGTAACGCCTAGGCCACAAATTAGCTGATTTTTTTTATCGCACCGCTAGCTAGAGACTTACTACACGTGCCAAAGGATGAAAGGTGTGTGTGCGTGTGTGTTTGTATGTGAGGGTTTCATAAAGACAGAGAGAGAGCAATTAAAACAACAATATTCAAAGCCGACATGCCTTCACAACTCAGTAGACTTTCCGGTCTTGATCTAGGTTTTAAGTTTCAGTTTAACTCTTTATATTTCAAGGATGCTCTTAAACCAGTTTGAACCAATTTTGGTTCCTCTATGGCACTGCAAATATACAATCACTCAGTTGCACCAAAAGTTGCACTCAGAAGGCATCAACTGTCTGGAATGAAATTTGGTGGGTAGGTTTGACATTGTGAAACATCCGAATGATTCAAGTTTCATGCTCGGCCGTGCATGTGACGTAAGCAAGGCCGGATCTTATTGCTGTACCTGACTGACCCAACAGCCACGATTGTGGACATTCAGCAAGCAGCGATACCCTCCTTGAGTCATCCTGTTAGTGCCAGCACCATTGGCAGATGGCTGCACAATGTAGGACTACATGTACACAGACCGATACGACAACTGCCCTTAACAGCACGTCAACGTCGCCAAAGACTGCAATGGTGCCGTGCCAGACTGTCATGGAGTGACTCAGAATGGCAGCGGGTCATCTTCAGTGACGAGTCCTGCATTTGGCATGGTGGAGACGACCCACGTATCCATGTGTGGAGGCATGATGAACGGTTTGTTGTCACGTATCACACGTTCAGAAGGCCTGGTGTCACTCCACCTCCACCCCTACTGAAACATCTGCAGGAACTGTGTGAGAATAGCTGTACTGGATTGATTATCACAGGACACCATTAGGAACCTCTACAACTCCATGCCGAGACGTCTCATGCCATTTCAGTCTCATGCCATTGCAGTAAATTTATCATAATTTATTGTTCCTGGTAACCTTTATATTAATACCCGATAGCATTTCAATCCAACACTTCCTTCTGGTTGCAGCTATTCTTTTGATGATGAGTATATTTGCCATCTCTATTTTGCCAAAAAGTAAGCCTAATCTAGAATCTCCCCTTCGAAGGACATCTGAATGACCCCATCTGTCGATATCCAGGGTACAGCCATTCAATACAGATGGTCTAAACTAGTCCTTTCTTGAGCAGTATTAAGCTTCAACATTAACATTTCTAACACAATCCTCTTTAGATCAGGGAACATGGATATTGTTTGATGCCTAGCACAGATCACACAGGCAGAACAAAGGTGTTCAGTTGAGAATAATTGTGAATTTCAATGAAAGAGAGGAAAAACAATAAAAAATAATTCCAGTTCTTCATACAGTTATTGTCCCCACCTGAGTTCTGGAGAAGACATGGCTTATTGCATTGTGAGGCTCATGAGCTTTTTGGAAATATGAATAGCTTTAATTAAACGCCACTCACATTGCCATCTGGCCCTTTGGATCCAGCTCATCAAATGAACCATGGATGAAGTGTGGTTTTCCTACTGTTTTTCAATTCATTTGTCTGTTTGCTCGCCAAACCAGGCATGAACTAGAAAAAATATTTCCCTTATTTAGGTGCAAAAAGATCTGTTCAGGTAAAAGTATACTTTAGGATTTAGTATTATTTTCCATAGTAATATGCAGCTAATCTAGCAGCAGGGGAATATAGTCAGTGGAAGATGCTGGTCTTTAGTCTTCATCAATATTTCAGTTTCCAATGTGCGGTAAGTAGTATAGCATATATACTGTAGGAAATGGAACATATACATGCTAAATAAATCATAGAACAATATTCCAATTTGAATGGATAGATCTGCAGTGAACTGGGGATATTGGCCAGAGTGATACTGATTAAACTCGCCTGTACACTAAAAAGTACTCCAATTGGGACTCCCTGCTGATCATAAATTAGTTCAAGGCAAGGTCATTCCTCTGTATTCAGCTGCATACAACTACACCTTACGCTTCGGTGGACGTAATTATGAAATATATTCAAAGAGAAAAGTGTGAGGCCGAAGGCTGGAGCCTGCAAAATCAGTGCAACTGAAGCACGACTACATTTGCTACATTTTGATAGCAGTTATGAAATCACAGGCAGTTATGGTGATGTCTATTTGATCTTACAGTAACACCTTAAGCTACACGGGTCTGTACGGTTACCCAGACTTCAGTTCCTCAATGTCAAACCTACACGATTTACATACTAGTCTCTAAGCAGCTGCTGAGTATGTATGAGTAGCACTTAACAGTAACTTTAACAGGGGACAAACATTATAATTAATTATATTTAGTTTATAAGGTCCATCTATGCACCAAACATAAAACAGTTTAAAACCGATATCTGTAAAGGAGCTCTGCTCTGATTGGTTAGCCCCTATTGATTGTGCTTCATTCAGAAAGCAGTCCGGGCTTAAACACTCCTTAGAACTTCCATGTGAAAGGTGGAGCTAAACTGCTATAGGCTGAATGGGGAAATATATGTAAATGTGTAGCAGCTTAGTTTCCGTATATGGACTGGGAAGTGCATTTAACGTTTTGAAATGTTAAAGGATCAATATGTAAAATGACGTAAGATTTTTGGTTTAAAGCATTCCAAAGTGAACTAAAATTATCAACAGAATTTTTAGAAATAACAGATGCAACGGAATGTCAAAGACATCTGTGTATCGTATTGGACAGATATCTACTGAAGTTAGCATGCTAAACACCTGGCCCTGGCCCGTCTTGTCTCGTAACACCACTTTGTACCTCAAGATGTGATAGTAAGAGTCACTGTAAACTTGAGTCTGTCACATGAGCAGATAAAGAAGAAGGGCAGACGCTCTTGGAAGAAAACACGTTCGAAAGCAAAGAAAAGAAGCGGACAAAAATAGCAGCAAAACACGAGCTAACATTAGCAGTGCTTTCCACATTTGGAGACACTCCTGGCAAGTTATGGGGTGAAGTTTGATGGTGAGCTCGCAACGATTCTTCAGACTGGCAAGTAAAGGGGAGAGGGGGGTGAAGAGGAAGTATGAAGTCGACAGACTGTGAAGTCAATACATTTTGCATATTGCTCCTTTAACGGTGTTTGCAAACAACATAAAACTTAATTACTTCCAATTGGTTTACCACAATATGGGCCCTTTAAAACTGAAAACTGAATAGCAGTTATTATTGTGAGTGTTTTAATTATAAGTATCAATAAATAAAAAAAAATTAATAAATATACACCCCAGGCTTTATCGACCTTTACTGCCACAACATCCTACATTCATCAGTAAAAGAATGACACCTAAGCTCAGGAAGCAGTGACTAGAGACCTTCTGCCTTTTTTGGGTTCAAACAGTGAAGAAGGTTCTCTTGCTGTGGTACTGTACCCTTGAGGAAGGTTACTTTTCTCTGCACCAGATGCTTGGCCAGGGAACTCCAATCCCCATTGAAAAATTCTGCTGTTTTTTTTTTTTTTTGGGTCACTGTAAAAAAAAAGGGTCTACAGAGTCAGAGGATAATAAAATTGAAATTGTAACCTTGAAAGAGGAGAAGAAAGTGAGAGCAAGTGTCTGAGCTCACCTTAGAGACTGAAAGAGAGAGAGAGAGAGAGAGAAGAGAGAGATAGAGAGTGATAGTCCAGGTGAAGAGAGAGAAGTAAAGAGGAGAGGAGCTGACGCATTGATTGGACGATCATCGATTGACACCAAGCAAGTCGGAGAGCAGGATTTTCCCCTTGAGTCTCACACAATCACACACAAAGAGCAAACTGACCTGCACTAATATGCACAACTCTGCCATTAAAAGAGTTTGTGTGTGTGTGCGCGTGTTTGCGTGTGATGGAGCACCGTACTCTCCGCAGCAGGGTCTCCTCATTAGAGAGCCGCCCAGTTTGTGCCCTGACCTTAATCCTGAAACTCTCGCCAAGTCACCCCCACCACCACACTCACACACATGGGCAAAACTCACCAGGATCCCAATTACACACATCTTTCAAACACATAATGACCACAATTACAAAGGTTTACAGATTCCGCCTTTCAAGTGATGGCATTTCAACCATCTACTGACTGGCGTGTGTGCATGGCTATGCATGCGTGTGTGTTCTTCTTTTCTTCTCGTCATATCTTAATTGACTCCAGGTTATCAGCATCCTGACACAGCTCTAAGTAATTGCATGCCTCCGTAGCTGCTTAGTGACTATAGATTAATATGTCTATTAAAGCACATGCCCTCTTAAGATAGTCATGGTATAAAAAGGATACATCTTCTGACTTCATTCAACAAGTCAATACAGTAGTGTACAGTGTAGAATATGCAGAACTCCTGAATCTAAGTGACGTTTTAGGGAATGTTGTCACTATTTTTGGGGTCTAATACTTGCATTACTTACATATATGAGAGCATACAGTAACAAGAAGTAATACAATACATATAGTCGCTGTCCAATGAAAAACATGTATCTCCATTTTTGTCCATTTTTACTTTAATGCATCATTTCAACACAGCAGCTGCTGTTTATATGAAATGGCCCAAAAGTGCTTGGAAAGATGTCTGGTTCCATTGACTTCCATTGAAATTGATTTAGATTTTTGCCCTCTCCTGTAAAGTTGCCATTTTGGAGGTACTTGTTTTCCTTTGGACAAAGACGATATATGTATATACTTGCATATAAGAAAATGGTGAAAAAAGCAATGACTTACTTGCATCAGTTGGAACAAAAGTTCTATATTCTATTGGTGTAATAAATTGGCAATATCTGTATTCTATTGGCTATTCTATTTACAGAAAGGGCAAGAAATACAAAGGGCATAAAAACAAAGACTTCTGTTCATTTTTGTTGTTGGGAGACATTTTATTTTGAGTGGTCCTTGATGAAATAAAGACTTAACAGACTCTCAGTAACATATAAACAACAGATAAATTATGTAGCAGCAGTGAAGCATATGAATACTTTTATCCAGATTATCCAGAGGCTTTTAATTAGCCATGTATATAACATTTGTTTATACTGTAATTGCTGAATTTATTTGGATACTGACACTTCATATTTGTAGATGTTAACCTACGAAGTCACTACACATGTAAAAGATACAATACAGACCATGTCAATGACCTCAACAAGCTGTTCCAGGCCTGCCGTTAGGGTTAGGCCCAGGGTTAGGGTTTGGTTTGTGTTAAGGTTAAGGTTAGGGTCAGGGTTAGATTTAGCCTAACGTATTAAATCTACTGCATGTAGCATCAACAATACATCTGCTTAATGTAAGAAATGTATCAACATCTTCAAGATATTCACTTCCATGTAATCAGATGCTTCACTGCTGCTACTCCACTGATTTGTTGTTGATGTGTTTACTGATGCTCTCAAACCCACTCAAGATTAAGTGAAACTGTACTGATGTAATGTATTTCACTCATGTGGAACTGCTGTACATGTAAACAAAGTAAATAACACAAATTCAATTCTTTTTCAGTGTAAATCAATCAGAAGGTAACCCAAATGGATACAGACAAATAAATTGGTGAGGCTATGTCATCCAGAGATAGATATGACTTTCAACGTACAGGCTAATAAGGAGGTTTCATGCTGAAAGGTGTGAAAATGTGCATGTGTGTAAGAGAAAAAGCAAGAGAGAGAGAGAGAGAGAGAGAGAGAGCCTTAGGATTCGTGTTGAAAGCACTAAACAAACTTAACACAAGCATTGCTAGACAGTTGGAGTGGAACTAACACACTCTACACATAAACCAATCACAACCGCCACCTCCCCCACTCCCCCCACACTAAACATAGATACACCTGGGGGAATGTGAGTGGTCTCTGATAAGACTGATATATGGACTGTATGGCCTGCACTTTTTCTAGGCATTTCTAAAAGTTGGTTTCAAGTTAAGTGTGAGTGTGTGTATGTGTGTGTTGATGGGCTGATAATGTGGTGTTGCGTGCAGCTAAGCATTTTGAAAACTTCAAGTCTCTGTCTCTAACTGCACTGAAGGCATACGCAATTACACTCATGTTTTTTCCTCTCTATATTTAACTGAACACGGTCACCTAGCTTTTTTACTGTCTGCAATTGTTCCCTCAACACATACACACGTCCTCAGTTGCACTCTGTCTTAACCACACGCGCACACACACACACACAGATTCTTCTAAAGATTGGGAGTAGCAAGGTGAGCAACCTTTCTTATTTATTAGGAAGTGATTCATCTGTTTGTCTGACTCTGACCTTGAACAATCTTATACAAAGAAAAGAAGTAGAAGAAAAATAGCATAAGAGTAGGAGTGAGAGAAAGAAAGAGGGAGAAAGAAAGAGTATGAGAGAAAGAGATAGAGAAAGAAAGGGAGAAAATAGAGAAGTAAAAAGGGAAAGAGAAAATGAGAAAAATTGACAGGAACACAGAGAAAGTGAGGAAAAAGGGAGTGAGAGAAAGATAGAGGTAGATAGATAGATAGATAGATAGATAGACAGCAGTATTCTTGAACATAAACAATGTATGTGCAGCCCTAAGAACACTTACATTAATCACAGTGAACACTGTTTGAAGAAAAACAGCTACAGTATGAATCATACTGAAGTCCTGGCACATGAATATTAGAAATTCTCAATCATTCTTTTTTCCCCTTCTTTAATGGCAGGATCATCTAGCAGTGAGAAAGTCAGATACTTCATTAACTTGACCGTCCTAATAAATGTCTTGTGCCTTTCACAAATCAATTTCAGTCAAAATCCTTCAGTGAAAATTCAGCTGAGATCCTCTATTTTTCAAAGTGTATTACTCATCGGCTGAAGTAATGTACATTAAATATATAATTACATTAAGATTTTTGTTATCTGAAATATATGTTAAATATGTTTTTTTTTCTTCTAATTCTCTCCAACAGGGGCTCTGATTGATGGCCAAATCACAGTTTTGATCTAATCTACCTACCCGCCATTGATCCTTCTCAGCCCAATTACTTTAAACCCAACCTGAATTGAAGGGGGGCTGTAATTGCTGCTAATTTGGCCTGGCATTGTCTGACTGTGAGCCTTTTAAATTGCCCAGAGGATAAAGCCTCGAATCTTACACAGGGAGTGGGTTAACACAATTTCCCACCGCCAAGCCTATTTAATCTACATTTAGGACAATGTTCTCCAAATGGCAAGGTTAAAAATCACATTTTCCTCTTTCCGCCAGCAGCAAGCTCCGATTTCTCTTCACCACCGGGAGACACTGACTGCCTCAGAGGTTGAAGCCTTTGCCCTAAAACCCCATTTTCAAAACTATGAATCGAAGGGTCGTTTTCTGTAAAGTAACAAGATTTGAAGCTCAATTGGCACTTAGGCCTCGGTGTGAAAGACAATGAAGACTTCCTGGGTTTTGGTAATGGGACACTTTTCCCTTCTCTGCTTATAATATGAGGCATTTTGATGAACAGGCACATAGTGAAGCTCTTTTTTGTAGTAGCTAAAGAGTCCACATTCTAACAGAAAGGGTGGACTGACCTTAAACAAAAAGAACCTGTTCCTGATAAAGTATTAGATGGCCATGGATAGTCCTAGGAGTCTGGTATTGTTTGCCGCATACCAACCTGCAAACAGTGGCTCCATTGACGGAGCCTCCAAATAGTAGAGCTTATCAGCAAAGGAGGAATCAATGACCAGCAAAGAAAGTCAGTGAGAAATTGGACTCTCATTCGAGTGCTAAGAAACACTTAACAGCCTACAAACTTCCATCCACGTCTCATTTCTCCTAAAAACTTTAAACTAAACTAGACTCTGAGGAGCTTTAGCCCAACGCTGATTATAGAAAAACAAACTCTTCAGTGCTGTAAGATAGCTAAGCCGGCATCAAGTGTGCAGGTTTGGGTTAGAGGGCTCCGACAGCTATGCTTGGCATGCTAGTCTTTATTTTTGCACCCTGATGTGTCTTACTAAAATAAGCACAACCTGAAATCCGTTTCTCAAGTGCTAGTCCACATGCAATCGAGACACACTGAGAAAGGCTACGGTGTTCAGAACCTCCAGAAGCCTAAATATAACACACTTGCCTTGATTTCCAAGCTAAATCTAACGCAGCTAGCTTGACGTTATATGGACACTAGCATGATGGCTGACCAGACAGGCAAAAGCTTTACCTTGCAAGCAAAATACCCCAATATTCATGATGAAATAAAGGAGTCACACGCTGAGAAAGGGTCCGGAACCTCCAGAGGCCTACATATCTACAAATCTAACACAGTTAGCTTGACGTTATACAGAGCATGATAGGTGACCAGACTAAGGCCAGGCTTAATTTGCAAGCAAAATATAATAATAATCATGATGAAGTAAACAAACAAGTCACACTGAAAAAAGGGTAAGATGTTTAGGACGGACAGATGCCTACCCTGCTAGAAAGAAAACAGCATAGGCCATCCTGGCTAGTCACCACTTCCACCTGCATATGTTGTGTATTTGGATGCTGGTATGCTGGTCCACCAGCAAGACCATACTGGGTGACCAGCTAAACCAGCACCAGACCAGCATAAACAAGCTTAGCATGTTTTTTTTTGTTTGTTTTTTTTTTCTTTTCAGCAGGGGTCACTTCACTTGATCTCAGGCTAAATTTAGCACAGCTAGCTTGATGGTGCATGGACGCTAGTATTATGGCTGACAAATTGTACCTTGCAAAGAAAAATATGGTGATTATCATGACAAAATAAATAATGGCACAGGTATGAACATAAGAAGCCCTAGAGAGTATCCATATATATATATGCACTTATAAGCAAGAGTTTAGCTGCTGTACTTGAGCTAGCTTACCAAGACTAATGTTTAGCACATCACCCCAGCGACCTAGCCTCCCACTTTTAATCCACTTTAATTCAATCTCTGCTGAGACGGCGGTGCTGACGTGCTTGTGTGTGAGTGTGTGTGGCCACTTTGGGTGCGTTCTCCTATCCCTTTCCTCAGCTAAGACTGACTGATCTTTTGTTGTTGTTGTTTTTCTGTCTTAAATTTTAGACTTCAGCTTATCTTTTTTGTGTTTGCCCCTACCATTTTCCATATGCTCTGCCTCACCGACACTGCCATCCGGCGTGGTCCTCTCATAGGCATCCTCGGGCAGGGGGAGGGCTCCCAGCCGGGGGCCCGTGGAGCTCTTGCTGCTGGGCGTCTCCGACTCGTCCAGGCCACTGTCGTAGCAGCTCTGCAGCGAGCCCTGGTGGGGGTCCTGGGGCTGGCTCACCACCGAGAAGGTCACTCGGCGGAACGGCTACAAGAGAACAGATTGCCGGGGGTCACTGGACTGAGGAGCTCGAAGATGGAAGGAGGGTTTCTAAGTGGGGGAGGGGGTTTAAAGGATAGAGGAAAGCCTAGATAGCTTGGTGTAGGTCGAGTTAGCTTGGGGTTCTAACACGATTCTCAAGCTCAGGTTACACTCTGTAAAGGTTAATAATAAAGGTTCCCAAATGGTTTTTGATCTGGATGCACTGTTCTAGGGAGAAAAGATAAACAATTATGTGGAGATTTGAACATTATGTGGAGATTTGAACTAGGTTGTTTTACCTTCATTTATACATCTCTGTATAGAGTCAGCCACTGCCACAAGGTTCTCTAGGCCAGTGGTTCTCAAACCAGTCCTCAGGGACCCCTAGATGATCCTGATTTTTGCTTCAACCCAGTTTGCAACACATATAACTAGAAGAAAAATGCTGACTATATGGGGGGGTCCCTGAAGACTGGTTTAAGACCCATTGCTGTAGGCAACCAAATGTGGTTCTTCTATAGCAGCCGTGCACAATTCTGGTCCTGGAGGATCCAGCACAATTTGGTGGTTGCCCTGCTCAAACACACATTAAACCTAGCAAATGATAAGTTTAATCAGGTTGTGCTTGAGCAGGCAAATCACCAAATTTGTGCACCCCTGTTCTATAATATCGCTCCAAAAAACCTTTTAGGGGATTTATTATTAGGAGAGCAGGTTTCAGGGCACATCAGTAGAGCTTCAGCTGACCAACCAGAACTTTCTTTGACACTGGCTATCCTCTGTAGTTAAAGCAGACCTTGTTGTTTTGTGCTTAATAGTCACAACAGTGAAAACCTGTGTACATACTGGCCCTGCAGGTACTGAGTTTAAGGCCTCCACCCTTTATAATTACACAGTAAATGCAGGATATAGGCTATTTCCTGACACAGCACTGCTCTTTGGCATTTCAGGATGTCTGGGGAAGGGTGTTTGACCAGTTTATTAAAGTAGCAGGACTAAAAAAAAGGGCAAAAAAAGCCTACCCAAAAAAGACTCTACAATATTAATGAGTCGTCCAATAATTGTCACGTGAAGGGGTGCAGGGAATATGAGTTCAAAGCCCTGAGGAGTAAGTACAGATGCCACACTTGGCGTATGGTTGTTAAATATAGCTGGGGAGGTCTGAAGGACACTCAGGTCTCCTTGTGTGGTTTACTTTATAACAAAAAAAACCAAAAAAACAGGACACTGGGAGCGTATAGGATCCCGGGGGGAAATAGGATGGAACACATCGCTACAGGCACATAAACACAAGAATGGTCATGGGCACATGCACATACACACATGCAAACACACACAGCAGTGTCAGAGGAGCTCACTAAAAAAAGGCATGTTCATGAACCCACATTCTGTCTTCTAGGTATGTAGCGACAGACATACATGTACATAAATACATATACACACACAAACACAAGGACACAAACTGGTATAACTGGTAAAAGGGCAGCTCATTTACATAACTCTGACTGAGGTGTATTAGTTTGAACTAGTGGGAGAAATATCCCCCCTGATATTTGTGAGAGTCCCATGTTCACCGGCTACTCCAGCATTGGCTGGATGCTAACTCACCTGCCATAGCCACGCTAATGCTAGCTTTAATGGCAACAAAGAGTTTGGTTTAACAGTTCTTCTTCTGGAAATGCACTCGTCCATACATTAATCAAAGTCTTACACGTCTCCTCGTCTGGGAGCAACAATTCACTCTTTCTACCAAACTTTTGAGAAACTGGGCAAGTTTTCAGATTTATACATAAGATTCACACATATGATATGACATAACGTAAAAAGTTTTTTAGAGGTTTCCAGGGAATAGTTACAATTGACAGTGCCATCCTGAGCAGATCAGTGCTGCATTTCTAGTTAGTTCAGAATTCCAAAAATAGAAGCTTTCAGTTGTTGGTCAAACGGGCTAAACAATCACCTTTCCCTGAATTTTGTATTTGAACATCTATTTTTCCCTAATGGCCCCACAATGTTTATTTTCAGGGACTCTGTAAGATTAATTAGGAGGTCCTGGACCCTGCATGACACCTAGGTTTTAACTTTTCTAAAGCATTTTTATTGTACTTAGCGATATCATCAGTGTTGTTACAAAATCACTTGTTGCAGCAATGGTAACTTCTTAGATAAATGAAAACAGTGTGAACAATGTAAAAGCATAGCTAGTGTGTAAACAGCAAATGTTTTATTTATTTTGTTCATTATGAATGGAAAGAACAGAAAGCAAACATGATCTGTAGTGTTGATGATAAGCACAGGACAGGGATTCTGTAGCGGAATTCGATTTTGGGCCATCACCTGATGGTTTCTTGCTGTATTCAGCTACATGGTGAAGTTGGTTCATTTTTATAGTTCACAGTCAGTCAAACTGGGCCCTAAACCACATCAACAAGTCTGTGCCACTTCAATGAAGACCGTAATGTGGTTTGAGTGGGCTGAGAGAAGCTTTGCAGATGCTTTCACATATAAGTGACTATTGACTTCTAGCATTCGTTAGCAATGTTAACCATAAAGCAAAAACTGGCCACAAAACATAATGTGACTGATCAACGGCATCTGGGGCAAGAGGAAAACTGTAAATTAGATTATTTGCTGAACCAGATGGAAATGAAAGAGATGAGCTGGAGGAGAGTTGGCGCCATGCTGAATTCTTTTAGCTCCTCTCCATATATACTCATCATCAAAAGAATAGTTGCACCCAGAAGGAAGTGTTTGATTACAAGTGTTTGATTAAATGATGATAATTTTAGACTGATATGGGCAATATTTACTGAGCTACATGTACAGAAGTAGGGTCTCTCAGTATGGTGTCTGGCCTCCATGTTTGCTAAAGCGACATGTCAGACGTCTCTGCATGGAGTTGTAGAGGTTCCTAATGGTGTCCTGCAATAATCCATCCCATGCATCTTGAATATTCTCACACAGTTCCTGCAGATTTTGCAGGAGGGGTGGAGGTGGCGTGACACCAGGCCTCCTGGACATGTGAGAAGTGACACGTGACAATAAACCACTCATCTTGGTGCTGACCATGGTGCCTCCACACGGATTCGTTGGTTGTCTCCACCAAGACAAAAGCAGGACTCGTCACTGAAGATGACCCGCTGCCATTCTGAGTCACTCTGTGACAGTCTGGCATGGCACCATTGCAGTCTTTGGCGATGTTGACGTGGTGTTAAGGGAAGTCGTTGTAACTATCTGCGTGCATGTAGTCCTGCGTTGTGCAGCCGTCTGCCAATGGTACTGGCACTGTCAGGATGGCTCCTGGAGGGCATTACTGCTCGCTGAATGTGTGTAATCGTGGTTGTCGGGTCAGTCAGGTACAGTGAAAAGGCCCATCATTGCTTACGTCACATGCATGGCTGAGCGAGAAACTTGAATCATTCACATGTCTCACAATGTCAAACCTACCCACCAAGTTTCATTCCTGTTGGTTGATTCCTTCTGGGTGCAACTATTTGTTTGATGGTGAGGATATACAGAAATTTAAAAGAATTAAAAAACTAAGAATTCTATCCTGTTCACCAGAGCACCTTCCGGTAATCTAGAGTAAGGTACTGGCAGAATCGTCAGAAAAGTCATCAGTCAATCCAGTCTTTAGCAAATGCGGTTAAAGTTCCTACCAGACAAAAAGCTGTGGTGTTGTTGCTTGGACAATGCTACTGCAGTTCAGTGTAGGTGGGAGAGTTGAATAGGGCGAATGTGACGGGTGCTTTTGTGATGTATTAGAAGGCTACAGCCAAGGACTTCCACTGAGGCGGTATGTGGCTGACTCAGGGTGAGTGAGTGACTGAGGGGGCCGCGTGATGATTTTACACTCACTCTACAGTCAGGCCTTTCTCATTATGAGACAGAGCAGAAAACTTCATCTGCTGAAGAGAAATTAAATCCTGATGATTTAGTGACCATCGCTGCCTCGTAATTAAACCACACACTCCTACTTATGAGATGGCAGAAGTGCCAGGAAAATGAGAAGTGGTCCTGCTGTCTGTCTCTTTCTTCTTCCTCTCCTCCCTCACTCTCATTCTCTTTCCCATCTCTCTCAGTCTTTTTCGCCTCGCTCAACCAAGAACCATAATACTCTAAAAACTACATATGCTTTCATCTTCACTTCTCCTTTCTCTCTCTCTCTCCCTCTCTCCAACACGCACACACACACGGACAAGCAGCAGTGTCCGGAAGACCCACCACAGATCAAACAAAAAAAGAAAAAAGGTGTTGACTCATTCCACAAAAGAGGGTGGCAGCTTTGTAGTGATTCATGCCATGCCAACAGGACTAGATTTACCATCTCTCTCTCTCTCTTCTTCCTCTCTTCTGCCTCTCATTTCCCCTTCACTATTTCCCTCGTTCACTCTCCCTCTTTTTTCTCACTCTGCCCCATTTTTCTCTTTCTCCTTTCTCTTTCCTCTCTCTCTTCCTCCCGCTATCTCTCCTCCTTCCCGTTCTCCTAATTTCGTTCTTTTGCTCTCTTTCTCATTTTTCACTTAATTTCTCACTTCATCCTATCTTTCCTGTTACTTAATTTATACTTTATTTAGCTCTCCTTTCTCATTCTCTCTCATTCTGTCTCTTTCTTCTTCATTGTTTCTCTTCTTTGCTCCCTCTTGCTTTTTTCATCTTTTCTTTTGCTTTTCCCTCCTCTCTTTCTGCCTCTTGCTCTCCTTTCTCTCTTCACTCTTTACCTCTGTCTTTCTACCTCTTTCTCGTTTTTCTCTCTCTCTTGTCTCTCCTCCTCTCTCTTCTCTTTCTCCTTCCCTCTTTTAGCCCCATCTCTCCCTCTTATCTCTCCCTACTCGCCTTTCTTATTCTCTCTCAGGTTTTTCTTTCTCTTTTTCATTCTCCTTCATAACTTACTCTTTTTCACACCCATTTCTATTTCATTGTTTCCCTCCTTTGCTCTCTCTTTTTTCTTCCCTCTGTTCTTTCACTTCCTTTCCTTCTATCGCCTTCCATTTTCCATCACTCTTTCCCTCTTTCTCGCTTCCTCCCTTCCTTTCTTTTCTCTCTCTCTCAGTCTCCATCTTTGTCTTTCTCTCTCTCCTGCTCTCTCCTTTTTCTCTCCAAACCATAACTCCTTCTTTTTTGTCTTATTCTCCTCTCATTCTCTCTCAGGATTTTCTTTCTCTCTCTTTTATCCTTCATCATTTTTCTGTTTCTCATTTCTCCTTTATAGCATTCCTCTCTTTTCCGTCTTTCTCTTCTTTGTCACCTCTCTTCTTTTTTTGTTCCCCTCTTTCCCTATTTCTCCCTTTTTTTCCTCCCTTGCTCTTACTCTTCTCTCTCTCACTGTCTCCTCTCCCTCTCCCTCTCTCTCTCTCTCTCTCTCTCTCAGCCACAGGGCAGGTACAGCCATACAAACCAGTCTAAATGAACATAAGTCCAATAAAGCAACATAGTCCATAACAAATGGCTAATGTGATATATTAATTAAACACTAATGGATTTGCTCTCTCTTTCAGAGCGCCAGCATCACGCCCCTACGCCCCCCCCCTCCTCTGTGCCCTGTCACTCCTGCTTTTCTTTCCACAATATTAAATAGGACAGAGCGCCATCACTCACTCCACTCGTTTTTTTTTCTTTCTCTATCCTTCCACCTCCTTCTTTTTCTCGCTGGCTGCCTTTCTGACAGAGTGCTTCAGCGCTGCTCATTACTCCAAATTGTACCTCTGATTTGACACGTCACTATAACCTTGGCATTTGTATTTCAATGAATTAGAAGTGCAGGAGTGAAATGAGTGTGTAAAGGTTAGCTGCATTGCACGCACACACACAAGCCCGCGCACACTGCTGTCTTATCTAGTTCTACCTCAACGGTGACACACGCACACACTCACCCAAATCTCATTCATCACTTCTTTCTCCCTGCCGCGCATGCACATACACGGCCTCACTCGTTGTCTGTCATCAGCTGGGACTGATCCAATGATGGCAGTTCACCAATGAACTAGAACTTGCTTTGTTATTATGTCATCATCCCGGGACGATTACAGTTCACAGCCATCATTCCGCTGCATGATTTTCTCAGCTTCACTCAAAGCCTATAATATTTCACAGCCTTTTTTTTCCCAAGCTAGACACACATCTGCCCCTGCATTCTAATGCTTTTTCGTCTCTCTTTATTAATATATTTATTTACCTCTCTCATTTCTCCCGCTAATGCAACAATCTTGGCAATAAATCATGTTTCCATGTAATTACAATCAACACTCAACAAATGAATTGAAATAAATATTCATGGGGTAAAAAATTCACTTGGATAGTCAAACATTCGTTGCATAATTAAATGGAAGCCCAGAGGGGGTCTAGCTGAAATAACGGATCAAAATTATGTTTATGTATCAAAACCCCATTTTCTTGTAGCTCTCTCTCTCATTCTCTCTCTCTCTCTCTCTCTCTCTTTCTAACTCTCTCTTTCTCTCTCGGAGCCCTCAACAGTAATGGCCGTCCCTGAAATAAAGCGTGACAACAATCAAACTATCCATTTCAAGGCTCAAATAACCCTCCGATGAATAGAACTTCAGATAAATCAGAGCAAGATGCAGTGGAAGTGCAGTTTTAAATATAATAAATGAAGCTGAGAGAGTAATATGTAGTGAGTGATAGATTTTGACAAGGGGCAGCAACATTTTAGGCATGCTGAAAAGGGGGAAAATTGACTTGAGAAGAGGGGGAAGTGTAAATTAATTCACTTGCATACCTCCACTATAAGACAGTCTTTTAGTGTCAAGAGAGCTGAAAGGATGCAAATACATTGCCCATCAAAAGTCTGGGAAAACATCTCACATTTCACAATGTACCCCATGGACCTGACTAGTAACTCACTCACTCAATCATGTTTAGCAGGCTAAGGGAGTTTAAAGAAGTTTTAAGTGATTTATTTATAAGTGGTGCTTCACAACAGTGACACTGTGTGCACTTGTTGTACAAATGAGTGTGTCAGTACTCAATAACTTAAGCAGGTTCAACAATATAACACATGCAAATATGGCATTTGACGGAATAATGTGATGTTAGCACAAAACCTCTTCACCTGTGTGAAAACCTCTGGATCAAAATATTTTCAATGTGTGCTTTTATCAGTAGCAGTGTGAAAGGGTCAAATTGTTATTAATGTGCAGACGAAGCAGCTCACTCAACAACAACAACAACAACATCAGCGATGTCCTTGACAAATGAAAATTTTCTCGACGTTCTTCTGCAATACCAACGTCGGTTTCAAGGTTGTCCCACCATCTAGAAGTCTGAACAGGTCTCGTTCAAAACCGACTAAGCTGGCAACAGGGTTCTGTGTTGTGGGAGTATTACAATGACCTCTGTAGAGCATTCTAATGCCTCTGTTCTTCAGTATAGAGTAACAGTACATTTATGTGTAAACATAACATGTCTTTTTAGCAATGGTAAAATCAGCACTAGATTGGCTGCATACACTACTGCACAAAATTTTGTTGATGACAAACAAGATAATGATAATGGGATAATGATGAACACTCTTACAAGCCAAAGTCTCTGTTTTTTTTCTGAAAATGGAGTTTCTGAAAATCTTCACCTTGGAAGAAGTTTCACAAAAGATTCATTTTCCATGGCCTAAAACACAGTTTGCAAGTAGATAAGGCCAAAGCGCATAGAAGGCCAAAATGCATAGAAAAAGCTCCGTTTGTCAACAATTCAATTCACTTTTGGTTTTACTCGAGACCTGCCCTGGCAAATAAAAAAGCCTAAGAATGTGCCCCAGCCGTCAAGGGCCAAACCCCAAAGGAGGTCAACCTATAAACGCCTTAATAAATTTTCTCTCTCTCTCTCTCTCTCTCTCTCTCCTTCTCTCTCTCCTTTGACTCCAGTGCCTCATGTGCTAAGAATGTGGACAGAACATCAGAATATGCTTAACTCTGCCTCTCCTGCACTTCCTGCTGTGATGTGCCATGGCCATGACCCCTCTCTACAGACTGGCACACCCGTCTTAAGGATAAATAGCTTCATTAGGCTCTTTACACAGCCACACACAGCAGTCAGTCCTAACCCAACTTAAATGGCATCGACACAGGACCCCCTAAAGGGGAGGAGGCCCAGAAAGGCTTTAGCGAATGCATGGATTTCACTTCCATTTAGCATCCCTCCCTCCTGCTCTCTAAATGATTGAGTGCCACTGATATGACAGGCATGGCTGATTGAATGTTGCAGTCATTTGAGTAAACGAAGTCCAGGCTAAACACTCTGGGTGACCGGAGGCCTATGACATGCTTAGTCCATAACCACTTCCCTTAAGCTTAACCAGAACCTCATGAACGTCCTACGGCAATGCCTGGCTCTAATCAACATCCCTGCCAGGCTCCTAACTTAAGGTCCTAATGCCTATCCTCATCGATCTGATTTTCATCTCATTCTAATTGAAGCAGTCAAACAGTTGTCAGCTAGATTTTATTAATGCCTCCAGCCGCAGTCGTATTGTTACAAAGTGTTAGCCCGAGAACCAATTACAGCACCAGAGGCTTCACCCTGCTAGCTGATGAATGAATAGCAGTTGGCGAACTGTAGGGCTCCAGGTAAATATCCAAAACTGGTGAGATGCAATTTGTTGGGAATTAATAAAATTGTGTTCTCTCAAGAGATTGTTTTACTCACTGTCCAGTGTTTATTTTCCCCAAGTGTCTATAAAAATACAAATGAGAATGATTATGATTATTAAGGGAACTGATATGGCACATTTAACAAAGAGTACACTTCCATTAATTAAGGGCCATTATACCATGAGGAGGCTAATTTTCCTTTTGAACACTGTGCTGATGTGCTGCGGTGCATCTGTCTCCATGTGTAGGTGTCTGGGCAGTGGGGTGACCCATGTCCATGACCCGTGGTGAGCAATGGCTTACGCAAAGGGAGAAAACACAAACTCTGAGGCCTGTGTGTAGTTCTGCACCCAAGCAAAGAGGAGAGGAAAGGAGGAGATGAGGCAGAAAAAGAGAGAAAGAAAGAAAATAAAGGGGAGGCTGCAAACAGATGTCTCAGGACACAAGAGACCTTGCCCTTGAATGGAAGGCAACAGAGAGCAAGAAAGAGAAAGAGAAAGAGAAGAAGGAGCACAGGAAGATGTGCAGCAGACACTGCTGTCGGTAGTAGCACCTGTAATTAACTAGCCCTGTTCAAAGTTTTATAGGGAACCTGAGAGTGACCCAGACGCTATTATCTGATCCAGTCTGCAAAGATACGCAATGCAAGGCAACAAAGAATCAAACAAACAGTCCAATTCCCAACAAAGCCAGATGGGAATTTGTGGGAATTTTCATTGCCCCCTTCGGTAAAGGCTGAGGTTACAGTTGGGCTAGTTTAATGTAAGTGAACATATGGCATTTCTCAAAATATAAAGGACTGCACTTAGGTTTGAACAATGCCCCGGCTCCAAAAAGCTAGAGCTTATGTAAATTCTGGGCCCGAGATCTAGGCAATACTATATCCCTATGAAACCAAGTCTAGACTTGGGCAACAGGAGAATGCTCACAGACTTTGCAACCATCCTCAGAAGCACAAAGACACAGCCAAAGTATTTTTGACTCAACAGAATGAAGAGGAAGCAACGTCTGTTCTGTTGGATGTCTCTGTTGGAAAACATGAAGTCAGTGCAAAATAAGCAGTGTGGTGATCTGCAACCTGTTTTATGTTGTTTTTTTTCACCTTAGTTCTTAGAGAAGACCTTGTAAATGTCCTCCAGGACACAATATGATTTGTGAGTATTTTTCACTGAATTTAGAAAAAGGCATTAAACCTTTATGTTCACCGGGGAGAACTTTCACCCAAATACAAGGAAACAGGAGCTACAAAACATCTAATTTCTTATCTCCATAGCAACTATCTCTTTGCGGCTAATTCTTGCGTACATGGTAAATGGTTATGCATGTCTTCTGGTGAAATTGAATTTTTGCCAGGGTTATTTTCAAAGGAAGTACCACCACTATTATTTCAACATAGAGCAGAGCAAAGAAATGCTGATAATATAGTAGTGGAAAAAAGGGGGGAGGACGTCTTTGGCATGATTAAAGATGGACACAGCTGAGCGCGTTCCAGAAACATGTGCCGGGGATGTTTGCCAAAAGCGCATGTCATTTCTCTAAAATACGCATACGCTTTCATAGCCACTGAGCTATTTCTGATTAGAAGAGAGTTTGACTTGTGGATGTTGGTATGTGGGAGACTCTCCTGAACTGTGTGCATAAGAGTGTGTGTGTTACGAATGACAGCACCCGTGGTGAGGGTCTGGGAGTCTTTGTTTATCCTGGAGCTCGGGGAGTCTCAGGTGTCTGCTTTGTCTTAAAGGATGACTGGAGCTGGTCAAGCTTCATTTCTCCGCTGCTTTCCTGCCTGTGAGGACCTCCAGATGGGCTCCAGACCCCCTGAGCCCAGCTGGAGTTTAGCCAGGACTGAGACCTCTCTTCTAGGGCACGCTTTACCACACCTCACCCCAGGCACTGAAGAGTTGAAGACTTCTAGAGCAGCTTGCGCCACAGTCCACAAGTCTCTTAGGGTGGCTGAATTTTTGATATCTTACCCAAGGCTGTTGTGATCCTGGGTCATCTCGAACAGAGCTGAGCAGGCCAAAACCCGACTGTGTTTTTTCCTCCCCCCGCCTTCATTTGCTCAGGGCTTCTGTCCTCCAGAGATCCCTTTAGCACATTTTAAGAAAGCTGAGGTCCGATCCGGGCTCCCACTCTTCTCACATAGAAAGTCTCAGTTAAAGGAACCTTTACCCACTGCTAAGGCCCTGCTTTGATAGCAGCTCACCCAGGTCTGAAGTGTTTCCCAAGGGCCACTCTAATCACATCTGACCCTGGGCAGCTTTCTGCGTGGGCTAAAGCTCAAGCATAGCTGATCAGCACTTCTGAGAAGCATTCTTTTCACAGAAGCGGGAAGAAAAGAGAGAAAGAAACAGCTCCGAGACATAGGCTACGCTAGTGTTTTCTCGGTCCAGAACCCAGGCCTCTGAATTGAAGTTCAAAGCATGTTTTGGTGGACTTCAGTCGGACGGGTTTGAATGGAGGCTTTTGGAGAGCACTCAGGCACACATCCCTCACCTGGCCGGATCATCCATCCATCCGTCCTTCCAATCCCCTATTCCTCTGATCCTCCACTCCACCTCTCACTCTTCCACAATGACACAATGATGCATCACTTCTTCCTGTTCCACTCCATTTCCACTCAGGTCAACACACAGGCTTTCCATTCGCCAGATGTTCAGCAAACAAAATTCCAGAGATGTTAACCATTGTAGTGCAAATTCGCAACAGTTATCAACTGTTGCTTGGTCTCACTCATTCTGTCAAGCGGCAGACAACTCTTTTATGGCTTTGAAACCATTTTGCGCTCTCTTTATTAAGCTAAATAAACAATATTCCAGTGTGTTTTTGTGATCAGATTCGCTGTGATGGTTTAAAACTGAGGCTCATTTATAGGCAATCAGCTAAGGAGCAAGAAGAGGCACTCGAGTCCACTCCTAGGCCCCTTCAGGCCTTTAAATGCATGAGTTGTGTTTCTTCTTTTCCCCTATTTTATGATCTGAAGGCATGTGATCGATGCAGTGCCCTTGAACTCTATATTAATTCCTGTGGTGTTGCTCCCTGGGGGGCGTATTGACCCCCTTATTGCCCTCGTTTAGCAGGGGAAATAAATAAAGAATCACGCCTGAGTGGGTTTCGGACTCTTAACGAATGCGTGCAGACAGCAGCTCCAGACATCAAGACTCGGGGCTAATCGGGCTGCACTCGCCCCGGTACCTTGAGACAAGAGAGGGAGGCAGATGTCGTGGGAAGCTGTCACTCCCTTCCTGGATTCCCCAAGGAACCGCATGGAGGTTTGGAAGTTGTTGCCCACTTCCTAGTGAATAGAGTCAAACACTTTTCTTTCTCTCTCTCTCTCTCTCTCTCTCTCTCACTTGTTCACCCTGTTTCTCTTTCAGTTTTATCACTTTCTTACTTGAAACAATGAGCCCCTAAGCCTCATTAACATGGTTGACGTGCACCCGAAAACAGACAGACTGACAGACGGGGAAACGTGCATGTTGTTATTCCCTCTGTCTTTTTCCTTTTTCACTCTTTTAAGTCCTGACTAAACTTTTAATTGCTCTTCAAGTGGCGGATTAAGTTGGAGTGCAACAGAGATACTATTCGAAAAGAATGTGTTTATGCCTTCAAAGGCTTAGCCAATCTCTGACCCATGCTGAAGAGCAGGGAGAGGTGCCTTTAGGGGTGTTTTTTCCTATTGCAGTGGTGGCACTAGATTAAATACAAGCTCACTAACGCACTGCTTATTTTGCTCCTAACTTGATACTTTGGCATTGAGTTATGGCTGCTAAGAGCATCAGGCAATGAAATTTTCACTTGGCTGGAAATGTCACAAGCTAAAGTCCTCATACATTTTCAATGCTATTACTTAATCTAAACTATTGAATGTTTCTCAATAATGAATAAATGGCATATAGAGTTGCCCGTATTAAGTGTTCAGTGTGCTATTTCCCCTGACCCTGAAGAACATATCAAACTTCATCCAAGTCAATCCATCGCCCGTGCAACCTGATGAACAAGTATGGGTCCAAAACACAGAGCTTCCAAGTGCCTTCCCTGACGTTATAACAAAGACAACCTAAACTCTGTTTCAACCCTCACACACTGTCTGGATATGATTTCCACACTCGCATTACACATTTGAGCCCCTCGCATGGAGAGAACACTATCCTTTGTCCACTGTGTGCGTCCTGCCACTTGTCAATCACTGACCAGTGGCAGGCGCCACTTCTTTGCACAGTCTAAGTAGAACTCACTCTGACTGCAAACAGCCAAGCTGACAATTGACCCACTAATGTCAGTAGGTGACAGCCGTCGCTGTGGCGCTGGTAGTCGGGGGTGACAGAGGCCTACGAGTCAGCGAAAGCGATGGCTGTAAACACCCGTAGGGCGAATGGGATATCACTAATCACGTAATGCATTTTCCCATGGTCCAGCCTGCCTGCTGAATTTATCCTGCTGCAGTATTGCTCAGTATGACTCCGTTCAGCAAGGACTGCAAAAGAGAGTGACACTGTGACACACACACACACAGACATGTCGGGCTACTAGTTGGAATGCTGCACAAATCAAACTGTGATTGAGGATGTAGAAATGCATTGATCTATTTTGATGCTCAAATTGATTCAGTTGCATTGAACTGTTGGAATTGATTGTGATTGATTCAAACATTATTCAATACAATTCACCACTAAATACTTAATAACAGATCTCATTCTGGTGCTGTATAGAAGCAGTTTTAAATACACTTGTCAGATTGCAATGTTATTCGCAAAGAATAACCGGTTACCAGGAACAATAACCGTGAAACAATAAATGATGACAAATTTAGGCTGATATGGGCAATATTTATTGAGCTACACATAAGGAAGTAGTGTCTCTCAGTATGGCGTCGGGCGGCCATGTTTGCTATGCAACATGCCAGGCATCTCGGCATGGAGTTGTAGAGGTTCCTAATGGTGTCCTGCAATAATCCATCCCATGCAGTTTGAATATTCTCACACAGTTCACAAGTTTCATTCCTGTAGGTTGATTCCTTCTGGGTGCAACTAATTGTGCAACTATTCTTTTGATGTTGAGTTTATATGAGTTTTCAATGATATACAAGGACCATTTAACCATTAATTCATTTATGCATTCAAAAGGTTCTTCAAATGATGTTTTTACATGTTTCTGTATATAACCATTTGATTTTCCAGCACTTTTTAAAGAGTGCATGTAATAATCAAAATTAAATTCTCAGGCTATTTCCAAATTAATTTCTTACTATTCTCTATATTCAATTGCTGTGTATGTTTTTTTAACCTCCTAGCATTAACAGACTTACCAACAGGTTCAAAGTTCTACTGCTCGCTCCTATTACTCTTTCCATTTTCCATGTACTGTGAATACTAATCCCCATGATGTGGATGTCCGTGAATCATTCTGAATCATAATTCTGTGCCATATCGTACCAAAACAACTGAATCAAAATGATTAAAATCATGGTGAAATATGATATTTTTTGATACGCTCAATCATTCCCTGACGAATCGTAGTGATATTCAATCTTGAAATCAGAGATTTACACCGCTCTTGACAACTGCTTTGGCTTGAAAAAACCCCTGAAAATCATTACATTGCTATGTTTCACCCATCTAGGTCAGGAGATGGGAGAAGGCAAGCAGCCGAATTCGTCTTCATCTTTGCCAGGATTTAAACACTCCCTGATAAAATATTACCGCTCACTTTCAGATAGCACAGCGGACGGAATTATTTTGTCTCATCCGAGCTGAAATCTAAGAGACAGACACCCACCATTATCAGTCTCAAATCCCACACATGGACAGGTATTACACAAGATGGCTGCTGAGGAGACTCTATTTGGGGAGATGAAGTGATGGCAGAGCGATGTGGCCAGCGTCAGCGCATCCATCACATGCAGCCAGGTGGCTAACGCTTCCGCTAGTACGTGTCCGGACTGTGGTTCAATGAGACATAACAGCAAATGGGCCAAAGACAAAGCTAGGGATGGGGAGAGAGAGCTGAAGACAGAATGTTTGTGTGTGTGTGTGTGTGTGTGTGTATGTGTGTGTGTGGAGTCTGGAGGCTGGCGTCATCTTTACTGACCATAAGGTAAAAACATACAGAAACAGTCTTTATGTTTTTATCTGATGGTCAATGAATGTATATGATGGTTAATCTGACTTAACAAATGGAAGCCTGGTTAGCCCCATTTACGACAGAGCATAACAACTTTCTCTCTTAACCCAGGTTTATATAATTATGGTTAGATTAGATTAATCTTTTTGCACATGCACAAGAAAGTATGGTTTATGATGAACCGATGAAGGGAAAACTTAATCGCCAAAGAAAAAAAATATTTAACAAAATACATAGATAGTAAAGCATTCATAATGTTAAAGAACAACACTTATTGCTTTATATTCTTGGGATTCCTCTAGTATGATTAGTTTTTTTTTTCCACCAATTTTTTTCTTGTGCCTGATGCCACAAATGTCACAAAGAAATGTTTGAAAAGGACTGGAGGGTTCTCTTCTGTCAGAAGACTCCTTGATTGGTCAGATACTTGGCTCTGATTGGTCTGAAAGCTGTTCATAACTCAAAATCACAAACTTATCCTGCTAAGGAGCAGGTTAGGCATACGGTGTATGATGACATAACGCTAGAGCCCGGTAAAACCAGGGTTAGACTGAACTAAGCCTAAAGTTAGCTGACTAAGCAAGAAACTCTACATTGTAAGACAGGCTCCTGATGGTCAGTGAATATATTTGTTTGAGCGATTTTACTTGCTAATCAATAACAGCCAATAATTTAGGAGACAAAAGAGGACAGAGGTCATCCGCCCCAAAAAATATCCTTCACTTATACTTTTTTGCTATTTAGCGTTATTACATTTCTTTTTTTTATTTAATTTCCTTTAGAACAGAATACTTTTCAGAGGAGAGTAGCAAAAAGAGAGTGTTTATCATGAATAAATCAATGTCGGTGTGACAGCCAGGCAAACTCCATTTCCTGAGGCTGTGGACACATTACTCAGAGACCCCTGCCATGTCACCCTGACACACACAAATACACAGAGACTGACTTTCATTCCCTTAGCGGGGCCCCTTTATAGCTATAAACACAGTTAGCAAGCCATCCCAGGACCCAAAGACAATTATGATAGCAACGATTAAGAAAACAATTATTTCAGAGAAGTAATTACACCCTAATGTTTGAACAAACAGACACAGAGAGAGAGAGCAGGGAAAGAGAGAGAGAGAGAGAGAGAGAGAGAGGCAGAGGCCCAGGGCAATGCAAGATTAGTCTGGTATTCACACTGTGATGGTCATTACATACAAGGGCAACAAGCAAGTGATCAGACTACTGATGCTGCACACACGTGTGCAAATGCACTTTAACGCTTATTTCTCTGCCCCAAAAATGGGTCGACATGTTCACTCTGGCACACAGAGAGAAAACGCACCAAAACACCACGCTTCATCAGTATCCTTAATGCTCAGTTAGACACTTCCACAGAGCTAAAGAGAAGCAGGAAAAAAGGAGAGAGAAAGTCACACTAAAAGCAAAGCAATTCCACTGAGCCAACCTTCAAGGCTTTTCAGAAGAAACATGCTTCCTTGATCATGTCTCTAAAAAACGAGTTCAAATGCGAGAGATGAACAGAACAACACCTAATGAATGAACAGAACTGATTCGGACTCTACGGAGAGGTAAATGAACTGAATAGTGAAATTTCTGTACATTTGGCTTCTGCCCAGACAAACCCCATGAGCTTACCCCAGGCCCTGCGGCAAATTGAAAAACATAACAAAAATTAATATCATTTGAGAGCAAGCGGAGAGGCGGCTTCTTTTAACTGACAAGGACAATTTCCTCGAAGCGCGCCAGTGAGAGATGGCCTCTCGCTAGCACTGAGCAGACTTTTAAATATGAGCTAACATGAAAAAAGAGAGCTTTCGCTGTCAATTCGGCACTCATACTGTGACTTGAGCTAGCTAGTCTCGCTCTCTCTCTCTCTCTCTCTCTCTCTTTCTCTCTCTCTCTTTCCCCCTCGCTTTCGCTCTCTCAGGATTTGTTTTCTGCCATGTAGGTGAGGGAGTATTTTTGGACTCTTGATGGCAGATTCCTTGCGGAGGTTAAGGCTAAGCTTGTCTCTCTTTTTTTTGGTTACAAAATGTCTCTGAAGCTATTAGCCCATAAAACATGAATTTAGGTTGTCCTCCATCTGCACGAGCCATCTCTCCCGACTGTTTCCGCGGCATAAGAGTCTCATATCTATGCAACCGATATCTTCTTTCCATTCAAAGCCGCATCTCGAAGCCACAGAGATTTGTTGTCTCTAAAGATAGTCAGCAGGATAAGGGCTCAGTGCAACAGCCTGCTTCAAAGGCACCCGCTATCGCAAGCTGGCATCGTGATGACGATGATGAAGATACCGATCCTAATCCCCATGTAAAAATGCCAAGTACCTCGGGGGACTTCTTCGAGTACTCTTCATACCTCCTTATCCTCTATTTCTCTGTCTCTGTCCCTCTTTAATTCTATTCCCATCCAGATCCTTTCTGAAACAAGCCACTAAGTTTAGAATCCACATCTGAACACTTCTCACTTCTCTATCTAGTCTTATACTAATGTTAGAATGCTGGCATGGTTGCTTCATCACGTAGACCCTCCTTCCCCCCAGAAAAAAAAATAGCATAGAGCAGTCATGCTGGTCACCAGCATATGATGTGTTTTAGATGCTTTTATACTGGTCAGCAGTAATGGAAGCAGGGGCATGTCCAGAGGTGGGCTTGCTCATCCAAAAATAAGCCATACCCACCCAGAGGAATCATCTGCCCTTCCAGTGGAAAAAAAAGGTCTATTCATACAAAGACTGATTTTTACAGAAGCTGAACAACTGCCCAACCTCTGTGGTCGGATGCAGAACTACTGCCCAACCTGTGTGATCTGATGCTGCTTCATCTGCCTTGACTGGGTGCCCACTGCTTGCCTGCATTTCTGACCAGTTAACCTACCATGGAGCTTCATGCTGTCCTATGCAGGATTGTGAGAGAATCATCTCTCTTATAGCAAAGCAGAAAAAAGAGACTCTGACTATAAACATGCAGAGATTAAAGAAAACATGGTGGAGCAGAGTTGAAAGGATATGAATGGCAATGAGACATGTTACAGTGAATGTATGTAACAGAAGCTCATTCACTCCTTTATAATGAGAGGAGCAACCAGCAGATCTGAATTACCCCACTGACCTACAGAAATACCTGGAGAATTACTTGTTCAGCAACAGTCCCTGTAAGAGGCAGTGATCTCTGTGTTGTTGTATTGCTCTGTAGAATGGTATGCACACTGTGAGTGCACTGTTTAGCTGCAGTGCCTAAAAGAAAAAAGCCTTTCCTGTTTCTGAGCAATTTTGACAGAGGTAATTAAAAATGTACTACTTTCCTAGCAGTGGTGGTTTTCTTGAACGTGCTTCTAGTATTCCTTACATTAAAATTATATCTTAATGACATCGGGACATAAATCAGAATTTGCAGAGTGATCCTGTAATTCCTTTTTATATGTACTGGAAACTGGCATCCTAACTTCCCATAGAAATGAACTATATTTTACTGTTCTAGCTCCCCCATGGTCATCAGATGTTATACATGCTGATACGCTCAATTAATTAAAATCGTCTTAGAACTAAACGCAGCATTCAGATCGTAGCCTGTGTGACTGAATTGCAAACATAGCAAAAGAGTCAGCAAACAGCTGACAACAACAAACATTCTTGTTTCCATTCTAGCTTTATCTTCACCTTTATCTTCTTTTTCCTTGGTTGACGTTTGGCATAGTTAGCTATCAGTTCTAGGACTTCTACATTCCTTTCACAAGTTATCTTGGGGTAAAAGGTCCTGGACCTCACCCTACAGAAACTGGATGCTGTAATTGCATTCCTTGTATCTTCCCCCCTCAAAACAAAACTATGGCATTTATTACGTACTCTATTTAAAAACATTTAACCACCCAAATAATTTAAAAGCCCACCCAAAGATGACATCCTAGTATCACCTCTGAATGGAGGTGAATATGTCGATCACCAGTAAAACCAGCACATGGTGTGTTTTGATGCTGGTATGCTGGTCAACTAGCATGGCAAAGCAATAAACTAGCCTCATGTCAGCACTGCATGCCTGCATTGCAGCTTCACCATCATAGAGAAACATGCATCCCTGTAATTAGATCAGTGTCATGTGACATAGAGCTTTTCATTAATGTGTGATGATAAACTAGCCTAACATTGCTGCCTCATCATTATAGGACAACATAACAACACCATGATGAGATCAATGTCACATAGCTTTTCATTACTTTAAACTGATACATTAGCCTTGCACTAACATTAGCATGCTAGCTCCGCTTCTCCACCACAGGACAACAGCCAACACTGCCTGGATCAATGTCATGTGAGCTTTTTACTAATGAAGACCACTAATTCAAACCTTGCAGTGTGCTCACATGACTATCCACTGAAAAGTTTGTTAGCAACCTAGCATCGCTGCATCAGCCATGCTGAGACCAGGCATCTGCCATAGAGGTCTACTAGCACCGTAAAAAAAAAAGAAAAGAAAAAAAAGAAAAAGAAGCAGTGTAGCTTCCATGTTGTCACATGTTGTCGCCTTGACTCAGTTGCTCCTTGCTTGAGGGCGAAGGAACATCATACGATTCATTAGCTGGGTAAAAATATCCCTGGGGCTGTTCAGCAAATAAGACGTTCAGCATTACACTGGGAAGGGAGCGATGACATGGTGGAGAACAAGAGGAGGGAGAGATGGAAAACAGATTAAATGCTTCAGTGAAATTGTGAAAACGAGAGAATGAGAGTGCAGATTTGGAAAACGAGTTTTGCCTTTATACGAAGATGCTAAATTAGTATTTCAAAGCAATTTTTTCAGATATTGGTGGCCCTCAACTACATGCTTCTTTGCCACGTAGTTTTTGCTAATGCCAATATAACCTTTTACCAGTGAAGGTTCCTAAATGCTTCTTGGCTTGGACGTTTCACCGGTAAAGAACATTTACATTATGTAAGTGACATCCATCAAAAGGTTCTTCAGTCAAGTAAAAGTGGTTCTTTTATGGCATTACTCCATAAAGATCCCTTTTTGGCATCTTTATTTTAAAGAGCGTAAACTTCCGCTCCTGCTCCGGCACCAGATGTCAAGATGTCAGTGTTTATTCTGAGTGTTCGTATTGCTCTTCCTAATCCAACCATCTAATCCTTCAGCGCACTTTCTTCCCTCATTTCTTCTCTTACTGGCAGCTGCCTCATGGTCCAATGAGAGCAGCACAAACAGCCTAACAGGCAGGTGCAGTGAGAGGTACGTGGGGCCAGATGGATCAAATGACACGCATTCTCGTCGCTTGAGTAGGCAGGGGAGAAAGAGAGGGATACAGAAAGAGGAGGAAAGCCGAGAGAGGCAAGGTGTTCCACCTGTTCACGCACTACAGGTAATCACAATGCAGCTATTATTGCTGCAACACGAGATGAAGCGAAGGGATAAGTGCTTTACGCGAACACACACACACACACATTCACACACACGTGGGATAAAAACACATTATATCTGGGCCAGCTGTTTCATTATCTGAATTTGATGATCTGATCTGATGGCCACTGGTTGATGATACTGATTAGTTCCATTATCTTCACGAAGGTGATTCTGTAACCACACAATGGTGAAAATTACCATTCATGGACTATAGGACCTTCAGAATCAATGGTACGGATGTAGCATTTAGACTTTAAACACTGTGATCAGAAGCAAATGCTAGATACTAGATGGAAGTAACTGACAGTCACACGAAGGACTTCTGTTTTGTTCCATCAGTGACTTTGGAAAAATGCTGTTTGTCACAGTGTTTGAACCTAACACTACGAGCATACCAGCTCATGTAGAAAAGGATAAACTAGCATATACAGTTGCGAGTTTGGTAGGTAAAACAACCACTATTCCAGAAAGCTATCATGCCACTTTGACATTGCTGTCAGTGTTGTGCTGAGAATGGTCCACCACCATGGAAAATGATGGTCCTATAGTGGTCTCTTTCCTTTGGTGAAGAGACTAGTGAAGTGAACTGGCAACAAGTTTGCTACGCTCAGTATTTTAAGTCTACAAAGAGATACAAAGAGTCCAGTGTTGTCTCAGAAAATGTTGTTTCTGAACTGTGTCTAAGTGCCGTTTAAAAGTTATATTACAGTACACAAGCAACTCAGAAGTCAAACACTGTATCCATTTGTGCTTGACTTAGTCATTTGGTATTTCTAATCTAGGGGTACAGATACTTTTGCACCAAAAGTACACACTTGTCCTGAATGCTTGAGTCCTCACCTAAGACCTATTCTGGGCTTGTTTAGGGGAGGGGTATTTATTGCGAACTCTGGATTCACTGCACAATTCCATATGTCACTTTTTATGCATGCAGGTTTGGAATGTGGTAGGTCTTCATCCTTTTACCACTTTTTTATAGCTTTCCTTGGATACAAACACTCAAGTGGCAAAGAACAGTGCTTTTTGTTCACAACAATCCCTTCCCGGCCATTATGAAAAGGGAAGTAGCATGGTAAGTAGTAGCAGTCACATTACAATATGAGCCAATCGTGCAACCTCACAAGTGGCACCGGGAACAGAGAGCTTCCACATGTGCGTTGGATCACACTAGAGTTCCCTAGAAGCGAACCCCAGAGGAATTTTAGAAGGATCAGAGGTTGGGTCTTTAGAAAAAAGGTCTAATTTGAAAACGCCCAGATTTGTTCTTGACTTGATCTTGTCCAGTTATAGTATTGGTCTTAATAACAGTCCTGGTTGTATCTAACAAAGTGGAGAATGAGTGTAAGTACGAGGTAGGTGGTAATTTAGTGTAAATATTCACCTGCAAATGTTATCACTTAGTTTACAAACAGCAAAGCATTGCAAATTTTTGGTGGCACTGTTTCTTTCTAGCTCTTGCATCATGAATATAATGAATTACAAAGAATATTTATGAGGCTGAATCATACAAAATGAGGTTTTACCAAATAAGTATCTACAATCATGTGATAAACCATGTTTATTTAAGGAAATGCAGTTCACACAACATAAAATTCCAACATTTTGCTTTCACTCCTCATGTCCAGCCAGAAAATACACTAACACATTTCTTCTACAACCTCCACAGACTGAAGACACGTGCACATGCATATACCTAGTTAGAGAACAGAAAGAGAGAGTTCTCTGTACCCTCTAGAATTCTATAATGAGCCATGAATGCGGCTTTATGCTAATATGGCGGCTAACATGGTCAGGTTAATTTAATCCCGTGTGAGTAGATGGAAAACCAAAGTAGAGAAGCACTAATCATTCTAAACCAGTTTCTTCAAACCTAATGATACAGCCAATTCATACAGCAAATCAGCAATTAGGCACGATTGTTTATTGCAGCATTATTTTCTGATCAGTGGCTTTTAAAACCTCTTTGGGTTTGATAGAACCAAACAGTGCAGAGAGTCTTGTATGTCAGTGGCACAGAGGAGAAGCAGGCGGGTTTCAATTTGATTCTTTGGGGTCAGAGAAAAAGCAGGTCAAACATAATGAAAACTCAATACACAGTAGCTAATGCAGTTTATGTGCCTGAAGCTCAAGCCCCCCCACTCATTCCTTTTCTCTCTCTCTGTCTCCCACACACTAAGCACACACAATGACATATGCACACACATGGTATATGGGACATTTAGAGTGAGCACAAATAAACTAGCTAGGTGCTCCTGCAGCCGCTTGCAGTTATATAAGCAAACATAAGCCATCTTATCAGAGCCAGTTTACCACAATCGCTAAACAAGCACTCTTAGAGTCCATACCAAATCGCTAATCATGTTTACTCAAATTTATAAACAGCAGAAATGACATATGAGGGCAGTCATAATAACCCAAAATATCATGGGCTTTTGCCTAATATGTGCATGTGTATGACTGGGGCTGCAGTACTGATTTCACTGCAGTGACACATGGGTGAAAATCCACTGCTCCACATAACTCATACCGCACATTCTTCATGCTGTCTCCTACACTTAACCTGGATGCAAGTTATATGATACACTGCAGACATTTGCCAGGACAGTTTCCAAAAGCTCCTAGAGACCTTGCACAACTGAATTTCACTCGTTTTTTTGACATTACTACCAAAGTAAGTGTTTCAAAATATACTATTAACTATCCAGTCCACACACTCCATATTTGGACAATATACTGAAGGTATAATAGGTGATGATAAAGGGTTTTTTAATTAATGATGGCGTATCAAGCCGTAAATCACATGATTTCATTCCACCTGATCTTACTGCTTGGTATACAGCATCTAAACAATGGTGAACTGTTGATACGCTTCCACCAAACGTTTCGCCCACTACCTTATACTCCACACAAGTGGCCAGCTTGTATAACACAATGGCGATTCTCTGATCAGTTGGCGCTGGTGACCGTGACTGGATACGACTGGCCCTACAAATGGTCTGATTATGGCGCATAGCTTTTCAAAGGTTGTTTTCAACATTCTGAGTTGTTTAATCAAACAGACATTTGAAAAATGGCTCGGCACAATGTGCATTCCCAGATGAAAGGTGAACATCGTCAGAGTGGCACAGAGATTTCAGTCATTAGGTGGGCCACTGCTCGTCCTTCCCGGCATCTCGGCGCTGCAAACAACACGGCGATAAAAAGATGTCAACTTAAAGCAAAACCGAGTTCATTCATTCATTCGTTCTTCTTCAAAGCTGCTTATCCTTCAGGGTCGCAGAGTTGCTTGTTTAGATGTAGCCCCTAAACATGGTAGTCTAAGTCATCTGGAGGTTTGTCTTGCTGAAAGTGCAGCAATGAAGTCTAGACTCTACTATATTTATTAACATTCTATCATTAATAGATACGGTCAGTTCATTAGTATTTGGACAATGGCGCAATTTGTATAGTTTTACCTCTGTACACCATCACAATGGAAATGAAGATATGTGGCTAAAGTGCAGACTTTCAGCCTTAATTCTGTGGCTTAAAAAAAAAAATACTGCATTAACCATTTAGGAATTACAGCTGCTCTGTATGCCAAGGCCCCATAAACATTAGGTGCATGGACGGCATTGTGTCTGGAAGAAAATTACTAAGATATAAAACGTGAGCCGCATGTTCTAAAGCTGAGGAACTGGAGTGTTGGAAAATCAAAAATTAATAATGTTAAAACCATAACAGCAATGAGCCGCGGTTAGCAGCAGACTAGCTTCTCATGAGGGCACATGAGTTCTTCACTGGGAATAGCACTGTGCTGTGGTGCTAAACTGCAGTTTGCTACTGTGATAGCTACAGAGGCTGTGGTGTTCTGGCCTAATAGTATTTGAATAGTCCCGACTCGCTTTGTCCAAACAAACACATCCCCAGGGCACAGGCTCCTTAACCGGCCGCTGCAGCAGACCGTTCTACAACACTTAGCCAATCAGACGCCGTCTGGCTGACCTGCGAGCAGCTTCCCCCTGCTGCACTTTTCATCTCATCTATTATAGGAGAAGCTGCAGAATTGGTCTCAGTTCAGCAGGAAAGGGGTAACTTGTACCAACACCCAGAAGCCAAGCGACTGGCTAATGCACGCTAGCTAATGTGCAGTAGCTGCTGAATTTTTCAGCGGCTGGGAAGCTCTTGCGTCCCCGGGTCATATTATGGGCTCGGGCAATTAGAAACTCAAACAGCACAGCGCTCATTGCTACGCTCCGTCTTTTTTCTTCCTCACCATATCCCTGGCCTTTTTTCCCCCTTGCACACACGCTCCTTTTTCAAAGGGAATTAACAAGCTGAAATTAATTTGAGCTCTGTGACTATCCTTAGAACACCATTCGGAGGAAAGAGAAGAAGACCATAGTGTTGGGGGAGGGGGGAGGGGTGTTTGAAGGAGAAAAAAAACCTTGGCACTACCTCCATGAATAAGTCAGAGACCAGCTGTATGATTTTTCATAACTAAAAGAGCGATGAGTGAATAAAAGTGTTCATTGCACAGAACGATTCCCTCTCTTCCTCGACAAATCCCCCTCTTAG
>CM067482.1:13457168-13498111 GCA_034552555.1 Semaprochilodus insignis
TGTGTGTGTGTGTGTGTGTGTGTGTGTATACACCTTGGTCTATATGGCATTGCACTGAAAAATGAGTTTGTATGACCTTGCATACATGTGAAGTATGATGGTTACTATAAATGTGCATGTGTGTGTGTGTGTGTGTGTGTGTATGTGTATGTGTGTATGTCCAAAACACATTCTAATTTCCCCAAGCTGAATGTTGTGCTCTCTTAGTGTTTGGGGATCAGTGAGGGAGTACATGCTTCTCTTATTACGTAGAAGTGCGCTACAGATGGCAGCCTACCAGATAAGAAAGACGCACACACACACACACACACACACACACACACACACACACACACACACACACACACTCACACACAGGAAAGCTCCAACCAAAGGCATGTGTCTCAAATAAATGGTTGATTCCCCTTAGCAGCAGGGGTAAAAGAAAAGCTTTCACCATGAAGGCTGGTGAATATAACTGTGTAAAACTCTTCTGAGTCAGACTTACAACATTGCAGATACTGCAGCCTGCGGACTGAAGATTACTAATTACTGAGAGAGAGGGAGACTGAGAGAAAGAGAAAGGGAGACTGAGAGAAAGACAAAGAGAGAAAGAGAGGGGGTGTTGGATATTCTACTGTCATCTTATTAAATGACAAACAAAATTGCTCTTAAATCAAAACACCAAAGATTACTAACTTCCTGCTGAGTCAGTCACTCTCTGTTTCAGACCCTCACACACATTTTTGTGATCCAAATTTTGTAATTCTGTAGCTTAAAAGCTACACTTAAGTCTATAATTACTAGTTTAGCATCAAACCAGTGTGTTATGTGAGTTACATGGATTTCTGTGCATGTAAACAGTCTGCAAAGTGACAAAGCCCAAAGTATATCTCTCTCCCACAGAAACCACTTCTCTCAGTTGCCGGAAATGCCTCTGAAATTCCAGCCCTTTTCTCTGTTACAAGGTGATGTCATCTCATCTCACAACACAATCCTTATTGACCACCTACTGGCAAGCTTGGCACACCATCACACAACACACAGAAACAGACAGGGGCAGAACTCATAGCAGAATGCTGCTCTGTCAGTTGACCAATCAGAAGTGAGTGGACGAATTGACCTATCAGGGCACACCGGTGTTTCAGACAGAGGGTGATGTACAGCAAATCTAGTCTAGATATAGCCCAAGCCTAGACTAAACAGGCTAATGATGTGGACAGACCATTAGTACAGCTATTTAGTTCAGGACTAAACAGAATGCGTGTCCAAGAAATCAGTATTACATTAAACAGGAATTTTAGGGCCAGCTTTCCAGACTAAGCCTAAACCTAGATTAAAGTATGGCAAGTCAGCATTGTCACTGCAATTTAGTCCAAGACTAGATTCAATCAGTGATCCAAGAAACCAAACCTGAAGGATAGTTCTTGTTATTTCAATGATGTCTCTGCAATGACATAATCAAATATGGTCAAGCTCATACAGATTGCTGAAATGAATTGACAGAGAGAGGGAGAGAGAGAAAGAGAGAGAGAGGGAGAGAGAGAGAGAGAGAGAGAGAGAGAGAGAGAGAGAGAGAGAGAGAAAGAATGAAGAGTCAGTGGAGATCTATTCTTCCACACACACCGCCTCACTCTGTTGGAATTTGGGGCAAAATGTAGCACACTTTCACTGCACTGCTGCAGAGCTGTACAACAATGCAAATGTGCATCCATCTTGCTTAGAGTGTGACAGAAGTAAACGAGGAACAGAGAGAATCACACACACACACACACACACACACACACACATACACAGACAGACGCGTCTCTGTGGGCTCAAGTGTGCTACATTTGTAGATGTGGTGAGGGTGCTGCTCCGCTGGCTAGTCTCCTCAGCAACAATACCTCTACTACACTCACACACCACAGACTCCAATCGATTAGGAGCAGTCTCTCTCTCTGTCTGTCTCCCTTGGTCTCCCTCTATCGCTCTCTCGCTCTCTTTTTCTCTCTGTTGCTCTCTTGTTTCCTCCTTCACTTCATTCTTTTTCACTCTCACCTTCTCTCTCTCTCGCTCATGCTCTCTCTCTCAGACCAGTCAATGATGAAATACGGTGTTACACTGCAATACAGAAATTTGCTGTGGAAATTGCTTTTCAGCAAATTACTTTACTTCCAGTTGAAACTGCCACACAACATATACGCACAACACACACACACACCCAGAGCGAGCTCCTCCTCTTCTCTCAGTGCAGAGGAGAGGAGGTTTATCTTGCTCTTAATTTGACGCGGAATAAAAACACGGCATGCCGTTTCCTCTCGGAGAGAGCCCAGAAGAACAGAGGGAGAGAAGGCAGCCCCAGGGCAACACATTTTCTCTCTCGCTCCTCCTCCTCCCTTATGCCTCACTCCGCGCGCCGCATCAGTATGCTGCAGACACGCGTGTTCTCTCTCTCTCCACACACACGCACGAGCCATGAGCCTCTAAACACTGCAGCTTTGTGCTACTGTGCCTCCGTCTCTTTCTGCTTCCCTCTTACTGAAGCCCATGTCACTGGAGTCAATCTCTCTTAAATGACATCATTCATTCAAGTCTGGCACAAGAAGCATGTGCCACCTCCCTTAATATCACTTGTACATGTGTAGAAAACATCACCGTCAGTACATTTAAACATGACTCGAGGCACTGAAAAGCAGGCTGGAGGAATTCCTAACACACCTTTCTGAAACTAGCCCTCACCCGCCTGGGTGCATTCAGTGGCCACGCCAGCCGAGCTCTTTCTGTTCTGCCAAACAAAGCTAATATAATGCACCAGTACAAGCCTCGCATGCAACTATAGAAGACTGGTGAGAGCATTTGTGCATGCATATCTGTGGTAATAAGGCACTTCCAGGAAAATTTCAATACAAGATTAGAGGGCGTGTCCACAACCACTGCTACTATTGAGAATGATAATTGCTATCAAGACTGCCTTATTGTTGTTGTTGCTGTTGTACTAACTTTCAGCCGGGTATGGTCAATGCAGTCTTATGGGGCCAGATATCTTGGGACAACTCCTTAAACTTCTTAAATGTACCCACAAACAAGTGTATGCCCCACCCACAAATTGCATTAGTCCGTGCTTCTTTAACTTCCAGAAAACAATTAAAACAAGCAAGCTAGCAAAACGCTAATGCTCTGTACATGCGACACTAACATCTATATGCTTAATGAGACCTTTTTAGGCAAACCTATCAGTCACCTATGTTACATCCGTAGGCTAATGACAAGTTTATTGTGCAGCAAACAATGTTTACAACCTTGACCCCACCTTTCAGAGGCATTGGACTGATGTAGAGATTTCACACTCTGTCTTATCCAGAGCGACTTATAACAATGTTTAGTGTTCCGTCAGAGAATGTTTCCTAGCTAGTACAAGAAGGATAGAGTCTAAACTCGCTTTGAGCTCAGACGAAGCCCGAACAAGGGCCAGTGCTAATATTTAGAAAGAAGAATACAGAGAAAGAAGAATACAGAGCAGCCACACAGAAGCTCACAGTAAACTCCCTATTCACATCCATAATTTCAGAAGAAACACAAGATAAGCAGGTGGGCATATTGTGTATTACATAGCAAGTCCCCCAAATTCAAAACAATGAACAACATGGCTACTGAAATCTATTAGATGTTGAAATGTATTAGATGTCTACATTACATTCTGTTGGATCAGGCTTCCCAGGTATTCTGCGGTGTCTCAGTTCTCCACATATATCTTCCAGGCCCAGACCAGCCTGGAGGATGGATGTTTGTGGACAGTGTCCCGTCAGTTAAAGCTTTGACATAAGGTCAAGTCTTCTAAAGTTCTGGGAATTTCTATAAATCCTCAGAAATTCGACTCCAGTCAAAACACATTTGTCAACAAGGCCTAAAAGTTTCTGTAGTTGCAATGAAGCAGAAGTGAATACAAAGTTTGTTTTTCTTTTTCTTTTCTTCTGTTTCTCTCAATCCTTGTCGACTGCCTCAAAAGGATTAGCTGACTGAACGCGCACTGAACACGCACACACACACAAACTTCACACGTTGTTTCATCATAGACACGACTGCGACATTGAGATACTTGATCTGAGCCAGAGCGTTTGAGGAAGAGGTCTCAGGGGTCAAGAGGTCAACTCCAGCTATGCGCCTTTTATTTCTTCCGCTTTCTAGAACCTCTTGTACCCTTACCTGCCTTTCAGCCTAGATTAAAGCCTCCGGAGGAGAAGAGAAGAAAGGAAGGGGGGACAGTAATGCCAAAAACGGCAGAAGAAACAGGCGACAAGTAAAGAAAGAGTCCATCAAACCTCGGTGTTACTCTGTCGGAGCTACAAGTCACAAAAAAGAACGGCTAATTGGCATTGAAAGAGGGACAGGAAATAGAGGAGTTCAACTACAAAAACAGAGGAAACATGAATACAAGTTACTTAGAATCACAGTAATGATGCTTTGGTATGCTAAGAATGACAGCTTGCCTGAGGTAGAGGGTGTTGCCCTTTTTATAGCAATTCCAGGTCAGTTCGCAGGTTTCTCTATTAATGATCAAGGCCGGTTTGGTATGTGAAAGCTGGTCCTGGATCAGTTGCTTTTTCTGTGGAAATGAAGGATGTCATCGCAAAATGAAGGAAAGATGACAGGTCTATTGTTCTTGAGCTCAGGGAGAGGATGAATGACAGCCCCATGCAAAGAGGAGGGAGAACGGCCAGCCAGATTCGTGAGTCATAAAGCGTAATTGAGAGTGCCTGGTGTTGAGCCATCCGGTTAGGGGAAAACATTCAAAATGAAAAGAGAGAGAGACAGAGGGATTAGGAGAGAAGGGTGGAAATGAAATGCCAATGCAAAATGGGGAGAGGGGAAAGTGTGAGCAATGAAAACACAGCGAGGTGAAAGAGTTCGCTAGGCTCCGACTCTTTAACAGACTGGAAACATTCAACTCAGTTCTTTCTTAAGCCTCTTATCTTCACTTTTTGTCTACCAAGATTCCGGATGGCAGATTAACTCTGTAGAACCAGCTCCAAGCTTACGGACCCTTAGGCGCATGGTCATCTCTACCCTTCACTGCTCGGTGTCCAGTCACTATGCCATCGCTATGCTATGCTAACATGCCTGTGCGGTGAAGCTGTGAAGGCTTCTGCAATCTCCAGTCTCTCTTCTGGCTCCAAGCACCTCTTGTGCTTGGCTTTAGGGGGGTGGGAGGGACCTCAGCGAGTTTAATTTAAGGCCAGCCGAGGTGGATCAAAGCTGGGGACAAGCCGCTAGATCAAAGTGGCAGCGTGCATCCGTACGGATGGAGGGAGACCTTGATTAACCCCCCAAAACTGCTTGAGGGGTGTGGGGGACAGGACTGGCTGCCTTGAAGGAAAGAAGAGAAGGGGAAAAAAAGAGGGAGAAAGGTGGAAGGAAGAACTTTATAGAACCTTCTACCAAATTCCCTTAGCAGTGGTAGGAGCTGTGACCTCACAAAGCATGTAAATATTTTTCCTTAACCTTATTCCTAAAGACCTTGTCCAGATAAAAGTACAGCACATCAGATTTCTACGACCATGCAACTAGCATGGCCTTATCTGGAACGAATTAAGTACATCTGAGTCTGTTATAAAATGAGTACACTTTGAAGGTTCTTGGTTTATCCCTGCGCTGCCATATAAGGGCAAGCAAAGGAACCTATTTATGATTTTCAGACTTGCCTCACTTGTAAACTATGTGTAACATCAACTGAAACTGCCAAGTTCATGAGTGTGGTGTGCTGAGATCCATTTCTGTTTATAGAAGATGACTTTAAGCCAAACATGCTTTGTAACAATACCTGTAACACGTGCACGGACTTAACAATCGATCAGGATCTGAAAAATCTTCACGGGAATCGACAATCAGTAAACCAGACACACACTCCCACAAGGAGTGTGTTGACTCCCAGTGTGGAATTTGTATCTTTGGCAGCCGTTGTCCCACTGTAACTCACTTTTGTTTCCAAGATCTCTTGAAAACAGACATCCACACACCAGATATTCCCAGCAGAAGGTGTAATACCTTATTATGTATTAAGTGTACATTAAACACATGTTCAAATACGTGTCCTGCCAACTTTACCTCAGTACCAAAGCCAAGACAAAACATTGCGTCAGATGGACGCTGTCATAAATATTTCAACACATACATGACAAGATGACAGGAGATGCAAAAATATCGACTTGCTGTGAAATACTGATATTCCAGCATCCTTCAGATCTATTCTGTAGCCTTAATGCATTTTTATTGGATCGTCCATTTCAGATTTGAAAACCACAAGCCAGTGCAAAGTAAACAAGAGCTGAAAACCTGGCCTAATGATGAATAAGGGTGTTTTTGATGTGTTAGATATGCATCGTAGTGCTTGTTTATCATTGCGTCATTTCATATCCATTTCAGAAGTGAGCGAGTGTGTGTGTGTGTGTATGTAACTTGCCTGTTTACTTTAGTAAACAGTTTTGAGAGGACCTTCAAATCGTTCTCGGGCACACTTTACTTGAACCCTGCAACATAACATAACCATGCTCTAAACACGTATGGAAGGTGTCATTATGTAATTATCATTGCCATTAACTGTTACGACACTTAACATAAAGTTTGATGTTATGATGGCTAACTCGAATACACAGCACAAACTAGCATGTGACATAAGCTGTCAGGACATTAAATATTGTGCATGTGAAATGACTGTGGGGTGACTGAGAAAGTTGTTCAGAAAAAATTCACATCCCTCCGTTTGTAGTACGGTGGATCATTTCTCCTTATGCGGCGTCTGTCCCACTTCAGCTGGTACCATCAGCTGCTTTCTTCGCAGAGCGCTATGGCTGTGTTTTTAGCTGTTAGTGTTGGAGATGCTGTGTTTCGTCTCACTGCATTTGGTGCTGTTTTTAGCTATTTAAAAATAAAGCTGCATTATGGACTGTAACCTGTAAAATCATCTCCCGAGAACACTGTTTAATTTTATTTTAACCTAAGATTCCAGTGATGCTAGTTGGCACAGCTTGCTATCTGTTCTGATGCCAGAGTAGCATGCAGGCTAAAAACAAACAGCGACCCTGGTTATGAAAAGGTTTTTAGGGACTTACGCAGTATTCATAACTATCACATATACTGTATGCAGTATGAAGATTTCTGCCCTGTGATGGACTGGTGGCCTGTCCATGGTGTTTCCTGCCTTCTTCCCATTGAATGCTGGGATAGGCTCCAGAACAAAGTGAGTTAGTAAGTGAGAGTATGAAGGTTTGTTTTTGTTTGCCATTTGTCTTCTATTTCAGTTCTGTTTTTCTTTGCATTATATGCATTTTGCATGAAACTTGCAGACTTTTTATTGTCATTGTAAAACTAGAAGTAGTTGTGGTCAAGCTTTGGATAATTCTCCAGGATAACACAGAAACAAATGTGCATGTGTGTGCGTGTGTGGGTGCGTGCATGCTTGCACTGCTGTACATTCAGGCTGCAGTACTGTGTGTTTTGGACATGGGTGCAGATTCTGTGATTTTCAGCACTACCTTGTCTGAATCAATTTCTCGCTCCACAGATGAAGTGCTATCTCTCCTGAGAGGATTTAAAAGACAATGTGTGTGCAGGTGTGTGTGTGTGTGTTGTTCTTTTCTGATTTATCAACTACAGCCCTGCTATCTCCCTTCTCTTGCCATGTGTCCTTGGTAACATGTCCCCAGAAGGAGAGACAGAGAGAGTAAAGGAGAAGGACTGAAAGAATAAAGTGTAACATTGATGGAATTCTTTGTTTTGACGTTCTGTACCTTCGAGATGACTCTGCCACAAATTACCAAAGGAACACTAAATTGGAGATAAGCTGTGCTCTTCTGAGCATGAATTCTGTTCTTTTTCCATTCTCTCAGACGTTCTCTGCTGTTCATTTCTCACTGGCCCAGTAAAAGTGTGTGTTTACATGCTGCTCTGTGTGTTTGTGCTGACAAAGTTATTGTGTGTGTATATTTATGACTCTGTGTATTAATGAATATTTAAAACCATAGCGAGATTCTACCGAAACGCGTGTGTGTGTGTGTGGGAGTACGTGCGTGTGTGTGTGTGTGTGGGTGTGTGAATATTGCAGTGGTCCAGTGGTGTGTATCACGCTGAAAGAAAGTGGGGGGATGACTGTAATTAACTGTAATTTGTTCTGGGGATGTTATGGAACCGAACAGCACCGTGCTGAGAGAGCGAGAGAGAGAGAGAGAGAGAGAGAGAGTGTGTGAGAGAGAGACAGAGAGACAGAGAGAGAGGGAGAGAGAGGGAGAGAGACAGAGAGAGGATGAAAGAGAATAGATAAAGGTAAAGCAAAGAAAATGGAAGGAACGGAATGAATAAAAACAAGACTAACTACATACATTCAGCAAAAAGACATATTTGCAAGTGAAATAGCTATAGCAGGACTACACACACAGAGACCGTTGCGATGACTGCCCTTAACACTACGTCAACATTGCCAAAGACTGGAATGGTGTCATGCCTGACTGCCATGGAGTGACTAAGAATGACAGCAGGTCATCATCAGTGACAAAACCCAGAAAATCTGTAGGAACTGTGTGAGAATTTTCAAGCTGCATGGGATGGATTATTGCAGGACTCCATTAGAAACCTCTACAACTCTATGCTGAGACATCTGGCATGTTGCATTAGATACAAAGAGACACTACTTCTGTATGTGTAGCTCAATAAATATTGCCCATATCAGTCTAAATTTATTATCATTTATGTTCCTGGTAACCTTTATCTTCCTTCCCACTTGCATTGCAATCTGACACTTCCTTCTGGGTGCAACTATTGTTTTGATGATGAGTGTATATACATATACTGTTTACAGCCACATATTTAACTGCTCACCTGGCTACCTCAACATACTGTACTCTCCAATATGTACACCTAAAACTAAGCTGTATTTCGCTCTATTGCATAAGCTAGCTGCTGTTTGCACTTAAGTTCTAGTAACATTCTGATGCACAGTTACCGCTCTTGCACATCTTGCATCTGTTTTACTGTCTATAATGACAATATCTGTTTTATTGGTATAATGACAATAAAGTTGAATTCAATTTTGATTTTTGGAGATTCAGTGCTTTTCTATGGCAGCAGTCACATATAACATTTCAAAGAAAGACCTACAATGACTTACAACAGTTACAATAGGGTCACCCAAAGAAGTGCTTAAGGTAAACTCGTGCCCTAATGTAACCCCATCTGACAGTACTTCTAAGCACATGCACTGTTTTGTTATCCTATGTCTTGTTAAACCCCTTCACCACAGGTAGCCCAGTGTGCAAGTCTTGCTCTTTCTTTGATGTTTTAACCACCAGAAGCCGCAGCCAAGGTTTCCGACCACCTGGCGCGATGTGTGTGAGGTAGGCTACTGCAGCTTTGCTCTCTGCCAGTCTAATTGAGTAATGTATTATAGTGATAAGTCTAATTAAAAGCCAGCTCTGGGATCAAAATTAGCTGAGTTACCCATATTTTCTACATGTAAAAACATGTCACGTAAAGCGATAATAAAGTGAAAATGAGATATTCTCCAATGAGTGGCAATCTGTTATACAGACAGCAGGTATATGTGCACTGCAATATCAGTCTAGCTTGATGTGTTTGGAGAGAGAGAGTTTGTGTGCATGCGTGTTGGTGGATGTGTGTGGGCATGGGTTTCTTTCTTTAATGGTTTGTTAGTTTGCTTGGGAGGTACATGTGTGTCTGTGGTAAATTGGCTTGTCTTTATTGCTCTGTATGGGGGTGTGTGTTTGACCAGTGTGATTACATCTGCCTAATACCCAGTAGGCCTTTGTTAGAAACAAGGCAAGTGTGTGTGTGGATGAAGGATGTGTGCATAGCAGTAGGAACATGTTTTGAGTGTGATGTTTTTTCACGAGTTCAGTTTTATAAGTTGCTTTAGCATTTTCTGCTTCTCATGATCCAATTAATCCCAAATACATTCAGTGATATTGAGGTCTGGGATCGGATGGTCAGTCCTTTGTTCTGAGAACATTAGCAGCCTCTTTGTTTGATTCGTAATTTCTATTTCTTTTTTTTTTCAGTAAGAGTTTTTTGACAGCTGCACATCCTTTTTTTCTCACAGTGGAAGGATGGACAGAAACATCTGTGGATTTTTGTTTAGATGTGAAGCAAGAGTGGGGCTTGATTTTCTCTCTCTCTCCCTCTCTCAAAGATGAACACTTTAAAGGAGCAATATGTAAGATGACGTAATCAATTTATACCATTTTTAGTTCCAAAACATTCCATACAAAATGTGAGAAAATCAACAGGCAATAGTGAGTCACTAGAGCATCAAGCATGCCCCATGAGTGGATGAAGAAGAAGCATGTCTGCTTTCTGCAACAAATCACTTCAAAAGCAATAAAAAGTAACAAAATAGCAGCAAAACAAGAGATAACATTGCTTTCCAGCACTTGAGATAGCACCTGATGACTACAGGGATAAAGTTTGCTGAATGTGTTTTCTAGACTGGTGAGTAAATGGATGGAGAAATGGAGTCTGGACCGCATGGAGTTTGATTTTGACAGAGTGCATCATCTTACATATTGCTCCTTTAAGTTTTCTACAATTAGCTGTACATTATTTAATCTTTTTTTTACTATTACCTAATAATCTTGGAACATCTCTTAAGAAACTAATAACTTGAACTTGATAACTGTTTTGACTGGAAATTAAATAAATGAATGGTATCTAACTTTTCCACATTGCAGTATAATAAAAAAATAATAATAATACAACCGTTTCTATGCAATGCAAAGCACATGGCTGGGGTTTAGGGCTGTGTTTTTGGAAGGCTCTTCAGTACAGCAACAATTTTGTAGTCAAATGAGTTTTTAGCATCCTGAGCGCTATTTGATCAGTGTTGTCTGCCATAGCTAGCTAACTATTATTGGACATGTTTAGTATAATTTGAATCCATTACATCAAAGACTGCAGGCTACTTTACAATTGCAGCCAGTTTCACTAAAAGGCCTGCCTCTGCAGTCATCTGACTGTTCAGCACAATGAGAATATTCATAATCTAGACTCCTTAACAGCTTTAAGTTGAACTTTTTCAGCTGAGGCACCAATTGCGCATATAAAACGGTGAACAGAATGAGGCTCTCCTTCTGAAATCTACTGGAAACAGCACGGCGTCTCACACGCTGTCAATGGCACTAAATCATAACCTATTTCTGCTGGATAGACACCATTAGTGGCAGCAGGTAGCCTGTCTAATGATGATAATATATAGCAAACACTGTTACAGGATGTAACTAGAATGCACATTAGTCTGAAGAGCGCCGGACGGGTGGGTGGATTTGATGTTAGTGCGTAGGTACTTAGAGATCAGATGGGGTGATGAACTTCCTACCTTCAAAGACTTCGTTTTTTTTTGTACTCACAGACTACTCAGAGATCAGTTTTTGTGCAACTTTGAGAGGCTACCTGCTGCTCTTTCTCAAAGCTTCTAATGCCGGCTAAAAGTCAACAACAAACAAATAAAGTTTGGGAAAACAGATACAAAGATGTATTAAGATAATAAAGTTTATAGAAGTTACTGTCACACTTTTCTAGTCACATCTTAAATCAAATAATACATAATTGATCTATATCTGCCCTGACACAGGGTGCTACAGCATCCCCAGCACTGTTACTTCCCTCAGCTCTATGTGTGTGTGTGCATAAGTGGGTGTTTGTATTAATCAGCACCATATGCCCCGATGTCCCTGAATGTTACCTGCACTTGTGATAGGAAGCATCATGCAAACAGACAGAAACAGAGAGGATCAAAAAGAGAAAGAGAGAGAGATGAGGAGGAGGAAAGAGAGAAGGAGAAGGTAGAAGAGGAGAAAAAGCCTCAGGCTCAGAGAAACAGCTGTTCTCCTCTCTGCTTCCCACCTATGGAGGCCCATGCTGGATCCCCAGGCTAGATTAAAGATCAGGCCAGGCTGTGTGTACATGCTGTGGGCTCAGACAGGTACGGCCTGTCCCCTGATACCTGCATGTCATTTATCTATGCTAAGCCTCTGGTCCTCCGCGGTACTGCACACTCTGTAGGTAGCGAGGAGGCCACAGCTGTTGAGTGTGCACTTCAAAACGTCTCTAAACACTGTAACTGATATAGTGAGCAGAATAAAATGACATCGATGTTAGGCCTACTTCCAGGGCAGGTAGGATAGTCAAACAGGGCCCATGTGGTGGGGAAAAATTAACATGGCACATTTTTCTATGTAAAACAGCTTCACCAGTCCATTTCTAAGTAAAATCAGTCACCAGTACATACAGCCTATATACCATCTGTGTCTTAAAGGTATCTCAAAAAATGATACATTTACAGAAGAGGGCAAAACATACCTTAAAATTATTTTTATCAAGTCATTCTGAAAAACTATGGACATTATGGAAACTAAGCTTCAAAATCTCATCATCCTTGTGATGTCATAAAGAGCAATATGTTTGCATAAGCCTACACCTACTGGTAAATTCATGTTGAAGTTCCAAGGAGTGTCTTTTAGTCTGGACTGCTGGAAAGTACTACTGAATCAGATCAGAGGTCTATCACATATATCAGTTTTGAAGGCACAATAAAACCAGCTTGTTTAATTAAGGGTTAAAGTAGATGCCAAAAGTGAATCATGACTATTTGTGGTACATAAATCCATGAGAGGGAAAGAAGAAGAAGAGGGAAAAATGTTTACAAGAATAATTCTAGATATGGGGTCTGTATGGGCTACGTACTAACATGGCTAATGATGAACGGAATCTAGTAGTTACCAATTAGCACAATGACACTGACTATATAAGTTCCTATAAAAGTTACTTGCTATATGATTCCATTCACTGCAACATTAGCATTTGCTCTTAACTATTTCCTCTAAAGCTTACTAAGGTCGCTTTACTATAAAGAGAATGACCCATGTGCATTATAAATTATATTATACATTATTAAATATTATTATATTATTATTATATAATAAGTAATATTTACAAGAAGCTAAGGTTAAGGTCCATACCTCATTGTATTGATTTCCCCTTCCCCCAGTGTAGAGCAATGATGTCAGTAGAGAGCTGAATAGCGTTGCCAAAGAATGCAGCATAATACATGTGACCACTCCAGATTCAGCACAACTCTCCAGCTGAGAGCCCTTTACAGTCTAATGGAAATGAACCGAATAGCCTGTAAATATGCAACACCTCCCGTTATTGAGACCATGTAAAAGAGAGAATACAAAAACAATACTGAGGGTGTTTGTAATTTTGAGGAAGACCCCAGACTACAGTGCCACGTCTTGGCATGCTGGACTGCATGACTCTGTTATTCTAATGAAGCCCTCTGCTGAGAAATGGATGAGAGACTGAGAGCGAGTTACAGAAAAATGGCTTTTTTGACAGCGCGAGACAATCCAAAGCACACTAGCCAAAGCGTTTCTTGGGTCGACAGCTTCGACACCCAAAGACGTTTGGATGAGAAAATGGACTTGTCGGCCTTGTATTAGCTTTTTTTAAAGCATGCAAAAAGAGTGCAAAGTGAAAATGTGAAAAACACAACAAACCTACAGCAAAGAACGTTCAGCTTGAGTCTATTTATCAGTATGTATGTGCAGGGCCTATGGGAAATAAAGATGTGTAGGGATATTGATAGGGCTGGAGGGTGATGATTACGAACAGGTCCCAAGAGTAAGACAGGATCACTGTATTGACTGTGGTTCAAATGAATACACATAATTGAGCATGCGTATTGCCAGTATAAATGGTAGACTTTAATGGATTAGATGTTACTTAGGGTGATGTTTTGCTCTCATAAAAACCAGCACCGCAATCAATGGATAGGGAAAAGCCGCAAATAGTTCAACCTTATTGGATTTTCATGTTAGGAGTAGAACCTAAAGCAGAAACTTTAGATCAATAGGAGATTGCATAGGAAATCTAGGCTCTGTGCGGGCGTCCCTGTCAGTGGAATATTTGTTGCTCATTTGAGCTTCTGTAGATGCTGCGGCAGCCACACTGTGTTGTTCTGGTTGAACTGCTGATGAGGGGAATGTATTTTGATGCCAGCTTACAATCCCGCTCCAAGATACCATTCATTACTTAGCTTTTAGCATGCTGATTAGACACCGAGCAGCACAAACATTCCCCCGCGCCACTGAAAATGCCTTTCATACACACAGACACACATACATACACATGCACCAAAACGTCATTCACACACTCATTCTCTTCGCACTCTTAGCATACTTCAGCAGGCAGCGCTAGCAAGGATCTCCATGTTCCGCCGAAGCGGCTCTGAAATGGATGGTTCACAGGGAGATTTACCGAAGCTAAAACATATTAAGTATGTAATAAAAATACTCTGGCAGCAGATGAAATGTTTCTGGCCGGGGCGGTGGGCTCTCAGAGCTGATATTGGCCAGTGTGAGTGTTGACGGTTTTCCAGGGCCGCTGCACGTTCAGAAAGAGCGGCAGCAGTTGCCCTACTTTGAGCCTCAGCTACAGTACCCACGTTTCCACACTCTTAAAATAAAGGTGCCAAAAAAAAAAAAGGGTTTTGGGAGCTATGCCATAGAAGAATCACTTATGGGGTTGCTAGAAAACTTAAAACTGATGGTTCTTTAAAAAACACTCTACTGAAGAGTTCTTTATGCAAACAAAAGCAGTTTATCTATGCCTCCCTCTAACTTCCCCCCTTGATCCAGTTTTAAACAGTAGTTTCACCCCGGCTAGCAGGGAACATCCCCAGAACCTTGGTTAACATTACCTACAAATTCTAAAAAAGTTTTAATAAAATTGTTTAATGTTCAAAGAACGTTTTTAAGATGTTAATAATGTTAAATAATGTTCCTATAATCTTAACTAAGACATAACATTTTAACGGCAACATTCAGAGGATGTTTTGTCAGAGCCACAGATAATGTTACATGATAACAACATAAGAATTGTCAGCTTAACATTCGGACAATGTTTTATGGATGTTACTGAGACCTGAGAAGACAGAATGTTTTTAGAGAACATTCTCCTAGTGGGTTTAGTTAGTGTTTTTTGTGTCAGCAGGGGGAAGGTATCACCGTCAGGGTGAAGTGTGTGGCTAATGGTGACCTCCTCGAATGGGTACAGTGTGCCTGTACGTGCCTTTCTGCTGGTACCAATAAAATAACATTTTCTGGCAGCAGAATTGCCCTCCCTTGTGTCTTCTTGTTATTCTATATTTACACACATATACCTCAAAAGTGCATTTTTAAAGAGTGTTAGTATATCTTGGTGTTTTATTGTATATTATGTGTCTGTAAGGTAAAACTAGAAGCCGCCTTTAAAAAATACATTAAAAAACATCTTTTCATCTCTCACCTGAGGTGTTGTGGGGGAAAAGTCTTGATGCTGAACGTGCAGCTCTTCCCCTGTAATCCCGGGAGGAGAGTTGGTTTCAAATGTTTGTTTTCTTTTAATAAAAATAACATTAATTAGAATTGCTGTTTAATGATGGTGTTTCGTTTGTTTGTCTGTCTCCTAACAAGGCTCTTGTGTAGAGGGGGTTAGTAATTAGCATTGCTGAGAAGGCTAGAATAGGACAGGAAAGACTTGTTTTTGTTCTTCTCTTGTTGACTCGTATCCTCTCCCCTGGGGCTAAGACGTCTACATGCTTACAGTCGTTATGGGTGCCCATGTCAGCTTTAAAGGAGAAACACTTATGCATGTACTTTCATACTTTCTAGCATTCTTTACTTTTTCTTCTTTACTTTATTGTAGTAGACTGACCTTTGGCTAGCTAATTGCTGAATGTAGAATGCACAGAACTGCTGAAGTACAGGCACAAACGCACCTGTTAGTGTTACTATATTTGTTGAATAGTTGACACCTAGTTTACATTATAACTATGGAATTATAATCATGCTGTATCCTGTTGTATCAGTAGTGTTACTGAGCTGACCTTGAGTTCAGTGGACACTTCTCCGGCAGAACTGAAATGGATATAATGAATATTATGACTGTACCAAATACTATGTTTTTGGGCGCAGGTGCTTCAGCAATAATCCACAGTGAATCATCCCGTTGGTAGGGTTGAGAGAATTGTTCAGAAAATCTGTGTCTGATACATCTGTGGCTTCATCTAGCGTAAACCTGACATCTCCAAGCTAGCTGCTTTCCATCTACCAGGCCTGCTAGCCTCCTTTAGCAGCAGGCTAGGGGATAAAATTGTACAGTACATGCACAGGTAAACCAGCACTTCATAGAGGTGATCTCCCTCGAAATATGAAGGCCAAACACTGGAGGGCATACACTGTGGCTGCATTGTAAGTAGTCTTTTAAAAAGTAAGAAATGCGTTTGTCGAGCTGCTTTAGGTTGGACTTTTATGTTAAAGAGCCTGAATACAGATGGAGAGGTAAGCTGTTTTTTTAGTTGTTAGCTGGAGAGGCTAGAAAGGTCTTGCAGTATTTTCCAGCTTGCATTTTTTGATAGCCTACATGTAGGAAAACCACAAAAAACCCCACGACCCCCAAAACCGAAAAGAAACCCCAAAAAAAAACCATATCCAAATCCAATTTAAAAACCGAATACCTACCCAATCAACAAATATCCATATAGTCCATCCCTAACAAATATAATGTTATATCCTCTTTATTATAGGGCTATAGCCATAGTCTTATCCAAAAATGCTACATTAATGGAAAATGGTTCCATCTTAAGATTTAAGTATGGAGTTTTTCTTTGCTTCTGTCTCCATTGGCAAAGAACCCGGGGCTGTGTCAATTCTAAAAAACTCTACACCAACACATTGGGAATTTGAAATTCTAAAATTCCATATTTTCTTGAAAAATCTAGTGAAGTCCCTAAACATTTCTATAAAACGTCTATAAAACTGTCCTGTTTTTCCATCATCATGAAGATATTCGGTCCTCCTAGCGTGCTTAAAACATACAGTGACTTGTGTGGGTTAAGCGTGGGGGTCTTGCAGAGGCAAACATTGTTTGTGCGCGCATGAACCCAACATTCCAATATGGAATTTATTTCATGCAGCCGCCATAAAAACACAAGATCATGACCCTCTCATATTCCACGAGCTATATAATTCATATAATATGCACACACCACATAAAAGCACACATTGCTCTCAAAGCATGCCTGTGTTTTACCACATAAAACAAGATCCATAACAATATTTACTTTCCTGTGCAGGTATGAAAGGAATGTTTTCTGCGCATACATTGTTGTAGATATAGCAGCTCATCTGTGGGTAAATAATGTGTGCGACTGAGCTGAGAAACAGCAGAGGTTTGATATTTTGAGCAGCTCTTTGGCTGCAGAATGGCTACAGAATGGCTTTGGGCTTTTCTTTCATCACTCGGCTATTGTGCCCACCTGCAGTAGGTGGGTGGTGAAGCTGCCGGCGTTCAAAAGCAACCCCATAGAGGAGCGAAAGAGCAGAAAAAAACACACACATACACGCATAAGCATATACACACACTGGAGGAGTGCAATCACCTCCTTATCACCACTCCCTCTGCTCCCCAGCCCTCTGCACTCTATCGTTCCTTCCATCACCCTGTACCTTCCTGAGAAACATGGCATCCCTCGTTCCTCTCCTTTCCTCGCGCTCTCCCTTCCCTCCTCTCTCTCTCTCTTTCTCTCTTTCGCCCCTTTGCTCACCATGGCAGGGAGACCAGATAAGCAAGGCTTGCGCATAGACATCAGGGCCAACTGGACCTGGTTTGGCACGGTTCAGAGTTTGTTTAAAAAAAAAGTGTTCTTTATCAGTGAACGAGTGAGCAGGAGGGGGAAAAAATGAACAGATCCTCAATTTGTCTTTCCTCTGATGGCTTAGGCCCACAGCCGAGGAGTGGAACATTACAAGTGAGATTAAAGAGGAGTGGAGAGAAGGAGGGATGGAGCAACAAGAGAAAACAGAACACTAATGTCCTGTTACTGAGTGGGGGGGGTGGGGTGGGGGGCTGGGAGAAAGGTATGGAGAGAAACTAGGGGGAAAAAAAATAGAGACTTACAGAGACAAAGAGCAAGAGAGAAGAAAAATAAGAGTGATAAATGTAATGGAAAAAGAGAGAGGTGAAAGGGAAGAGAGAAAGAAAGGCGCAAAGAGGGGGAGAGTGGTAATGAGGGAAGAAATGAGAGAGAGAGGGGAGGCAGGCAGAAAAAAGACAGAAGAAGAGGGAGAATGGCAGTACCCACAGCAAGGTAAAGAGAAAGGTAGAGAGAGGGGAAAGAGTAAAGGGAAAAAGAGAGAGAGAGAGGGAGAGAGAGGTATAAAGTGAGAGAAGTAGAGAGAGAAGAGAAATAGAGAGAGGTAGGGAGAATCATAGAGGAAGAAGGAGCGGAAATAGAAAGAAAGAGTTAAAAGATGGGGTAGAAATAGCAGTAGAGTGAAACTGAGAGAGAGAAAAAGAGATTGGGAAAGAGAGAGAGGTAGTGAGATGGGGAAGGGTAGAAGGAATGAGTAGGGGATAGTGAGAAAGAGAGAGGGAGGTACAGAATGGGAAGGGTAGTAAGAGAGAGAGGTGGGGGAGAGGAGAAATGATAGAGAGAGTGATGTATAGATGGATGGTTAGAGAGAGAGAGAGAGGTGTAGGTGTTTACAGTGAGTTCACACATCTGCATCAAACTGGCTGACACATCTGGCGCTATCACTGCATTTCACTACACACACACACGCATCCCAAAAATAACTAATCAGAAGGAAAAAGGAGCAGCCACAGCCAAAGCTAAACCTTCCTCCGCCATCTGTCTTTGTGTGGCAAAAAAAAATATGCAGAAACCTTTTTTAATTTACTTTTGGAACGCACAGAAATGCTGTTTTTTTTTTCTTCCATCAAATGGAGACAAAAACACTGAGGCCTGCCAATATGTTCCTGCGAGTACCTGAAAACCTAAAGGCACACTGTGTTGAGCTGTTCGTCTGGAGAAGCGTTAGAACAGACAGCAGAAAGATGGAAGAGTGAGTTGGCCAGGTGTTTCACATCAGCGGAGCTTGGCGGCTCCCTTTGTTTATGTAAGTGTAATATATAAGGCCAGTGTTCGTAAAATCAATGCCGATTAGGAGCGTTCTGATGAAGAGGGGGAACTCAGACAGGTGCCTGCAATTAACGGAAATCCATACGCCATCACCGGCTCATTACGAGTACCCGTAAAAAAAAAAAAAAAAAACAGACGCACACTCCAGGGATGTCTCGTTTACATAGCGGTGCAGGCTGCAGGAAGGAGGGTTGCGCGTCGGAGGTGTGAAGAAGTATCTGCATACAATGGAGGCAAGTATCATTGTTCTAACACCCAGTGCACCCAAAAAAAACAGAGTGACATAATCAACACTTATAGGGTTAACACTAATTATTATGCCATCACCCCTAAAAATAAAGGTGCAAAAAAAGGGTACTTGGAGTGATGTCATAAAAGAACAATCTTTGGTTCTGTAAAGGATCCTTTAATGAATGATTCTTTAAAAGATTGTTGTTTCTGTAAATGTGAATGTAAGTGTGAAGAACCTTTTTATAATGTGATGAAACTCCTCATGAAGTAAAGCTTCTATATCAACTAAAGGTGGAACTGTGTGAAAATATTCAAGCTGCATGGGACGCCTGGACAGCTGGCATGTTGCGTTAGCAAACATGGCAACGCAATGCCATACTGGCAGACACTACTTCTGTATGTGTAGCTCAATAAATATTGCCCATATCAATCTAAATTTATCATCATTTATTGTTCCTGGTAACCTTTATCTTCCTTCCCAATAGCACTGCAATCTCACACTTCCTTGTGGGTGCAACTATTTTTTGACATAGTGTATAACTGCTCGAAACCAAAAAGACAACTGCCAGTTTGAAAGCCACAGAATGAGCTGGATCATATGTGTACACTGCTCATCACAACTTTGGTGACAAAGTCACAATGCTAGATTTATGACCTCTTATAAATCTTATAACACCTTGTTGGAATTCCAGCCCTTTTCTCTGATACAAGATGACATCATCTCGTAACACAATCTATATTGCCCGCCTACCGACAAGCTTGGCACTCCTTCACACAACACACAGCAATGACTGGAGGACTGCAAGACAGGGGCAGACCATGTTGGAGCGGAACCTGTAGCAGGCTGCTGCTACCATTTTTTAAACCACTCTGGCGGCGGACCACTGAGAACAGAGTGGGCGAGCCGATGAGAAAAGAACTTTCTTCTGTTTTCCAAACTGTTGTTGAAATCACACATTGGAAATCTTTTGGCCTAGCTGAAAGGTTTGAGCACTATGAGTGCTGACATCATATTTACATTGTATTTTATTTACATGTACTGTTGCTCTTACACAAAATAAATCTGAGTAGTCTGAAATATCTTACAACATATAAGTATTTATAGATAGATAGAGAGAGGGGAGAGTCAGAATGTCAAGCTTAAGAAGGCAAGAGGTGCTAAAAAGAAAAAGAGAGGCAGATGCAGAGAAAGAGTAGAACACCAGGGACTGAAAGTAAATGTCAGTGTCATTTGCTGTATCCTCATAATGCGCTTTGGGCCAGAGTCCTGGACAGAGAGGGGGCTGACTTTAAATGGAAATGTACATATATACATATGTAGGGTCTCCGCGGACAGGGTTCAGTGGTCAGGGCTCATGCAGCGAGCTAATCTGATAGCACCTGTAACCCATTCAGAACAGAAGCATGCATGTTGCCTTTATCCCATTCACCCTCACCTACCGCTAATTGATCTGAAGATAAAAAGGTGTGCGTTTTGTGTTCACTAATTGAAACATCACACTCTAAAGCTTAGCCTGTTATAATCTGGTCTACATACATGTGCAATTTACAATATTTTGCAACTGTTTTAGGTGTGTGTTGGCAGCAATTGTTTCATTAGTTTTTATTATTATTATTTTATTGTTATTGTAATTGCATTATATTTATTCTTGTTTTGATGCCTTTGTCTCTTTGATTTTTGTCATACTTTGATATATTGCAAATGAGGGTTCTGCCTAAATGAATTCCGAGTTTAAATAAAGGGATGAATGAATGAATGAATGAAAATGCATCTGCAGCTGCAAGCGCATAAAGGTGCAAACAGAAGTGCTTGCTTTTGTATTGATACAAGGTACATACAGTAAATGCCTGTGAACCGTAAGCATTCTGAATGGATGCCAAACACAATAATGCTTTTGGTCACCTCTTGGATGGTGGTTGGACTGACAGATAGAAATCCCACCCCCCACAACCCAGTTAAGTTTTCTGTAACTCCTTATATGTCTTGTGTTGTCTTTTTGAATCTTTGAGGAGAATGCACTGTAGCCTTATACTTTTGTTGTACAATGCTGGGTTTGTCTGGAATTTGACAATGAGACATCCATGGCTCCCCCAAAAAATTAACATTTGGTTTATTCAGTAAGAAAATGTAACTCTTGACAGGGCGTTCTGCTCACTAGCGTGATCTGTGGAACACTGCCACTTGTACAGCTCCACTGAAAACAATGGAATTACCTAAGGTCATGTGTCTACAGCAAACAAGTGAACAAAGCTTCATACTTTGTCCCCTGAGGCCCCTGTCAGTCAGATACCCCCGGGTCAGTAATCCATCCCTGTAATATGTATACAAGTAAACATACAGGTGGTGTACAAAATAACAGTTTATGAAATACTCATAGTAATTGGTCCTTTTATCAGGAACAGTTTTTTACTTAGAATGACCAAGAACTGACAAGAAAGGCCATTTGACTGTCATGCAGAATAACCTACCGCAGACCACTGCTTTAGCATGATGTGTGCACTTTTTAAGATAGCAGCAACCAAACCCTACAGGAAACAAAATCATCAGTAATCGTGAGATTATGTCTCATAAAAATGACTAAATGCTTCAAAGAAAACTTCGGAATAACCTAAAGACACCTAAAGATCTAAAGCCATGAACATCATAAACCTTCATCTATGTCTTTTCCTACAATACTCAGTCAATGCTCCATTTGTGTCGCTCATTCTCTAGCCCATAGCCGCCTCTTTGGCTGGATATTTTGGTCGGTGCACTATTCTCAACTGACAATGAGGTGTGTAAAGACCCCGGCAACACCACCACCATTACTACCACTACTATGTCAGTGTCACTGCTGCCTACCGCCCAAACAATGTTTGATCAGTGGTGGTCCTAGGGTGGTTATTGGTGGTGGAGTAGATATTAGCTGATAAACTGTGAAGCAGCAAATGAGATAGAGTCAGGAACTGTAAACCTACAGTGTGTATCTACTGTATATGCTGGGTATTTGGGATAAAATGGCCGAAGTCATGTGGTACTTCTGTTACTTTTTACACCCCCTGCATGAACACAGTCATGCTTGAACCTACTCACTCATCTACTTAGATGCTTTAAACATGCCCCTTCACACACACACACACACACACACATACACACACAAACACACACACTCTAAAAAGCTCCTGAGGGTCCGAGGGACACTTACATAACTGCGGGAAACCCTCGTCCACTAGTCATCCGAGTCATTTAGAAATAAATAAATAAATATAAACGCGATCTGCTAAGCGGCCTGCTCCAAACATCCCCGAGACACTTCACGGGAGATTATGCATTATGGAGCTCTTTGCTCTTTCTCTCTCTCTTGCGCTCTCTCTCTCTTTCTCTCTCTCGCCCTTTTATTTTTTTTTATTTTCTGGCCCCTATTATGGATCAAAAGTATATTCTGATGCATGGATTTTAATTAAAAAAAGAGCAGCATAGAAATTAAAAATGTATGATTGGAAATTTGCCTCTGGTGTCTTCCTCTGTCTCTTCCTGTCTCGCTCTCTGTTGTGCACTCGCGCTTTCTTTTCATCCATTCCCTCCCTTCTCATGCGTTTAATATAAAGAATCATTGTTCAAACAGAAGGCCAGGTCTTTCCTGATGGTTAATTAGGTTTCTACTGTTTTGTACAAAAGAGCGATCTCCAAAGGGTCTGCTGCTGGGGACAGATCAGCCAATTGAACTAGTTTAACCAACAAAAAAGAGGAGAGGGGGAAGGCAGGGGAGAGAGGACAGCAGAGACGTGTAGGGCTAGTGTGGTCTTGTTTTTCTTATGGCTGACTGAAGTTGAGTAGTTCTCCGGCCTCGGGGCACATTGCAGTGTCCGTGCGCGTGAGAGCGTTTTGAGGAATGTCAGGTTGCTGTTATCTTGGGAGTGGCTCCAGACTTCCGTTTACTGAAATCGTGGCTGTTACACTCCTCAAAAACCAATCAACACCTCTGCGGATGACAGAGACCGCATCAAACACCGGGCTCGCCAGTTCCAGGGTGGAGGGCATTTCAACAAAGCGGGATGGGTGGATTTGACTGTTGTGTGCTGTGGGTGCCAAACACATCCTGTACATTTCTGCCATGTTTTTGCCAGTTTTGATGGCATGACAAATACATCTATGTATTGTCTTGACTTTGATGTCTGAAGTTAGTATGTTAGCCTGTCTTGTAATACCACTATGTACCCCTAGAGATGCAACAGTAAGTCACTGATGTGTCCAGTCTGACATCAGTCCAACATGAGAGGTTAAAGAAGTAGCACTGCCCTGATAGCATAACCTAACCTCTTGTCAATCATGTTGAAGGTCCTGCTCACGGTTAGATCATATAAGGAAAGGACGGCAATTAAAGGAAGAGTAAATGCAATGATGGCTGAGGCATGGCAAGCAACCATTTTAATGACCACGACCACTGCCACCAACCCCCCACCCCCCAGCAAGAAACCAAGTCCTGTACAAACAAAAGTAATGATAGAAATGGAAGCAAAACAAGCATTAACAGTGTTGCTTTCCACCACTGGAAAGAGATTTTGGCAAGTAAAGGGATAAAGTTCGATAGTGGGAATGTGTACCTCAGAAGAACCTCTTGTTTCCACAGGAACCTTTTAAAGGATGGTTCTTTGAAAGAACCATTTTTGTGACTGAGATGAATGGGTCTGAATGAAGAACCTGAATGTTCGCATAATGTCAGGGTTCTTTACCAATTATAGGTTTTTTTCTAGAACCATTAAGGAATCTTAACTCCAAGAAGCTGACAAATCCAGTTTTGTGAAATTCCTGCCTGAAGCTGAATGATGGGAAGTGAAAAACAAACAGAACTGCAACCACACCTCAAGCATTGCTCCACAGCTTCAGCAAAAGCAGACATAGAGACAGAGAGAGAGAGAAAGAGACAGAGAGAGCAACCCAGACCATCGCAGCAGCAGAAGAGAATAAGACAGGGGAGGTGACAGTGGCAGTATTGCAGCTTTTCGGCTCTTTTGCACCGTCTCTGTCTCGCTTTCACACCAGTGCGGAAAAGGTGCAGGCCCTGAGGAGGCCTCCAGCAGGCCCTGTGTTTCTACTTTTCAAATCTGTCACTCCTGTTAGTACATCTGCCTGACACACACGGACACACACACACACACACACACGTAGGTCTCGTGTGCAGCCGCTGCTGTTATTTTTGTTATTGTTATGTCTGATGTGACAAGGTGGAAAAAAACATGTTTCATGTGGAGGTGTCAGTGCTGTGTGCAGATCTACTGTATACATGAGGGCTATAGAGCAAACTCACACACACCCTAGCACACACACTACTGACATTTGTCACAGCATGTGTTCACCTCGTTATGGAGAGCCACCACTCTTTCCCTACAGCCCTCTTATTTGTATTTCTCTTTCTTTTTTTCATTCTTTTTTCTTTGTATGTCTTATTTTCTCTCTTCATGCTTTCTTCGATTTTTTAATTTTCACAACAGCTATGATAATTTACAGGGAAATTCCACATCAGCATTTGCGTTTAAGTGAATTGCTGACATGTGAACAAAGTCATTCTGAGTGGTTTGAAATTGATTCATACAGTGGTGGTGACAGTAATCAGGGGTATCTACAATATCTACAACAAAAAAACAAAAAAACAAAATGACCTACATAACCCACTAGCCACACAACAAAAAGCTACCTAACCCACTAAAGGAAAGAAAACCCAGAAATGCGTAATAGGACCCTTTAAAATTTGTGCATAACGATATCCGGCAGCATATTCATAAACATTTAGTGTAATAGCTTGCTGTCAGGTAGCTATTAGAGGTCTTTAAGTCTTCGCCTGGTTCCTGTCATCACCACTGTGAACGATTCTGACTTAGTAAGTTTCTTGAGCACAGAGCACTGTAAGCCAAACTAAATGAGTTTTGTTTACATCCTCAGCATTTAATTGCACAGAAATTATGCAGAAAATCAGCAGAATTCTCATTTAACACCGAGATATTTTTAAAGCTCGACAGTAATATAACTCATGCACTCTCTCAGCTCAACTCAACTTGAAGAAGCTTTATTGGCATGACCGTAATACATTACAGTGCTGATTTAAAAGCATTCATATCAGTTTATCATACAGCAGTGTATTTATCTGTCAGCTGACACACACAGGTATCCCCATGCTTGTAATCTTTCTATTAACAGTATTTCATGTTTTTACTGTATGCTTAACTGTATTTCTTTATAGCTCTAATACAATGTACATCAGAAACTACTTTTGTTATTGGCACTGTATCAACAATGTGCATATCCACATGTCTGTCAAGCAAAGGAGCACTATGCCCTTCTCCTAACACTAGTTTCAGCTTCTCTGTTTCAGAGAGTTCATCAAATCGACCTATCCATGCTTTTCCACAAATGCCTTCTTTCGTGACTATTTTACAGAATAAATACTGCCTACGAAACTGTACCACACAACTCAGGCTTCTGATTGCCATTCATTGTTATTCTGTTAGGATGGACTACATGTAGTTTTTGTTGTTGTTGTTGTGTAATTAACCTAACATTAGCATGGCGGTTTGCAAGCTGGTTGTTTCCAACCGGCCTAGTTTCCTGTTGCTACAACAATGTAGTCTAGCTGGAAACTTTTTGTTATATAGTGACTCTAAACTCCAACCTCAATTTGTTAGGCTGAATGTGATTTTTGTTGTCAGAAAAAAATAAAGTGGTTCAACCTTGTAGCCACGATAGAATGCATGTGTGGGCAGAGTGTGGATAGGACAGGTCAATTCTGGGATGTCGTCTTTGAATTTGCCTCAGATATATTTCTTTGACAATAAAACATAAAGCACAGTCTCTCTCTCTCTCTCTTCATTTTCTTTCTGCTTCTCTTTTGTTCTTCTCTCCTTTGTCTACTCACTCCTATAAAAACACACATCATCGTCATGACCGCTGGTGATTCAGTGGGGGAAAACTTCAGACCCAGACTGGCTCCTAACCCCCGGAGCCCCCCGCTCTCTCTCTCTCCCTCTCTCTCTATTCCAGCCTGCAGTGTTCATTTCCAGCCTCGCTCGCTCCTCCCTGCGGCCCAGACTGCAGCTCCTAATCAAACCTCCTCTACTGCAGCAACTGTCAGAGCGAGAGAGGAGGGGAACGAAGAGAAAAGAGAGAGAGAGAGAGAGAGAGAGGGACGAGTGAAGGTTTTTAACAATGTGCGCTTGGCAAAAGCATATCGGGGGTGTTTGGGCTGAGCAGTTGCATCGAAGAATTTCCACAGAGAGGAAACAGCTCGGCCTCCTATTACTTTTTGCTGATAACTGTGTTTGTGTGTGTGTGTGTGCGTGTGTGTATGTATGAAGGTCTCAGAGTGCAGTCTGTGAATACATACACTTTCAACTCATTTTCATGCATAGTACTCAACAAGAATCTGTTCGATCAGGTTCCGATTTGCCGGAACATCACCTACCTCTAAAGTTTTCCTTCAGATTCAGACAGACCATGGAGCATCTTTGTTGCATGATTGTACCATATGAGCAAAAGTAAGTATGTTTTTCCCCCATTTGCTCCACATACAAAGAAATCAGCAATGCTGAATTAACTCTGAGCCTGAGCTGAGTCATCAGACTGAAACGCTAAACTGTAAGACTCAATTCAATATACATGAATTTACCACACGCAAACTCACTGATGTCTGAAACTTTATCCCTTGTCATTTATTCAGCAAAACTGCACAAAAGCAAAAAATTCACATCCGATCTACTTGTGCTATTTCACAGACACATTTTCTGATTTCCGGGTACGCAATTCACTATTATTTATGCTTCTTAATTCCATGTAATGACAATCTACCATCATATTTAACTCTACAGATGGGGTATTTTTTTTTAAACACACAAACATACTCTTATATAAGACTCATTTATAAGAGTGGTAGCATATGTGCTAAATCTTCTAAGTACATTATAGATGAATTGTTGGTCTTGGAATCACAGTATGCTAATCCTCAGTTGCAAACCATGATTACTAGAACTAGACCTCCAGTTTGGGCCATAAAATGCAGGAAAAATCACCTTTATGGTAATAGTAATTTCTCCAAGTGTAGTATTTTCATTATAAGCTAACAAGGACATCTGAAGCTGAAGCTGATCAGACGTATCTGCGAACTGTGTGGGTGAGTACAGAACTGAAATCATTATCCAGCGTTTATGTGATGCTAACTAGATGAAAAAAAAAAGACGGATAGACAGACAAACAATCAGATGAACAGATAAAGCAGATGTAGCATTTTACAAAAAAAACATTATGTCTGTCACAGAAAAACAAGTATCTCTGAAATGGCAACTTTACAAGAAAGGACAAAAACCTAAATAGATTATAATGTAAGTCAATAGAACCAGACTTTTCCCCAAGAAATTTTGGCTAATTTCTGTTGGTCTATTCATTATGAAATTTTCACACAGTGTAAACAGCAGCTGTACAAATCGACAAAAATGGAGACACATGGTTTTCTTTGGACAGCAATGATTAGGACATCTCTGAAAGACATGAAGGATCTAGGGGTTTTCACTGCTAAACCTACAGCACCAGTGATGTGCCACAGTAACGTCATTTGTTTTATTAACACCAGTTACCCCTGCACAGTTATATTTGACTGAGTTGTGCTTTGGACAGTGTACAGGTCTTGTATTCAATACATTAGTCAAACCAACCACTGGACAGGGTGGCAGTGCTATAGATCTAATCATAGTCAAGGAAAGATGTGGTTTATTTCATAACATTGCAGGTGAAGTTTCTAGATACAGTAAAGTCAAGTAAAAGAAACTTTCAGCCCTGCGAGTTTGACCACAGTTGAGCTTTAACTGGGTCCGGAAATCCACTGCATTAAAAACCTAGAGTCTTTTTCCCTGTCTACATTCCGCAAATATAATTCAAACACAAATTTATGTTTGCCGAGCTGCAGGAAATGTGAACAAGCCTGTGAGTTGTTTTCACTCCCATCCAAATCTCTGAAGTATGTCCAGGAAACATTAGAAATGTTTAGGCCTCTCTTTCTCTCTCTCTCCCTCTCTTTCTCTCTCTCGCCCTCTCTCTCTCTCTCTCTCTCTCTCTCTGATATTCACAATCAAAAGGAAAGGAAAAAAGAGAAGGACAATATTAGCTGGCATGGTTGCTGGTCCATGCAGGGAGCTACAGTGCTGGCCAGGTCTACAAAAGAGCTCGTTGAGTTACAGGGCAGCGTTGTAAAGTCGCCGCGCCTCCCTCGCTCACGGCTAATTGAATCCACTGAATCGAGTGATCTCCAAAGCAGAGGACACAAATCACCAGCATGTCTTGACAGGCGCTCCTGAGGAGGGCCCGAAAAAGGACAACAGACCGAAAGAGGCGCCGGCCAGTTTGTTTTCTTGCTCACAGCTGCAGCGTTTTAAGTGCAGCGCGTGGTCAGGTGTTAACAAATAAGGAATTAGGAAAAAAGCCGAAACATGACTCTCTCACGTAGGAAACAGGCATTGCGGCAAGCAAGGCGACGGCGGTGTCACATTTTGACGTGCAAGAAAACATTTCTCATGTGATGCCTTTATCACCTAGCAACTATTAAGCAGCGTGTGAAGAGACAAACTTTTGATTATCTGTGGAGCAGATGGGCTGCGTTAAATAGGTTTCTGAGACCGAGTGTGATAATTGACTATTTTTTGCGTAAATATTCAAAAAAACATGCCTTGGCGTACAAACTCTCGTCAGCCAGCCCACTCACACCAGCTGAACCTTTAACAAACGTGTTTACAACTGGATTTATCATCGCTACACAACAACAAAAAGGATGCAGAGAAATGCTAAAAATAGAAAGTCAAGGCTCTTTTTATAGGTAGAAAGGAGGTGGGAAAGCCATTCCCATAGTAACAAGGCCATTGTCAATGCCCACCCAGGATTCCCATGTTAAACCCAGAGAAATCAGGGTGAAGCCTCCCCATTCACCATAAACCAAGCTAGCACGGATGACGGCTTTCTCTTTTTAAACATAAATTACAAGGTCGCTGACGGTAATGTCACGTCCTCAATTCACACACAGAGAGGGGAAAGACAGAGAGGGGCCAGGAGAAAGAAAATGCCCTTTTCAAAAGGATTTAGGAGAATAAAGACAAGACAGCATGTCTTTGAGCCTTTAGTAGGAACATCAGTTGCTATAAACAGGGTGATACGGTGTGCTGGCCTCGGTTTCAGTTTGAACCTGTTAACGGAGCTTGCAAAAACTCACAGGAAGCAGGTTACCTTGTCTAAAGCTCGATAGCTTTATTCACACTGCTCTTTCCAATACTGCTGGGATCTCCACTTAAGAATCCTCCACAATGGCATACTAGCACTTAAGACTTAATGACCAGCAGGTGGGATGGTGAACAGTGATTTCTTCTCTTCCTTTGTTTCCTTTTTTATTAAAACATCAATTTATGTAATGTTTGTTTAATGTACAGTATTAGCACACCAGTTTATAATAGTCTAATCCCATATATCAGAAAGTTATATCCAGTAATTATCTGGGTTTGTTCATAGATACACAATTAAGACATTTGTTTTTGTCTCTTAATCTATTTTTCTCCTATAATAACTTTGTTGCTCAGTGCTATTGGTTCATGTTTTAATATACAAAGAACAGGATCTAAGAAAATTAAAGAAAATAAATTGATATTTTGGTTGGTTCATAAACTACTATTTTGGGCAAAACAGCACTAGTAAGCCCACAGTCTGAATATGTGCACAACAAATGCTCCAGTTCCTGACACTGATAAATTATACTGTGCTTTAAGTGGGCATGCATAAGACCAAGCTACTTTGGCAGCAAATTTAAAAGAGATTTAAATGAAAGAAGAGAGTCTGTGAATGTATAATAAGGGGGGAAGAAAACTCTGAGAACTTGGGTTGGAATTCTGCACGGCTTCTGCCTGTAGCTAGAAGGCTGGACCCCCCCTTGCCGCCCGTTGTTAATTGTGGCAGGACTAATAAAGAACTGAGGAACAGTTGAGGAGGTGGGGTGATGGTGGAGATTGTGAAAGCATCACAGAAATGGAAGGTAAGACTGGAAAAAGGAGGGGTTTCAGGCATGTCCCTTCCCCAGGCTATATTTATCACATAACTTCATTTTGTTAAGTATGAATGTTTTGATGTAATGCTATTCCTTAAGTAGAGAAGGAGGCTGTTTTTGGTTAGTCATAAAACAATAATACTAATAATGTAACAATAATGTCTCGTTTACAGAAATGTAGTTATATATGAGTTGATACCTTGTAAACTAGTTAAAAGGGCACAGAGCAGGTTTGACTCCAGATTTCGTCCTCTTGCCCCTAGACACCGCACAAACTTAAATTCCTCCAGGTTTCATGAAGACTCTGACCTTCACCAATGCTTTCTTACTTGGGATTTGTTTTTAGGTAAGAACAGGATCTGCACACACTCAAGAGCACAAAGTTGCCAACAGTTCTGCGGTTTCAGAACATGCCATGGTGCTGACCTAGACTTTTTCTTGGGACCTTTCTCAATGACAAATATAAGAAAACAGATTTTGCTAAATGAGGCCCATTACCTTTTGTATTAGTGTTATTAGTATTCCTTTTGATATTAGTGTTTTTCCAAGTAGTAAACACTTACTGTCCAATTAAAAAGCTTTTCGGTAGCACTTTACATTAAGTATTGACTAACTAACATGAAGTAATGCATTGGGTTGCATTGGTTGCAATGGCTAACTAATGCTAAATGAACGTGTAACATCTGTTTAACATGTTAACATTACTTAACACTTAAACATGTAGTTGTTAAATGTTCACTTAACATTAGTTAAGCATTGTAGCCAATGCTAATGCATTACTTCATGTTAACTACTACAGTTTGCAACTTTGCAAATATAATTCCTTTCAGGTGGCTAAGACACATGCACTGCACTGTGTTTTGTGCAAGAATAAATGTGCTCTCAATCAAAAAAGCCACACTGATACATTACAGAGACAGCAGCCCTGTCATTTATAAATGAATGCTAGAAAAGCTTTAGTGGTTATATGACAGAGGCTGTTTTGTGGGCCATTCAAGAGGGTGTTTCTTTGCCCTCCAGGTGTTCCCAGGCGAACCATGGCCTGCCCTGTAATTTACAATTGGCTCTTGTGTCCGAGTGTTACTTTGACCCCTGACTCTGGAGTAAATAGACTTTGCAAACCTTGATTGTATTTCCCCCTCAACCAATCACATCCCCTCCCCCCCAAAAAATTCTTAGTGTGAGTCAGTCCAACTTTTACTACAGCTATTACTACAGCAGGGTTATTATACGATTCTGACGCACACAACCTGGTCATTATTGAACCTTGTTTAAAGCAAAGAATGCAGACCACTCCCTCTCTCAGTTTTCCTCACAGTCTCTCTCTCTCTCTCTCTCTCTCTCTCTTTTTCTCTACACATCCACCGCAGCAGGCTTTAACACAGTCTGAATTCTCAGTTGGCCTGCTGCAGTGAGACTCAGGTAGACTCTATAAATCTGTTGGCTGGTGAAAATTAAATGGCCATAGGCCCATCTGCAGAGAAATTGTTTTCTGCCCTTAAAAGACTTTATTAGAGGGAAATTCTCCCTCTTTCCTTCTCTCTGCTGAGCACACACAATATGCACACACAGAATCTACACCTCCACAGAGCTGCATATTTTGTATTGGCCATTGTGTTTTATATTGCTGACGGGTACAAAAATCCTGCATGGATATACATAGTGAATAGGCTGGATCTATTCCCCTGTTACATAGTCCTTTTCCCCCTCTCACCCACTGTACTTAAGAATATAATGGAGAGAATGTACCTGACTGAAATGTGTGCATCATTTCCACATTAATAAAATATATTACATCAGCAAGATATTGCCTTTCAGTCTACTCACTTGTACCAGTAATTTTGTTTTTAACCCCTTAAGGCTGGTTATTTCTGCTTCTTGGTTATTTTAGACTGTGATTTCCCAGTGCTGTTGTTGCACTTATTTGATATGCAAATAACATGATCTAATAAATACATTTTAAAAATCCCATATTTTTATTGATTTTGTGTGACAAATGAACTTCTTTAAACAACAAAACACATAAATATGAATATAAGTCACATAAAGGTCACATTATTTTGTTATTCTGCCTCTGACCTTCATTAGCACCAACCCTAAACCTTGACCTAACCCTGACCCTAAATCTAACCCTAATATTAACCTCAACCTGAAGCCTAAGACCATCCCTCTCCCTGGTATTAATCTTAACCCTAATCCTTACACTGTTGAGAATTAACTGACTTTCATCAGACAGTTCGTTAATATGTTGAACATCCTTAAATATGTTTTCCCCTACCACATAGCAAGTTTTACATGTTGATACATTTTGCCCTGGACAATGTGGATATGCATGTGCTGTAACTTCTCTGGCAGTAGATGTTAATGAGTTTAAGAAATCACAAACATATTCTCAGATCACTGGTGAGATGCTCGGTTTAATAGGGTATAATGATTTCAGTACAGGATCAGGGAAAAATAGGAATATTCACAACAATGTCAACTGTATCATTGATACAGTATCTTCTGAGCATCTCTCTCGTTAACCATCTGCTTAAAACAGGGCAATCGAGGGCCTCCAATAGCTTTTTTCTGTAAGTCACCTATAACTTTTAGGTATTGTGATTTTGGGGTATTCATGGGGCTGACAAAGCAGGCACTGAAAAAGTTGATTTGAGAGCTCATACAAAATCATATCTAAAACTGAACTAAATTAGAATTCAACAGTGCCATGTCAAATCTTAAACTCAGAATCTAAATTTGTATTCAACCTCAAAATGGCCACATGATTACACATGTCTAATATTGTATATACACTGGGTAATTAGAAAGCATCTCTTTTTCTGTGTGGAAGTACTGTGTGGCAGTATTTCCACCCCAATAAACTCTCTTCCCTTATTTTTCTTTTTTTATACCAAGAATTCCTTTTTAAATGCTCTCCGATTAGACGGGGATCAAGATGTCAACACCCCTCCCCCTTCTCCCCCTCAAATCACTGTATAATTCTCCCAGTCATGCACCCGGGCTAACCCCACGCTGCTGAGTGCAGAGGGGGACACCAGACCAGGGTGTCTGAAATTAGCATTTGCAAGGAGGCCCAGGGGACTCCATAATTCAGCTTATTTTATAACAGCCTCTCATAAACTTCAGCTCGTGACCTTCATTTTTCACAGGCCGCCCCTCGCTCCACCATCTGACAAGATTTATCGGCCAGCGCTAATAGCCTGGGCTCTCTCAGGTGGCCTCTTATTGATACGGGGCTTCCCAGCTAGCGTGTGAGCTATGTGATAATGAACGTTTCCACCATCCACAACAGGTTTGATTCTGTGGTGTTGTGATTTGGATCTGTGTTGAAGTTGAGAGAGGTAATGATGAGAGATAAGTTAGCAATAAATTGTCATGTATGTAATAAAGCCTTATATTTCCAAAACAAAAATATCTATTTCTATTGGTCGAGTATCTGTGATCATTTCCCATTGCATTGCAGAACACTGAAAGTACGTGGAGCTCCCTTGAGCTTGTATGGATTTCTCATGTTAAAGGAACAATATATAATACTGACAGCAAGCATTTAAAATGGGTACTGCAGTCCAAATTCAAGATATTGGAGAGAGTGGTCTGCCCCACCCCTCTCAAGACTCAAAGCTCATGCAGGTCACCAGGTTGAGGACACTGAACCTACATGAATGAGCACAATGCAAGCACAACATTAAACTTTTACAATGGCAAGGGACAATAAGTCCTACACTGCAAATCAATCACCTAATCTATGTTTACAATAGTTTTATTGTCTGCTCCTTCTGTGTGACTGACAGCAGTTAACATTAGCATGTGTTAGCATGAGGGCATTAGCCAGCGGTAGTCGAGGCACTGAAGCTCAAGTTCAATGCTTAGCCAACTTGGCATCCATCTTAAAGTCCTTCTGGACTCTAAGCTGTATCCAAGTTTGACATGCATTGCCAGTATTTACTCGTATTTTGCTACGTCTCAGGCCAAGGAACTTTTAAGAGGGATGGCAAGGCTTTTTAGGTCTTTCTGCTCCGAAATGGAACTTTCAAAAGAAAACATACTGGCTGTTACATTATCATTTAAGAAGCCAGTATTTCAATTTAGCATGTTTCCTTAATCTCTAATGACATATTATGGTCATTTTATGATTTGGTACAGTAAAAATATTACATATTGCTCCTTTAACAGAAATAACAGTAGCAAGAAGGAGCTTGAAGTTCTGGTTTTAATGTGGTCATCTGACTCCAGTAATAATGAAGATGTGTTTGACTAGTCAGTGGTTTGCACCATTACTAGCTCCATCCATATCTTCTAACTCGGCCTGCTCAGTACCCTGGCAAGAGTAATACATTCAGGGTACTTGGGTATAGTACTGTTTAGTTGCCAAAGGTAATGACAATAAAATGCATGGCAGAAACAAATATCAATGATTAAAACATTGCATCTTATCAGATTGAAGTGGGAGGGGAGGGGCTCGTGTCCTGCACCCCTCCTCAAATTACAGGGTTTTTATGTGGTGGTGCTTTTAAATGTTAGGCGTTGTGGTATTTGGGGCTCAGTTTGTTAGAGGGTCGGCACAGCAGACACAGCCAGAAATAAAATCTCATGGACAAACGAGTTCAGGTGGGTTCAAATAGTTTTCAAGGTGTTTCAAGCTGCTTTTGTATCAAGCAATGCTGTTACCCACGATGTCACTTTCTTTGTGTTGTTTCTCTGATGGGTTTGATTTGTGCAGATTTTGGTTTAGATTTATAAACATGTTGACAGACACACACTCCTACATACACCCACACACACACCTGGGAGACTGAAACCTTTTCAGGCATGTAGCTATGTGTCAGTGTTCTTGTGATGGAACGGCTGAACCATAGAGGCCCCTGTTGCTGCACACACACACACGCACACACAAACACACAGAGCCCTGTGGCCTTCCTCTTGCTCCTGAGCCGCAGCACACACCGCTACCCCACAGCTTGATGGATGGCTGCTGAACCTGCTCTCTCCTGACTCACACACACATAATCTCATTTGGGGGCAGCCTGGACACATACACACACACACACACACACACACACACACACACACACACACACACACACATATTATAATCCCTTTTAGAGACTAACAAAAAGAAGGTGTGCCTAAAACGAAAGGCCTTATGGTGAAGTCCAGCCTGTTCTTTTCACCTGTTTTCCCTCCCCTTAGATCCATCACGCTTTGGCTGTTTTCAGTCCATACCAATGAGAGCTTGCACATAAAAGGCATTCTGCCTCAGACCGATGTGCCAGACATTTGCATTATTTATACTGGCCTTAGTGTTTAATCCCCACTTATGCAGTCAAGAGATTGCACCTCGCTTAATATTTCAACCCCCCCACATCTGCCTGTTCTACATGCAGAACAGGGCAAGGGTTAAAAAGACAAATAAATGGTGCCAGGCCAGACTAAGGAGGGGTGTCCAGAAGGAGTATGCTAAGCGTGTATGCCTATTTGTTTTTGGATGCTATATAGGAAAACCAGAGGACAAAGCTATCAGCAAAATGGTCCTAGTTAGGTACATCACTATTTATACCACATCACTGACACTGACACTGATGTGGTCACTGACTGTAAGAAGGGACTTGTCTGTGTTTTTTCTGGCATGTAAGTGTGTGTTGCGCTGATATGAGTGGATTAGACCCAGTGGTGCTGCTGGAGTGTTTAAACACCTTAATGTCACCGCTGGATTGAGAATCGTCCACTAACCAAAACTATCCAGCCAACAGCATCCTGCGGGGGACGTGTCCTGAGACCACTGATGAAGGACTTGAGGATGACCAACACAAACTGTGCACCAACAGATCAATATCATCTCTAACTCTGCATATGCATGGTGGACCAACAAGGTAGGAGTGCCTAACAGAGTGTTTAAAAACTCCAGCAACACTGTTGTGTCTGATCTACTCATTCCAGCACAACATACCACTACCACATCAGTGCCACTGCAGCACTACTCTGTGGTGGTCCTGTGGGGTCAAAACATAACAAATTGTGCAGAGAAACAGAAGGACTACAGTCCATCTGATAAAAATGAGCAATAGTGAGTGTATATTGTATATGCATATGTATATTATACAGACTGCATATAAAAACACACCTGTGCATGTGTATGTGCATGCAAATGAATCTGAATCTGTGGTGTGGAAACATCTTTGAAAATGGCTTGCACAACTGAACGCCCACTCTGTCAGACTAGTGTATCCACACATACACCCAGCACACACACAAACACATATTCACCTGCATGCTGTGAGAAGTGACTTGTCAGTCATATTTTGCGTCTATTATTTCAGTCCATAAACACAGCTCCATCCAGCTAACGAGCATTTGGATTGGACGCTTGTGCCGGCAGGTGACAGACTGAGTAACTCACTCAGAGAGGTGTCACTCTTTTATTGCTCACAAGCCTCTTTCTTATGAAGGACAAGCACGACTTCATCAGAGACTGGGTTAAATGGACTGGAGGGACTCTCACAGACTCCATTTTTTCAATCTTTCTATCGTTCTCTATCTAGGCGTCTCACTCTCTCCCACTCTGTCTGCTATCCCTCTGTCAACTATCTCTCTTTCTCTCTTCGTCTAGGGGCTTTCAGTGTCTCTCTCATTCTCCCGCTCTCTCTCACACTTAGTCTGTCTACTGTCTCTCTCTTTGTCTCTCTGTCTCTATCCTGCTCTCTCTCATTCTGCCTCTCTCTCCCACTCTGTCTGCTATCCCTCTGTCAACTATCTCTCTTTCTCTCTCTGTCTAGGGGCTTTCAGTCTCTTTCTCATTCTCCCCCTCTCTCTCACACTTAGTCTGTCTGCTGTCTCTCTCTTTGTCTCTGTCTCTCTCCTGCTCTCTCTCATTCTGCCTCTCTCTCTTTCTCTCTCAGGCTGTTTGCCTTCACGCTGGTGCCAACAAAAACATGAATCATATGCTTTTAGAGACAGTGTCTCATGAACACACAGGTACAGTACACCCCCCTATCCCCCAGTGAATAACATGCATTACATCACACAATTACTGAATAAAATAGGTAAACTAAATTGTGTTGGGATATTTTATTCATGTAGCAATGTTAAGGCGCACTCAGTGCATCGTATTACAGCGCAATGACAAAAAAAAGACCTTTCCCGCCACACATGCAGCACAAAGCACACAGCTAAAAGGTTGCTTTAGGCCATGACCCTGTGAACAAATACGGCACTATGAAAATATCGCCTGAGTTTTCCCAGCGAGAAAAAAAGCCATTCTCTTTCAGCAGTTCAAAAGCCAGAGAAAAAGCATCTGATCCCTGCTGGTATCCTCTATGACTGCCAACTATTCCCCTGTGCTGCCCTACAACAGCACCAAGCGATGTTTGACTTAAACATACAAGGATTTAAAAGGAGAGATGAGAAGCTGAGGGAGAACAGTGATGTAAAAACAACGTAGCAGCGTGAATGCTGCATGCACGCACTCCAGCGCTCATGAAGCTGTCATTGAGATAGTTCGGCATGCCAGAAATCCGTGTAAGTGACAATCAGAATGCCGTGTGCCTCCCGTAAGCAACCCCTTCACTCCTTCACTGAAAGAACCAGGAGCCAATGCTGGTGGAAGAATGGATGGATTTAGCTGTTAGAAACTAAAACACCTTTTCTTTTCCCAGCGTCTCACGCTGCTTCATACAAAATGAAATCTCGCTTTTTGGCACCATCGAAATTGAAAAGTGAGGACGACTCACGACGCAGACAACACAGACTCTGCCACTTACAATCAGCAGACCGCCGACCAATCAAGGCGCGCCGCCACTCCCGTCTTTCTCCGACTGTCTCTTTCTCTCTCTGTCTCTCTTATTCCGGCTATTTTTCTTGTCCTTCCCGAGCCGTCGCTTTCATCAGCTTATCATGACAAATGCTACAGATGTGCCTTCTGCTATTTCACGTTCAATCGCTAGTGTTTACATCGAGAGAGGGACATGGAGAGAAGTTAAAAGAATGTAGGACAGTAGAAGAGAGAGTGAGAGACATAGATAGGAGATGAAGATGGGAGTGAGTGATAGAAAGAAAAGAGCTAGAAGAGATAGAAGAGAAAGAGCAAGAAAGAGAGAGAAGAAGACAAAAAAGACTGAATCAAAGAAAGAGGATCTATAAATATGAGACTAGAAAAGAAGAGAGAAAAGAGGGTGAGAGAGAGGGAGAGAATAAGAAAGAAGAAAAGGGAGAGAGAAAGCGAAAGAAAAAATGAAAGAGAAGAGACTAAGTGAGAAAGAGTAAGAAAGAAAGAAAGAAAGAAAGAAAGAAAGACAAGCAGACAATAAGAGAGGAGGAAAAAGACAGGCAGAGAGAGAGAAAACAGAGGGGGGAGAGAGGGAGAGATTAAAAACAAGAGAGAGGAGGAGAGATTAGGGGAGAAAATACGAAAAAGAGAAAGAAAGAAAGAAAGAAAGAAAGAAAGAAAGAAAAAGGGGGAATGGGAAGAGAAAGTGAGAGAGATAACAGAGATGAAGGGAGAGAGAGAGAGAGAGTGTGTGGAAGAGAGAGTGGAGACTATGTGAGAGAGAGAGTGAGAGAGGGGGTGACAGGGCACGCAAGAGAGAGAGGTCTCAAGGCCCACTCAAGCTTCATAGTCGTCAGCCCGCTGAAAGGATGGTTTACTTAAAAGCACAAGAAAGCAAATCAAAGAGATGCTGCTATAATACTCCTAAAAGGTCAAGAGAAATGGCTACAAAAGCCAAGGGAAGCCCCCCCCCATGTTCACTCGTGGCCCTCTGCACTGACTCAAAAGCCCCTTAGATGTCAGAGGAGATTCACGCCGCTGTTTTACATAGCTGCACTAACAGCAGCTGAAGACGAGCAGCTCCATTAGTATGAAGGCTAGACTGCTATTTCTACCATGACACTACAGTGTGTAATATTTCACATGTGTGTTTCTCTCTTCCACGCTCCTTTAATCCATCTCTGCTCAGGTAGGCCACAGCTCAGTAAGATCTTACGGATGCGGCTCCAGAGATAATAAAGACATGGTAATTCATGGTATAGAGGACGTGCGGCAGTAGGCTAAGGTCTGAAAACACCTGATTGAATGCATGATGTTCTTCATAAACCTGAAGATGTGTTGCTCTAACGGCTGATGCACAAATGCTTGTAATTTGTCCCCAAGCTAAATTTAAATAGTTATGTTCATGCCAGCGTATGAATTTACTTCAAAACAAAAAACAGTACAAAAAGCCTGTTGGAAAAGCGTCCCGGAGGGTTTCCGTGAGAAGCTGTCTGAGACAGTGCTGAGAGTTTGTAAAGCATCAACACAAAGAGGAGTTTCTTTAAAGGATCTGATTTGCTTATTCTCCCTCATCCACACTCTTCTGGAATGGTCCATCTCTTCCAGGTTCTATTTCATTTCCAGTGTTCTAGAATGTAATACCAGCATTCACGCTGTTCTAGAATGTTCTCCACATTCCCACTGGTTTATTGGTTCTCATTATGGAAAAGAATTTTAGCATTAGAGTGCTGGTGTTAGTTGGGAAATATTGGCCTAATGGGTCAAGGCTCTGCCAGGGGTCATTTAATGATTAGGCTTACATGGGCTGAAGCCCAGAGGCTTCTGATCGGCCAAATTATGAGATTTATGTATTCCCCCTCCACCACCTGGATCTACCCAGATCGATCATAGGCTTACACAATAAAGAATTTGAAGCCAAATTTGTTAACCGTTATGCTCCCTGTCCCCACCTCCCCACCCCCAAAATCACTGCTTGATAAATACTGTGAATTTTTCATATTTCTCTAATCACACTTACTGTTTTTGAGCTAAAAGGCAGAGGTTGAAACTGACTTCTTATTTAAACTCCCATTTTACCATAAATTCCCAGAATGCAACTGCAACACCATTTAAAGTGGAATGGGAAATTCAGAACACAACTTGTTGAAGCAAACTTCAGCTTGGTTGGGGAATGTGCTGTCTGCCTTCAGTGCGAATTTCCAACCATGACCAGCTATGGCTTTTGATGGTTTGGTTCTGGGTTGAAACTGGTGCAGGAATGGATGACAGTGCTGGAGTTGCTGGCTGGCAGCAGCGGTGTGCATACCTGCCAACATCAGACCGTGAAAAAGAGGGCAACTTCCCAGGTTATAGGAAAATGGCCTACCCAGAAAGTCCCCGTGAAAACACCCCTTGTTCTGGCTACCACGCTTGCACTGATGTCCACAATGAAATGGAATTCCCAGCTACTGCAGGGAAAAGCAGGGTCATTTGTGCATGCTCACCTCTGCCTCTGTGTTGGGTTGCCAGGTACCACAGACATATATCCCACACACAAACTAAAAAAACACCTACTAGATTTGTATCACTATGAAATCGGGAGTTTACCTGGAGAAATTACCATTCGGAAACCCAGGGGGGGAAGTGAGAAGAAAAAAATAAGGAAACTGCCATTAAAATCAGGAGTGTTGGCAGGTACAGTTGTGTGCACCTTCATTATAAACTAACGTTTTAAGTTAAGTTTTTTATTGAGTAACTTGACCCATAGGGCCCATGACCACCTGTAGCCCCAGGGCCCATGAGCAGGTTAAAGTGCCCCAGGTCTGCATAATTCCACAAGTTACTTCATAGGTTTAATGAAGCAATATTAATAAATAAATAAAGAGGTGGGGGGGGGGGGGGGGCGGGGAGGAAACTTGCTCATGAGTGCATCCAC
>CM067482.1:13498135-13539340 GCA_034552555.1 Semaprochilodus insignis
GGGGAGGAAACTTGCTCATGAGTGCATCCACACTTTTCTTTGACTAGTACTTTATATTTCCATAATGTCTGCTGACAGATTTCAAAAGCTTTTCATCACATCGCTCATCTCTCCATGCTGCTCATTTAGGTATTCAGTATTTTCTTTTGTATGACAGGTAAATTTTTTTTCAGTCTCTCTATCTATCTCTCACTCTCTCTCTTGCTCCCTCTCTATCTCTAAAATTGGCAACTGGACACAGATGTTACTTAACAAACTCTCTTCAATAACACACTAATAGAGCCAGCAGGTGATCTGGCTCCTCCCTACACTCAGACCCATAATATACACATCCAAAAAGCTGTTAAGTGTTTTGTTATCCAGAGTACAGGACTCACCTGAACTACAACAGCAAACCACTTATAAGCAACACGTTCACAATGCATTGCTTTATATTTGCATACGTCTTCTGAATACCAAAGGCATCTGACAGTCTGTCCAGAGTTGAAACTGCAGCACTGAGCTTAACTGCAGTAGTGCTACCAGCAGCATGTACAGCAACACCTTAACCCTGCAAGTGTCTTCATGTTTTCTGAGGGAACATTTGTCCTGTATTCAAAACAAAAGAGTAAACTTGATTTGCATAAAGTTCTCCCGATGGTAAGACAACATGAGTGCAAAAGGACACTGGCTGTCACAGCTCACACACACACACACACACACTCTCTTTATGAGGGCGACCCTGATTTGTAAGTGTGAGTTTTATATGTTTATATGTTTGTTCAAGTTCAAAGTAGCACCCGGCAAGTGGCCCATGCAAAGCAATTAGATGCTCCACTCTAACTCCAAAAAAAGCCACAGATAAACAGGTGTAGATGAGTAGGTGCAGGGTTCTTATGATTTATCCCACCACTGCAAACAGGTCGACTTCTTCTGCTTCCATAAAAATGACTTTAGTCACAGAATAATTACAGTGAATACGCATTTAATATTCATGCCATTTAGGTATGCGAAGGAAGCATATGGGACTGGCAAAATATGCTTCTGGGTTATGACAGCATTGCTAATAGCACTGAAGTGGGGAGCTGTAATATACCGTAATGGATAACTCCGACTCATTTTTCGACTTAAGTAGGCCTACCATGCCTTCGTTGAATTCCTGATGCAAGAGCCAACGACTAAAAGAAAAACCTTTTCCTTATGTGCAACACAGGGATGCTCCGATCTGATATACTGGATCAGTATTGGCCCCAAAAGTAACCTAATTCAATGAATTGGATACAGATTATAACCTTATTTCTGGAGTCGACAGTGTTTTTAATGGCGGTCATCACAATTTCATAACATTTCGAGATTAAAATAATTTTTAAAAAAGTGTGCCATCTTTGTCCCTTCTCCATTATGGTATATTTGTTTACACTGTTTGTTTGTTTGTTTGGAAGTTAAGTTTAAGCTGTGATGGAGCTGCAGCAACATTTGCTATCTCAAAACATATTTCCATGCAGGCCTGCTCAGTTTTCCACAGGTTTGTTTTTCTCTCATTTGTGATTAAAATGTATTCTATGCAGAAAATACATATTCATGAACTTGCACATGTACAGTCATATGCAAAACTTTGTGTGCCCCTGGTCAAACTGCAGGGTTAGAAGTTAGAAAATAGGTTAACACATCCTCTACAGAGAACATACTTTCTGCACATTTTAATGCCCAGTTACTGTTTAGCATGAATTTAACATATTGGGGAATAAACAGAACATGAAACGTGGCCTGAGCAAAAGCTATGGCACATTTTAATCTTTCAGATTTCACTTTTTTATACCACACACTACAAATAAACAGGCATTGTGCATTAATAAGTGCAGATATATTCATAGCTAACTTCTCTGTTGAGGATGTGTTAACTTATTTTAGCTTAGAAAATTAACTACAACAACTGTACAGCTCTTCTAGCTAGATCATCTTTTAGGGCACCATAACGAATGAACCAACAGAAAAGGAAGAAAAGTTGCTTTCATTAAAAGTTAAGAATGTGTTTTCCTTCTTCTTTAAAGTTGCTATTTTGGAGACCCAAGGTTTTGTTCTGACACCAGCAGCATATTATCTACTCACTAGTCAGCACACTGCAACCAAAGACAGTGTAGTGTCAAGCTTACTGCATATGGCGTTAATATGTTACTAGGAAATGAGAGCATCTTAGCTGAGCACTGGTGTCAGATCGGCATCAGCCAGCAGAGTTTAGACATCGGAATATCGGCTCAGGTATTGTCAGAAATATAAAGCACATCCGAGACATATATAAAGGAATTCCTGAATTTCAATATCTGCTTTAAGGAGACGAGGAGCTGGACCAAAAAAAGATTTCTGACTGAATTAAAATGTCAAATATATCTCCTTCTGGTCTCCTGTGTGCACAATGACAGCTGGCTGGTGGAACTCAAGTAGCCACCTGCATTGGGTTAAGTTAATGACCGCTTAAATATCTTGTGTGCAAGGAACAAGGAAGAGCTACGCTCCACCAGTTGCTTGGTTACCTGTGTGGGGTTCTGTGAGTGAGCGTTGTGTGTGTGTGTGTGTGTGTGGGGGGGGGGGGTTACCTGAAACCAGATCACACATTCATGAGGCCCTTGCACATACACACTTACACACATTGCACACTGCACACTGAACAGTAGAGACCTTTCTCTAGCCAGTTAACAGGGCCCCCTTTCTTGTCCCTGTCTCTCTTTTTTTTTCTTCTCTTTCACCAGTTAGAGTGAGAGAGGGATAGAGAGACTGAGAGAGGGAGAGAGAGAGAATCTCAGATGTCAGAGCACAGCAGCTGAAATCAAATATGATCAGAAAGACCTCAGCCTCACTCAGCCGCTTAACATGCAATTTCAGGGATCATTCGCTATAGGAGAATCATACAGGAGAAGCAGGCCTCATTATTTAAGGCTAGTTTTGAAGCTCGTGTTTTGTAGATTGTCACTCAAATTCCACCTCCAGCTGAGCTGTTTAATTTAACCTCTTCGTTAGATCTCTCATTAACTCCTTAAAGGCCCCATGGCAAGGAAAAAAAATATTTCCCTGGCTTTTCCTCCAGCATACCCTTCACTGCCCAGTCAATACATTCTATGTATGGATAGTAATGGTCTGTTTTGAATGAACTGTTTTTGTGAGGTCACAAAAGCCAACACATTGACATGTATACATCTATTCATTCTGAGTTTACCCTGATACATGAAAGAACAGTGCAAACTGGGTGGGCTGTTTCTGAATTATAGGAGTGTGGACTGGAAACCTGCTCTCAGCTCCTGATCACTTAAGGGGTTAATTTACATGCTAAACATGTGAAGCCAACAGAGAAACAAACTGACCTCTTGCTCAACTCGTACTAATCAACTCAGTAGCAGTCTTTTACCTGATTATGCAGTACTTGCACTGCATTGCCTTAAGCAGCTTATTGCCTGTATGTTGGGGTCCATAAAACCAGACTCTAAAGGCTTAACATCTTCTCCCTAAAGGAGAAGCACTCAGCCCAAACCCGACACTTATAAACCAAGATGCCAGCAGGAGGGCCATTCAGTCAATAATCTAATGAAGAGCTAGTTCCTTAATTTCATAATTGGGGCATGAGAGTATACGAGCATGCAGGTTCACTGGAAAGTAAATTCCACGATATGAGGAAGAGAGAGAGAGTGAGGGAGAGGGAGGGAGAGAGGGAGAAATTAGTTCCCTTTTAACATCAACGCAAATGTCAACACAAGAGAAGTCCAATTTCACAGACAAAAGCAAGCAGGGAACTTACAGGGCTCCCAGCAGTCGATCGCTAAAATTAAATTCTAATGACTTCGCCTTACAATGCATTTGATATAGACTATTATGCTTTGCAGCAAACTTAATGGGTTTTGCAGGGGCACATTGGCTAGTCCTGATAATGTTCAATAAAACATCAAGGGAGCCCCTGTTAAATTGTCAGCGGGGATAACTCACGAAACAGCAGCGGACTTGATAGCACCTCGCGCTTAAGAAGCAGTAATTGCATATTGGTAATGGGAGGGAAGAAGGCTTTCACCTTATGGAGAAGGGGGGCTCCGCGTGGATGCCCGCCACAAATGAGCGCCTTGTCAAAACCAACCGTGCAAAACCGTGCTCGAGAAAAAAAATATATATATCTAAGCAGGGTATGCGGACACACAATACATGTGCCATGGCAGCAAATAGAGTGCATGTTTAATTATGTATGAGACATCCGTAAGAAACATAAGCAATAGCACTCCTCTCACAAGCGAGCGCAGACGCCTCTACGCGGCACATTAAAGGCTGGGAGAGAGAGGGAGAGGGAGAAAGAGGGAGAGAGAGAGAGAGAGGCTGGGAGAGAGATAGCAGGAGACAGAGAGAGGGAGAGAGAGAGAAATGAAAAACCAAGACAGAGTTGTTGATGGATGGCAAAACCACAAAGGATAAGAGCAAGAAGCAGCAAATAGGGATCTGGGCAAGGACAGAGCAGAAATGTGAGAGGAATACTAAGATAAGTGTAAAACAGAGACTGGCAAAAAATAATAATAATAATAAATAAAAAAGAGGGAGGAGGAGAGCTCAGAAATAGAAGAATATAGTTTCAAATGTATAAAAATGAGAAATGAAGAGAGTGCAGAAATGATGTCAGAAAGCCCTGTAAAAAGAGAGAGTATGCAAGAAAGGAAGTACTGTGAAATAGAGAAGAACCGCGTGGGTTAGAGTGCAGGAGAGAGAGTGAGAAAGAGAGAAAGAGAAGAAAGACCTGGTTAAAAAAGACGAGGAAATCTGTCTTGTGTTGGGGAGAGAGACGTACTTATGGATGCAAGAGTTGCTTCTTACATCGTGTCCACGTTAGAGAATGATCAATAATGTAGCAGACTGCCACAGAAAACTCATGGAACTACAGGCCAAGTGCGCTTTTCCCCCCGTTAAACGTGAAATAAAGGGCTGACTTCATCATGTATTAACCTCGCCTCCTTCCTCTCCGCTCCAAAGGAGAGAGAACAATAACGATATGAATTGATTAATTCGCGCGCACAGCTCGGAATATGAATGCCCTGTCAAGCTTGCAGGAGCGCAAAAAAAGTCTTTTACATTTTAAATGGTGGTGTAAACAAAAGGGAGGAAAAGAGAACGAAATGAAGACAGAGTGAAATTGAAATGGAATGAAGTAGATAGGGGTGGAAGAGAAATGGAGAGTGAGAGAGAGGGAGAGAGACAGAGAAAGAAAGAGGGGCAGGGATTTCACAGCTAGGTCAGTGAATTGGTCCAGACACACAAGTGCACAGGAATGTTAAATGTGACCTCTCGCCCAGCTGTTCCGAGTCAGCCCGAGGAAACAATATAAAACACGACACCGCCACTAACATTGCACCGTTTTCAATCCCCCCCTCCTCCTACTCCCCCCTTCTCTCTGCTTTCTGTCATCTCTCTTTCAGCCAAACCCACCCAGCCAGGAAAAAGGTTGCCGTGTTTTGAAAGGAAGGGGGCTGGGGGGGTGTCTTAACCTGGCATTAGGAAGCCTCCGCACTAGCTGCAGGCCCACCACTGAGATGGAATAGCTCCAAACCAGAGCCGTATGTGATCCCATCCGCTCGACTGACACATACACAGACAGAGGTCACAAACGCTGACACCTCGTCTGCACTGTGAACACAGCCTCAAAGGAGCCCCCGCGTCCGCAGCGAGGGTTCAGAGCAGCAGGCCCACGGAATATGATATCCCTGACTAAAGTATGCCCTCGCACTGCTTTCACTATTACATTTAATGGCACCATGAACCACAGCGGGTCGATACAGAGAAACAGACAGCTCAGCTAAAAATACATAGAGCCGGCACAGTGCTATTAAAGTGGGCCCTGCCTAGTGAATACAAGTCATTCTATCAGAGGAAACAGAGAGACTGCAAAATGAAGAAAACATAATTACTGATGTGTAACTCATTTACATAGGTTCTTACCTGTTTGTTGTACTTGTTGATGGTTTGGCTGCTGTACTCAGAGCAGTGGTCAGATCCAATGGATATGTTATCTCCGGTGCCCACAAAGGTGTTGGCTGGGGGCAGATCCTGAACCGCCTGATGCTTTTTACCCGCCGTGGGCGACTGTGGGTGAAGCTGGACTGTAGGTAGGGGTGAGCTGGACTTGTAGTGGCGGGCGAGATCCGGGCTTCCAGGCCCGCCATTAACAGAGCGGTAGCGGCCCATTCCAGGACTGTCAGAGAGTTTCTCGTTGACGCCGTCGTAGCGCTGTCCGTTGGGCTTCGATGCCTCGACTGTGACAATGCTACTGTAGAGAGGCTGCTTTGACTTCTTCTTGTTCTTGTCCTTCTTGGGTTTCTTGCCTTTGTCATGTTGTGGTGGGGTGAAGAAGTCCTCGTGGTCTTTCTTACCAGCCTCATAGCCGTTCTTGTTCTTGGGTCGGCAGTAACGGGCCATGACCACAACAAGAATGATGAGGATGACCGTCATGATGCCAGACACCACTCCAATGGCGATGCTTAAGCGCTGCTTGCCCAGGTCATAGTTGGGGTCTCCAGCTATGTCTGCATTAAGTGGAGTTCCAAGGCTCTTGGCAATCTGGGCATCCACTATGGTGGAGTTGGAGAGCGTTTCATTGACAAACACATGCACTAAAGTGGTGGTGCTCTGGGAGGGAACTCCACTGTCGTTAACTTGGACTACCAGACGATGAAGGCCAAAGTGTTTCTGCTCCAGTTTGCTAACTAATGAAATGACACCGGTGGCAGGGTCGATCTCAAAGAGCCTGAATGGGTTGCCCCCAGTAATGCTGAAGCTGAGGTTAGCATTTGCACCTGTGTCAGCATCAGTAGCTATGACAGTACGGACGACCGTTCGGACATTGCTGGATGGGGGTAACAGAGTGTAGGAGCTGTTAATGGGAAAGGTAACTGTTGGCGGGTTATCATTTTCGTCCATCACGAAAAGTGATACAGTTGCTGTAGCCGATCGAGGTGGGTCACCGCCATCCACAGCCTTGACCCGGAACGAATAGGTGGTCTTCTGCTCTCGGTCGAAAGCCACAGTGGAGAAGATGGTTCCAGTATTGTTCTCAATGGAGAATATATCCTCCTCTTCCTCAACGAAGAGGCTCATCTCAGCATTCTGCCCCTTGTCAGCATCCATCACTGTCACCATCCCTACAGGACTGTTGGGCTGCAGGTTCTCCTTAACGTAGAAAGTGAAAACGTCCTGCATGAACTTTGGTTCATTGTCATTCTTGTCTGCCACCAGCACCACCACCGTGGCCGAGCCCTGTAAGACAGGCACTCCTTTGTCTTTGGCAATAACCTTGAACTCGTAGCGCTCAGTTTGTTCTCGGTCAAGTATGGTGTTGACACGGATGTCCCCACTGTCTGGGTCGATGGAAAATATCCCATTCACGGAGTAGTCCAGCGAGTAGGCGATTTCGGCATTTTTGCCACTGTCTGCATCCAAGGCCACTACTGTTGCTACACGCTCGCCTGGGGCATTGTTCTCCGGAAACAAGACCTCCACCGTGCTCTTGGTAAAGATGGGTGGGTTGTCGTTCATGTCTCCTACTTTTACAATTAGTGAATTGTTGCTGGACAGGCTGGGGCTGCCCGAATCCACGGCTACTATGACGACGTTGTATTCCTGTACGGCCTCGTAATCAAGCGGTGCTGACGTATGCAGGAAGTACTTCTTTTTGTTCATGTCACCTTCTATCTCGCTTGCAGGCTTCAGCTGGAAGGGAACATCACCAACCACCGTGCATGTCACCACACCGTTTGGCCCCTTGTCACGATCTGACACTTGGACCAGTGCGATGGGCGTGTCCACCACCACATCCTCAGCCACGTTCGCCACGCCGTCTCTGAGAAAAATGCGTCCAATCTTTCGTATGTCGATGTTTGGGACGTTGTCGTTCTCATCTTTGATGTTAATGATCATGGTTGCTTTATCAGTTTTGGGTGGCTGACCGCGGTCCCTTGCCATGACCGTGAACCTTAGCTGACTCACTTCCTCGCGATCAATCCTGTGCAGCACGCTCAGCCACCCCGTACTTTCGTCCAGCCGTAAGAGCCGCCTAACAGATTCAGTGGCTGCCCCAAAAACATACTCTATCTGTCCATTGACCCCAACATCAGCATCCACTGCCTTGAGCTGGAGGATGGGGGCGCCAGGGGAGCTGTTCTCGGGCAGGTCCGCCTCGTACACGCTCTTCTCAAAGCGCGGGCTGTTGTCGTTCACGTCCGTGATCATCACTCTCAGAATGGCCTGGGAGGAGCGCGGGGGGTCGCCCCCGTCTCGCACGCGCAGGGTCAGCTCGTAGGAGTCGCGCTGTTCGCGGTCCAGCGCGCCTTTGATGATCAGCTGCGGCTGCTTCTCGCCGTCCGTGGTGTCGGCCACTTGCAGCTCGAACACGCTGCTCCTGCTTTGCGCGTCGTCAAACCTCCTCTTGCCCGCGTGAGCGTCCGCGTTCGCTGAGCCGAGCCGTCGCACGGAGCTCTCCGCGCCGTCCTGGATCAACTCGTACCTTTCTATGCCGTTGCGGCCGAAGTCTCTGTCCGTGGCCGTGGGCAGGAGGTAGAGCGTGCCGATGGGTCTGTTCTCCTCCACGGAGAGAGTGAGCACGGGGGAAGGGAAAGACGGCGTGTTGTCGTTTATGTCCAGGATGATGACTTTGCCCTCGAACAGGTCGACCCAGCTCTGCGCGGGGCCGATCACGGACACCTCGAAGTCGATGAAGCACTCGTTCTCGTCGAAGATCATCTGGCACTGCTGAAGCTTCTCGCGGTCTATCCTCCGCTCGTTGGTGCTCAGGTCCCCGGTAATGTTGTCGATTTTGAAGTAGTCGGAGCCTGACTCTAGGGTAAAAGTCACTTCCCCAGAGCCGGCCACGATGCCCAGATCGGCGGCTACGTTCCCCACGCGCACGTCGGCGGGACCCTCCTCAGCCAGGCGGTAGCGCAGCACCTGCTTGGCCGCCGCGGGCTGACTCAGCAGCTGCAGCAGGAGCCAGCAGTAACATATACAGTCCACTGCGCCAGTAGTCCTCATCGCTCCCGGCGTGGATGCGAGTTAGGTTAAAGAAGAACTAGAATAAAAGCCGAGCACTGATTCTGATCACTTGTGCTGATTCTTTCTTTTCTCCTTCTCTCAGTCCCTCCACACTATCAAGACGGCACCGCGCGCGCGTCTTCTTTACTCCACCTCTCTCTCTCTCTCTCTCTCTCTCTCTCTCTCTCTCTCCCGTCCCCTCCAAATATATTCACCTCGGTCCTTTTTTCCTCTTTCTTACCATGAACGTCTCCCGTACTGCGAGCATGCGAGTCCTGAGCGCTGTGGTGACATGCCGTTCAGCACATGGCTAACGCGAACGTTGCTCCGTGTGTTTTTCTGTTGAGAGCAGCAAAAAAAGAAGAGACGAAAGAAAAAAATGAACTATTCAAATTAAAAAGAAAGAAAGAAAAGAAAAGCACGTAGCTCAATCCGTTTGGGTGTAAGTGAAAGTGTCTCTAAAATCCAGTCCTGGCGCGTCCTGCATGGTCTCCGCGCGGCGTGATTTTATTCCCTCTCTGCGGGATTAGGACAACTTCTCCTCACGCAGCCTCACCAGCAGCAGCAGCAGCAGCGCACTGAACTGTCCTGCCGCTCCTCCGCCGAGATTTCTGCAGCCGCCCGCCACCGACGACGACAACACACACACTCACTCACTCACTCACTCACTCACTCACTCACTCCCCTCTCTCGCTCTCTCTCTCTCTCACACACACCAACACACGGAGAGGCACGCGCGCGCGCTCGCACGCACACGGGCACTCACACATCCACGCGCGCCGGTTTATAGTTCTCTCAGTTGCATGGAAGTGTGCTGTAGTAGTAATAATGATAATAATTATGATGATGATGCAGGTGAAAATATAAAGGTACTGGCACTGCGCCAAAGCGCAAACACAAGAAGAAAAGGGGGGCGGAAAAAAAAACAGAAGAAGAAAAGAAGGGAGAGATGCAGTAAGTCGCTCGCTCGTCCCGCGCTCCGCCGCCGTCCCCCTTCACCCGCAGCAGCACAGAGCGAGCGCGTCTGCGGCACTCCGCGAGCGATTCGCAAATGATATTGCAGCCTCTCTCTCTCCACCCCCTCTCGCGCTCCTTCCTCCCTTCCTTCCTTCCTCACCACCCACCCTCCCCTCACACCACCACCACCACCCTTACGTGTGCCTGCCCAAAGCCCTCAACTCGCTGAGCTATTTTTTTTTTTTTTAACATACGATTTAAGGTGTAGCCGGCAAAGGCGGCCTGATGTCGCGTGATTAGCGAGTAAATGTGCGGGAGAGCGAGGAGGCGCGGGGACGGGCGCGTGCCAGCACTTTGTTGCGATTGCTTTCCGTTCTCGCGGTTTTGCGTCGTGCGCCGCAGAGCCACCGAGTCAGCACAGCTAAAGCAGAGGCGGAGCGCGCGCTCGCAGCCCCTTTACGGTATATAACGTGCGCGCGCGCCTCGAGTACTGTTAGAGCGTAGTGCTTTTGTCACTCAGTGAACTTTATGTCTCTCTCTCTCTCTCCCTCTGTTTCGCTCTCGCGGCATGAATGACTCGCATGCACTGTTGTGTTGCTGAGTCCGCACGCGTGGTCATCACAACAGCGCGCGAGGGACTCACCGCTCGAGAGAGAGAGAGAGAGAGAGAGAGTTCATTAGCTTACTGTACTTCATATTTACTGTTATTCGCCAGGCACCGCGGACAGCGACTGGAGAGAAAGAGGGAGAGAGATAGAAAGATAGAGATAGAGAGAGAGAGAGAGAGAGAGAGAGAGTTTGTGTCCCTCTCTCCTCTCTCTGCGCAGTCCGTGATCTGAAGTCTAACACCATGGAGTCAGTGTGTGACTCCTACCTGTGTAAGCTGTTTGACTCAGGCTGGAGCTTAAAGGAAAAGGGCTTTATGTGTATGATATCAGTGGTGATCACGATGCAAACTGTGCTTTGGAATTACGCTTAACTGCAGCTTCTAAGAATTCCCATGTAAAGCCCATAAACTGTAAAGGTTCGCCATATATATATGCTCATTTCGACTGATAACCTCCTAAACACGCGCGTTAGAGGTGTAAACGTGTGTGCGCGCGTGCGTGTGCGGGCTGTTTCTCCTGTGAGTGGTCTCCGACGGAGAGTGTTTTCCTTGTTCATGTTTTAAGGCGAGCCCACTCTGGTCAATGTGCTGCAGCAGCGTCAGCTCTTCACTCTCCCAATCCCCGCTACACAGCGCCCTCTGTCGACCGCTCCCTCTCATCCCCTGTATCAAACGCTATTAGGCCTCATATCCTAAATATCGTCTGTTTTGTGCCAGATATTTCAGCTCAGGCCACATGTCAAGGATCGTTTTAATTCAGGTTCCCTGCCGCCCGTTCCTGAAAAAAGTGGAAGCACTAATTAGGACTTTAATGACATTTGTAATGAGTGCTTTCATAAGCCGCTAGTGGGGGGGTCACCCTTTTTAATATGGATGGCAAAAGTGAGAGGTCAACTTTTTAATACAGTGACATTTATTTTTAGACTCCTCTCGTGTGAGCGTGGATCCCTATCACTGTGCCCTAACACAGGCACCGTGTCAAAAATGGGCCTCCACTTAAACCACAGTGCACTACATAGATCATAAAAGCCATTAGCTTGTGTCCTATATAGCACACTACAAAGCGAAATGAGCAGGGTTGGATTAGCAGTGAGTCAAGCCCACTGTGTTGGTGATTAGTACACTCAACACTGGTACCTTTACTGCTAAATATGTTTTATAGTTATTTATATTACACAAGCATGTGGCTTATATTAGGGAAGAGTGAGGTTGTTTGTCTCTGTGATATATCTTAGCCATGACAAACACTCACTGACCACTTTATTAGGAACACCTCCTTGTATCTACACTCATTGTCCAATTTATCAGCTCCACTTACCGTATAGGTGGACTTGGTAGTTCTACAATTACAGACTGTAGTCCATCTGTTTCTCTGAATACTATGTTAGTTAGCCCCCGTTTACCCTGTTCTTTAGTGGTCAGGGCCCCAACAGGATGACCACAGAGCATTATTATGTGAGTGGATCAGTCACCTCTATGCTGCTCTGTCAGAGACGACAGGGCATCTGTTCCTGCGCAGTTTGTGTTGGTCATCCTCTAGTTTTTCATGTGTGGTCACAGGACTCTGCTGGCTGGATAGTTTGGTTGGAGAACTATTCTCAGTCCAGTGGTTATAGTACCATGTCTGTGTCGCTGGAGTGCTGAGAAAGGTCTACCATCCAAATAATACCTCCTCTGTGAGGGTCCTAATCATTGATGAATTGGGCAACGCTGGGCTAACATTATACAAAACAGATAGACCAAAATCTGTAGTTGCAGAACTGCAAAGTGGACTTGTTTGGTAAGTGGAGCTGATAAAATGAACAAAATGAAAGGAGATACAAGGCAGATGTACCTAATAAAGTGTTCAGTGAGTGTACATTACAATAACCCAAGTCGCTGCAAATGAAAGTTGAACACCTTCACTAAAAGAAAGACAATTTTCCTGGAATTAGTGCATTCCTCATTAAATTCATGTTCTGCACTGGTGCTAGCCAGCCATGACATTGCCCACGCTGGTCCGTTTTACCAATTTGAAAATTCTTTAAAAAATGATTATAAATAATTTATCCAATAAAACATCATTCTGTTCAAATGAAATTATATGTTAAAATAAAAAAAAGAAGCTTGTTCCATATTTCACCTGGAACTGCTGCAACTGGCTCTTGGCTGGTCTTTCTATGGAGGCCATCAAGGCCTCGCAACTGATCCAGAATACAGCAGCTTGGCTTGTCTTCAATCTTCCTAAGTTCACTCATGTCACTCCACTACTGCATTCCCTTTATTGGCTTCCTGTAGCTGCCTGCCTTAGATTTAAAACACTGATACTTGCCTATAAAGTCAATAATGGACTGACCACTCCCCACAAGATGGGAATGGACTAAACTCAGTCCAAACCTCAAGCCCTTCAAGCTTCAAATACAGCTTGGCCTGTCCCACCATCCATTAGGACACATGGAAGACAAGCATCAAGACTCTTCTCTGTCCTGGCACCCTGGTAGCGGAATCAACTTCAACTAGCTGTTTTCATCATCAAACAGCTGCCCATCTTCTTGTGAAGCATTTAAACAAACACTAATTTAGCACTTATTGAAATGGCTTGTATTATGTATGTTCCATTCTAGGTATCAGATCCTTGTTTCTAGCTGTGTCTCGACCCTAACCTGTTTTTAGTAAGTTAATTCTCTAAGTAGACAACAAAGCACTTTGTAAGTCGCTGTGGATAAGAGCATCTGGTAAATGCCGTAAATGTAATCTGGAGCTAACAGCAACTGTGTTTCTATTGAAAATCCAGTCCTCGTTGTTCCCAGCACCCCTTGTCTTATAAGTGGTGCAAAGATCTAAGCCTTCGCCCTATCATCAGGAGATTGCAAATTCAATCCCCAGCGATGCAACAGTCATCTCTGTAATTGGCCTCTCTCTCTCTCTGGGTGGCTAGGATAGCCCTGCCTCTCCACTTATCACTCAGTGTGATGCTAGCCAACTTGAGCATCTGTTAGTTGACATAACAAAATTGGCAATTAGCATTCTCTTGCATTGAGCTGCCTAAAGATGCAGTGGCTGACCTGGAGGAAGCACATGCTAGACATAGCTATCAAACGTAAGGCTAGCATCATCCCACCCTAGCTAGCTAGGCTTGCATCCAAAAGTCTTTGTTATTGCTCCTGTCCTTCTCCCCTCTTTCTACTGCTTCTCTCCTACTCCAGAAGAATACAGAGGAATCGAGGAGAGGAAAGGTGCAGGAGAAGTGGAGAGAACGAGCAGAAATTGGGGAAATGGAACAATTTGCTCTTTTCAGTGACATTAAATGTCAAGTATTGATGAACAGAGCCCATCACTGTTCACTTTAAAATACACCCCTAACATTCCCATATCCAGTCATGACTGCTACACAGAGAGCTAGAAATTCAGATTTGTGTGTGTCACGTCTCCACCAAGACAAAAGCGGGACTCGTCACTGAAGATGACCTACTGCCATTCTGAAGCAGTAACAGGATGACTTATGGAGGGCATCACTGCTCATTGAATGTCCTCAATCGTGGCTGTTGGGTCAGTCAGGTGCAGAGATAAGGTCTATCCCTGCTAACATCACATGAGCGGCCGAGTGCGAAACTTGAATAATTTGCATGTCTCACAATGTCAAATCTACCCACCAAGTTTCATTCCTGTCGGTTGATGCTTTCTGGGTGCAACTATTCGTGCAGCTATTCTTTTGAGAATTAATGCATATAAACACAGACAAAACACAGAATTTATATTATTTAACAATTTAACTATAGTTGCTCCATGCTCATCCATGGTTGCGCATGCAGTGAGGTCGTGTTAAATTCTTTAAAAGACTAAGTAGCATACTCTAATGTGTCCTCCACTTGAAGCTGCTTCGGTGGGCATTCGGATAGCTAGTTAGATGGTCACAGAGGAGAGGACGAGGATTGGTAAGAAAAAGCAATAACTTTTAGGGTTTCTGGACATAGCCTAGGTCTTTCTCCATCACACAATGCTACCAAACTGGGAAATTAGAAACTGGGGGGAAAACTGGAGGGAAAGAAATGGAGGACAAGACTCAAAAGGAGAATGCATCCTACTCTGGGCCACAGTGGATATTGGAAAAGCAGAAGTTTACAAGCAAGGTAAGAGGTAAGTATTGGTCGGATCGCACAGAAGAAGAATCAATGGGATAATCCAATGACTAATGCTTAAAATCGAATGAACCATATTAAACAGCAAGACAGATTGTTTTCACCTACTGTATTCTCTTAGAAAACACTGAGCCTTGTGAAATAGTTAATAACCAATGGGAAGAAATAGCCCATCTGTTGTCACACTGGTAGAGTTAAAAATCAATGAGAGACACACAACCACTGCACAGGAATGAAAAAGCTGGCTCTTTCATTTTCAAATGACAATACTATCAATAAAAGCAGCATGACAGACACGTTTTCAAGATAAAACTAAAAACAAATTAAAAAATGTAATCAATGCAAATCATTTTTAAAGCACATTGGTCAAGAAAACAAGTGCTTTGTAGAAAGAGAGTGAACGAGTGAAGAGAGAGAGAGAGAGAGAGTGAGAGAACCTGAGACAGGTTCATTTCAGAGCAGGATTCAGGAGGCAGTGCCGCTCTTTCCTTCAGAGTGACTGAGAGAGATGGAGTGAGAGTGAGAGAGATGGTGAGAAACCGCAATTTCACCAGAATAACTCCACTTCGATGCATTTCATTGTAGGGGTGCCAAGGAAAGGTGTCAAGGCAGTGACGAGGAACACTGCTGTTAATGATAAATGTGGCGGAAGCCGTGCTGAAGTGGGAGCACCCAACGATTCCAAAAGCTTAAGCTATTTTGGAGCGAAGCAATCTGAATCAGTTGTTTGGGACTGTGGGTGTCAGAGTCGATCAATTATGTTCCCGCAATGCAGCCTTGCTGCATTCCTATGAGGGCAAGCATCATTTCCATATCTACTCAACATCCTGGTATCAGCCAGCCCCCAAAGTGATCAGAGGAGTGCTGGATTGGTTGGGGTTCAATCATAAGTACGTTACAAGAATCGTTTTGGGTGTCGCTATCAGAGAAGCCAGGCCAGTATTGAGTCTGAGAGAAGAACATTATTCTGTAGGTAGCTCTGCATGTTTTAGAAGACTTGTCTCTTCTCTTCTCTTCTCTTCTCTTCTCTTCTCTTCTCTTCTCAAGCACATGCACTCAGCTCTCAGCTAGCCTCAGTGAGCTACTGGTGGTACAGTATGGCCATTACCCATCCAACAGAGTCTTTTGCCCACACATACTCAAGATTTATAGTCCTCATAAACAGAAAACAAACATTTTACATTAAATGTATTCAAATATTACAATTATAAGTGATTCATTTAAATTCATCAGGCTACTCAATTTAGCACTTTCAGCACTAATTTGATCTAATTGTTTACAATTGATCTGATTTTTCCCATAAAACCCTTTAGACGGTAGTTCACATGTTCAACAGTCAAAGGAAAGACGTCATTAGCCAGGAGCTTGCTTTGGCTCACATAGTGGGCAGGAAATGGGTAAGCTTTTTACTCATCTCATGCCATCTTTTGTTATATAGTGCATCAGCAACATGTTATTGATACATATAAGCTTCATTTGTGCACATAAATGTTTGATTGACTGATGCAGTTGCCAGTAAATGGAAATTTACATAAGTACACAAATATTAATAAGTAATATTTTATAAAATTACTAAAATAAATAAAACCAATGTTCCCTACAACACCTCTATAAATACATAAGAGGAAATATCAAGATATACTTGTTTAATTACATGAGTAAAAAGTTACATTGATACACACAAGTATGACATATGCTGTACTATTATAATCAATCTGTAATATTAAATACATGACCAGTTACATTACTTTTGCATGTATTGTTAAAGTGTACACTGTTATTAGAGACACATAAAGGACTGTAAAGATAGAATGCCATGGTCTAAATGAAATTGCAGCATAATTACTAACTATTGGAAAAATTAGCTTCAATACATAAAGAAAATGGTAGCTTATGCTAACATCAACTTTTATATGTTTTGAAGCTGCAGTTTTGAATGTAGTCGCCTACCCTACATATCTAAATGGCCACAAAGGAGTAGGTTTGATAGTTTGCTAATCACAATGATTTCTGCTACAGTCATGTCAGCTGGATCCCTCGCTGTTCCAACAAGCTTTACTTGTGCTAATACAGTAAAGGAACAGCATGTAAGAGGGCATCAGGAAAAAAGGAGAGAGAGCGTGAGTTAAGAACAGTCCTGCTGACACACACAGGTGACTGACATTCACCTTTATTCACCTTTAGTTCATCTCAAACATACAAAAACATACGCTGTTTTAAATGCTTATGAAGATGAGCATCACTTAATACTAAATGTATTGTGAAAGCATACATTCTGTCCGTTCAGCAGTTTTGCTGACAACACTGCTGATGTGTTCATACACGTGATACATATTTATGCATCATGTATGTATTATGTATTATTCATGCCTTTTGAGGTGCATTTCAAAGGTATCGTACAGAGCCTGTCAATATAGGTGCTGCTAATGGGTCGATATACTTTGTCAATAATCCTCAGTAAGCGTATGGACAGAACTTGTCCTTTGAAAAATATTATTATTATTATTATTATTATTATTATATGTTATGGGTGAGTCCTGTCGGAAAATAAACCCTTATTGATACAGGTTGTGTGCCTAATCTGTTTTCCGCATGAATATTTATGAATGTCCACACATATGTTCATGCATTATAGTGTGCAATATGTAGATGAAATCATTGTTAAGTGTCACTAATAGTGTTAGAGTAACCATGTAGGAAAGGAAAGAAATGAAAAAGAATGGAAGGGAAATCTTAAACTTCGTGCCCTTTCCATGACTCAACATGGCACTGAAAGGCTCTCCAGATTTCTGGACTGTGTCTCTAACGCCCCCCTAGCCACTGCTATTTATATCTCGCCATGTTCTCTTCCTATTTCCCTGAGCCTCCATTCAGTCTCAGAGGAGAAGGAGAAGACGTTCATGCTTGCCACACACATACGCACACACACGCACGCTCAAGACATACAGCCGTTTGAAATATACATGCGGGTGTATATATCGACTCGCAGCTATGGAGGCTTAAGAAATCTAGACATTTGAGCATCCTGGATCATGTGACTGGCTTGTTGCGTACCCTGTCTCAGGTAACATGCCATGATATATGCCTGACATGAGTTCACCCAAACACCACAGAAGCGTCTGACCTTCCAATGGCCATTTAAATGAACCAACTAATGTACTACAAAGTTTTTCATCACAAATTATATTATGTTTGAAAGTGTTTACATGAATGTCTTCATATTTGGTATGTCACATTTTTGCTGTAATGACAGCGTGTGGTCAACCTGGCATGGACTCCATAACTAGTAGTTCAAATCCACCTTCTCCAAACACGTGTTTCAATGGAATTAACAAGACTGACCTTTTTATTGTACAAAAGCTTTAATGGTCAATCTTGCGAATTGGCTTCCATTTGAATACTGGGTCTAGAAATAATGCAGAATTTCTTCATTTATTTATTTATTTATTTATTTTTAAATACAAGATTTTTAGTGTGGTTTTAGACTTTTGTACACTGTGCTTTTTTCACTTGCGTTCATCATGTGGTTTATTTGACCAAAAACATCTTAGCTCTTAGCCACCATTAGTAAATGAGTCACTGTTGTGTTCACACGGGGAGAATATAGGAGTCATAATCTCATATATAACAGCTCCTCCATAATGCCAGATCTTGCATCATATGTGCTACACAGATGGAATGGGGAAGAGTGAGAGAGTGATAAAAAGAGAGAAATGGAGAGAGAGAGAGAGAGAGAGAGAGAGGGAGAATCTGTGAGTGAATCGAAGGCTGCTCTACAAACGTCAGTGTAACAGAATCACACCATCACCACCACCACATGGGATCCACTAAGGCTGGTGGGTAATACACCTACTCTCAGTACACTGCTGACGTTCAAGGCAGAATGATGATTATGATTTTGATTCACCTATTAATCATATCTTTGGTCTTGAAAGCAGAAGCGTGGTGAGACACCCCGGGCATGGACTGCAGTACATAGTTCATTTTAATAAGTTGGGCCAGATATCACCCTCCCAACCCTCACTACTACCAAAGGCAACAACTAATCCACACAGTGTTTACTTGAACTAAGACTTGCCTTGATTTAAAGCAACTGATTATTGTTTTATGGTAATGTGTTTTGTAGCATTTAGTCACTGCTGCCTACTCCAGACAACACACAGTGTGTTTAATCTCTGTTTAATCCTAGAATCCTATAATACATAGTTTGTCACTGATGGCAGAGAGCAGCTTGACTGGTTAAATTTAATTCAGAGCAAATAAATAAATAAACCATAAAAAGCAGAGATCAAGTTGATTTGTTATTGTAATACATATTATTATAGTAGTCCCCACAGGCACATTTCACCCAATGGAATAGGAAATGATTAATTCATACCAAGAATATACATGTGAAACATGCTACAGTCATGTGGAGGTCTCACTGACAAACCCTAATACAGTACTTTTATACAATAATCCCCAAAAAAGAAAGGGGTTAGGGCATGGCCTTGTTACCCACCCACTACCTCCGACCCCCTCAAATAATACACTATGCATGAGCCCAGGCCTGTGAAATTCAGTCTTGGCACTTTTGCCAAAATGGAAAAAAATTGTTGTTGTCCAAAAACAAAAACCCCCCCAAAAAACTTCCATTTTTGTTAATTGTAACTTTTATGCATCATATCAACACAGCAGCTGCTGTTTACATTGTGTGAAAATTTCATGATGATTGGACCAACAGAAATGGCCCTAAATTACCTGGAAAAATGTCTGGTTCCACTGGTTTTTGCCTTCTCCTGTAAATAGGTACAGAGATACTTGTTTTTTCTTTGGACAGCAATGAGATTAACCATCACTACAAAACATGCCTACACTGGTGCCACAGTTATATTGAGGGTGAGATTAAAGATTGGGAAAGTCCCCTTCTGATGACGTATTTTGAGGTGGGAGGAGCTATAAGTCTCTTTGGGGAGGACATATAGGAGTACTAAAGGGGCAAGTGCAAAAAAGAAGCTGGAAAGCCTACAAAACTTTAGGAAAGCCAAATATATTTATTAGCCTTTACATCAGTGTTATATCACTGGATTTATTTATATACAAACGCAGATATGTCATGTTGTACAAAACGTAGTAGTACAGATCCTAACACAAACAAAAAGGGAGCTTGTATCGCTCCTGCTTTGAAAGAACTGCACTGGTTATCTGTTTCTTTTAGGATATATTCTGAAGTTCTGCTACTAGTCTATGAAACTCAAAATAACTATCTTACATCACCGAATGTCTCTCTGTTTATTTCCAACTTGTGATCTTAGATCTGCAGATACTGGCCTTCTGCAAACACTTTTGAGAAACCTTTAAAAACACATCTCTTTAACTTGCTGTTGAATTTAAACTTTTACATTCTTCTTGGAACTTATTTATTTCGTAAAGAAGTGTCTTCAGCCTATTGAAACCCAAAAGCCAAGCCCACAGGGCTATATTTACTGCAGTAGCATGACGTTTCTCATGCAGTGCTGTCTGCGGTTTCCAGCCCTGCCCTGAACAGACTGAGATTTCTCCAGATTTCCTGAACCTGTATTATTCAGCATTACGTACAGTAATTGTGAAAGGTCTAAATTCTTTGCAGCCCTGCTTTGAGAAATGTTCTTTTTGAGGTGTTTGACACTTCTCTAATAAAGTTTAGTCATTTGCTTGAAATGACTGAGCCTTGGCTGATGGATGTTCCTTTTATATACAATCAGGATCCCCTCACCTGTGATCAATTCACCTGTGTATTCTGGAATGTTCTAAAATAGTGTAATTTGAATATTCTAAAACATTTTGCTCTTATTTTCGAGTGTGAGTGCATTACAGGCATCAGATTCAAATTTAGAATATAAGAGAATTAACAAACCACAGATTCTTGTTTTTATTGCATTTTGCAATAAAAGTCGTCCCAACTTTTCCAGAAATGGGAACTGTATGAATTGAAGGTTTTTCCTAAGATTTTATGGCAAAGTAGTCAGGTGAAACACCAGTGCATTTATTATGTCACCTCTCAGTAGAGAAGAACAAATGCACAGTAGTCTTATATTATCCCTAAATAGGCCTGCAACAGACTTCCATTATATACTTAGAGTAGCAATTTTTGTTGAATTTCTAAACATCAATCACGCAACCTAGAGATAAAGTAGAGGTCGAATAAGCTTGTACATACATCTACTCAGTGTCAGCATTTCCGTATGATTTGTCATGTCTGTGCTGCCTCAGGCATGATGAAATACATGATTTTACTTGTCTTCCATATGTCTCCAGATATATGATAGGATTGATGTCCTTCCATTTCTACTATAGTGAATCTACCAAATTTCTCTACTCCTGACTTCTCTTTATGCTTTTACCTGTTTGCAGTGTCTGTACATCTCCTATTTTCTCTATACCACCTCCCTCCCCCACACCTTCACTCCTTCCCTCTCCAACTCACTTTCCCCTCATCTCTCTCCCTCCTCCTCATCTCTGGTGGTAAACGTATGCAGGGCTCCATGTGGAGAGTTAAACACAATGTCCCAGCATCTTCCTGCCTGTACTTCACCCATCCTTCAGACTGATGCTGATGTCATTATCGTGGCCGGGCTGACAGAATAATAGGGTGCGTTACTCTTCTCTCTCCTGGCCCAAAATAGCCGCATATTTCCTTAATCTGCAAGTGTCAGCCGCTTCCTGCGATTTGCATGTACCATGCTGTTGTGGTGGAGAGTCAGACACACACTTTCAGATGCTTCTCCCAGTCACAGCACTGATTGTCACTGATCTCCGTCACTTGCTGACTCCAAGTCTCACACTTTCTCTCTCCCTCTCTTTCTCTCCATCTTCAACTCTCTCTTCCTATCTCTCCATCTTGCTTCCTCTTTGATTAACTAAGATTACAGATTTACATTTGTATTGTCAAAGCATTGCCACAAATAACATACAACAAAACATCATATCTCTAGAACAGGTCAGTTTCTGCCCACCTCAGTATTAGGAACTATGACATAATTGGGTCTGGGTTGAGGATCGGACTCAGGATCGCGAGCTTCTCCTCTTTATGATTCTCTACACAATAAGATCAGCAGTGTTACGTTCTGGAAAATGATTTGCTGGATCTAAGTTTGCCTAGTACCCAATTTACTTGGCCAGTTTCACAATAAACACAGAATGCTGCAGACCCTAATGATCTAGTTCTACACAGTGATAAAGAAGGTCATCCTCGCATCATCCACGTCACAAGAACGGGCCAACAAGATATGTTGAAAGTATTTTTTCCCCCAAAGCTGTAGCACTCATTAATGACAGTGGATGCACTTTAACCGTAAACTTGAAATTGGACCAACAAACCTGTTTACTGTATTACAGTAACTCAGTAACATAAAGTTTTTATAATATACTACTCAGACCTGCATATGTATAGAGATCCATAGATGTATATTCACACATCTCTTTAGTTCCTGGTCCATGACTCATTTAATGAAATATCTAAATGCAAATAGCATATTTAAAACTGAGTAAAGTAATCTCTCTTGGTAATAAACATATTGCTAATAAACCTTTTTACATCTTTACATCTCATTGTCTTCAAGGTTTTTACTGCAAGCACATGCATTCGTCATATCCCCCTGGTGCTTACTGCTTTTCCGTCTTTAAATGAAAACACAGCCACTTAAAAGTGGGTTAATAACACCTCCCACCGGAGAGACTTCAGACTGCTAGGCAAGAGTTCCAAAGCCATGTCCATATGCTTTTCCATTGTTACACTCTTTTAACTTAATGTTCAATATTATTTAGCAAGCTGTTGAACTAGCACCCAGTTAGAATGAACAGGTCCATGGTCTGATATTGCTAAAGACTATTTGTCTTCTACATGAGGTATTTTCTCCTCCATGGACGTTGTTCCGACATGTTTTTGTTTGTTTGTCAGAAAAGTATAGTTTTATAGCTTCTGGACCTAGCTAACATCAGTTAAAGAAACAAACTTAATCTAGTTAGCAGCTGTACATTGCAAGCTTGTTTTAATACAACTGTTCACGCTGATTCCAGAATCTTCACCCCTCAACCTTACTTTCAATTCCAAGATGTTGGCTACATGAAAATTTCTATTGGTCCATGATCATGATCCAGTATTGACTCAATATAAATTACAGCAAGTATATAAACACTATATTGCCAAAAGGATTCACTTACCCATCCAAATCATTGAATTCAGGTGTTCCAATCACTTTTTTTTTTGTAAAACTAAGCACCTAGGCATACAGGCTGCTCCTACAAACCTTAGTGAAAGAATAGGTCGCTCTCAGGAGCTCAGTATATTCCAGGGTGGTATCGTGATACGATGCCACCTGTGCAGCAAGTCCAGTCATGAAATTTCCTCCCTACTAAATATTCCACAGTCAACTGTCAGTGGTATTATTACAAAGTGGAAGTGACTGAGAACAACAGCAACTCAGCCACAAAGTGGTAGGCCACGTAAAAATGACAGAGTGGGGGTCACCAACTTTCTGTAGAGTCAATTGTTACAGACCCCCAAACTTCACGTGGCCTTCAGATTAGCTCAGGAACTGTGTGTAGAGAGCTTCATGGAATGGGTTTCCATGGCTGAGCAGCTGCATCCAAGCCTTACATCACCAAGCAAAATGTAAAGCATCAGATGCAGTGGTGTAAAGCACGCCGCCACTGGACTCTACAGCTTTGGAGACGTATTTACTGGAGTGATGAAACACGCTTCTCCGTCTGCCAATCTGATGGACGAGTCTGGGTTTAGTGGTTACCAGGAGAACGGTACTTGTCTGACTGCATTGTGGTAAGTGTAAAGTTTGGTGGAGGGGGGATTATGGTGTGGGGTTGTGTTTCAGGAGTTGGGACCGGCCCCTTAGTTCCAGTGAAAGGAATTCTTAATGCTTCAGCAGAACAAGAGATTCTGGACAGTTTTATGCTCCCAACCCTTCCACTTCCAACATGACTGCGCACCAGTGCACAATACAAGGTCTATAAAGACGTGGATGAGTGAGTTTGGTGTGGAAGAACTTGACTGGCCTGACCTCAACCCGGCAGAACAACTTTAGGAGTGAATTAGAGTGAGACTGTGAGCCAGGACTTCTCGTCCAACATCAGTGTCTGACCTCACAAATGCGCTTCTGGAAGAATGGTCAAAAATTCCCATAAACACATTCCTAAACCTTATGGAAAGCCTTCCCAGAAGAGCTGAAGATATTATAGCTGCAAAGGGTGGGCCAACATCATATTAAATTTGTGACTAGGAGAAACACATGCATTCTCTTTCCCTCTCTCTGTCTCTGGTTCTTTCTTTCTCTCTCTCTGTCCACTTGTTCTCTGTTTTCATTCCGTGACAATGCTTCAAATGGCCTTAGCCTGCCAGCATCAGCGGCCAGCTGCGCTCACTTTTATACTCATGCTTGTATGTCAATAAATAAATAAATTTTGGTGTGAGAAATCTGCGTGAGAGAGATGGAAGGAGAGAGAAAGACAGAGAGTGAGTGAGTGTGAGAGAGAGCAAGCCAGAAAGAGTAAAAAAAAATCTGTGCATAAAGAACAGTGTGTGTGTGTGTATGTATGTGTGTGTGTGTGTGTGTGTGTGTGTGTGTGTGTGACATTACACATCTCTGTGTTTCTGGGGAGATGCTCGTGGGGGAGCGTGGGGGGGGGCAGGTGGCGTTTTCTCCCTCTCACAGTCTGAAGCTGCTGTCAGAAAGCAAGTATGGAGGGATGTGAGGAAGAGGTGCAGGGAATGGCCTGAAGACGTTTCTACCCCTCTTCTCTCCCTCTCTCTTTTCCGCAGGTGTGAAACTTCAAACACGTCCCCTCTCCTCACTCCCCACTGCACAGAGTGAATACTGGCCCTGTCAGAATGGAACGGGGTGTAAAACACTAGCTTACGTCCTTTCTCTCCCTCTCCACATGCTTCTTCTGACGAAGAGGAGACACGCAAGCTCCCCACACACACATGCACACACTGACACGCTGAGAAACACCCATGTGCGCTGACTATGAAAGCTTTACGGCCTAATTAACTCACTAAACTCCAAGGAACTGTGTGTGCTTTCACACTTCAATTTCTCATGCTCATCACTACTTACTTCATTCATTGTGTTGATAGTTAACCCATTAACAAGGCTTAAAGGGAAATATAAAGGGGGGGCGGTGACGAATTTAACCAAAGGTCAGTCAGCCAGGACATGTTGGATGTATGTCTGGAGTTTACTTCTTCAGTTCTACACTGGACCTATGAGGCTATAGTTGCTAGCCTGTAGACAGGGGTTTGTTATTGTGCAAACTGAGTCGAGTTGTTAAAGGGTCCATATTATGGAAAACCACATTTCCTTCACAAGGAGATTGAAGTAGTTCTTGTACTTTTTAAAACAAATTTAAACCATAGATCTTGCTGGTAGTAACTTAACAGCACTTTCCAAGGTAAACACTAGCAAAAATACGACTTCGGAAACTAATTAAGCAAGTCATTAAGTTTACTGAACAACTTAGCAGAGTTTGAGGCAAATGTGGGATCAATTATGTATGCAGTTTACATGATGCCAACTGGTAATAACTGGTAAGAAAGACATCATTTACAAAATATGTATACTCCGGTGATTATTTTACCTTACAATGCCCTGCACATATCTGCCAAGAATGAGTTATAAAAAGTATGTTTCAAGCCAAACAAAAAAACAATATCTTTATTGTAACCATTTCATGTAATAACTTTCTGTGAGGTAACTTTAGAGACATAAAATGAGTTGGACATTTGGTTTCTATAACCACTGCTGTGAACAATTCGGATTAAGGAAGTTTATTTGGAATCACGGATTTCACATCATATTTGTACTAGAGATTCATGGAGATTTTCTTTTTTAATATTGGTGGAATTTGCCCTTAAAAAACGAAAATGGTTATTAAGTTGAATGTATGGTTTAAAGTTTTTTTGCTGTTGTCAGAACAAAACCTTCTATCTCCAAAATGTTAACTTTACAGGAGAAGGACAACCCTAATTCAGTATTAATGGAAGTCAATGTAACCAGCCTGCTTTCCAAGTCATTCCAGGCCATCTATTAGTCCATTAGGTTCTACTACTTGCATTATCATTGTAGCTTGTGTGCAAACTTAAAGCAGAAAACTTCAGACAGCAAACAGGAGGAAAGCCAGGCAAAGCCTCCTCTCACTATCCCCTTATGATTAAATCCTGGATACAAAGCCTGCCGTTTAAAAGGCTGAGGTGTACTAGGCGTTTTGTTCACTGGCGTGGTTAGAATCTGCATGCAAAAAACCTGATTATCAAAAACAACTCTTCTGTGGGTATTTTTTGGTCATCTTCAGTGGAATCAAGCTGCATTTAGGGACATGGACTTCTTGAAAACGACCTAATCTCTTGAGAGGTGTAGGACGAATGATGTAAGATGATTCTCTGTGGCAAGCTGTGATCAACATCTCCTCAACTTATCACCCTCTTTAATCAAAGGAAATCTGCTCCATTCTTTCATCCTTCTGTCTCGTTATTTTCCACACATTTCCCCAAAAGCACTGTAATGACGATTCATGTTTCATAATTGGTTATCTTGACATTTTGGGAGCGGACACCTCATTTGTTTCCTTACCGCTGTGAGCCGGCCGGTAATGAAGTTTGTTCTGCTCCGATTTTGCCATTTTCTGCCAAGGAACCATGGGACATTTGCACTAACTTACATGGGTGGCATTATTTTGTGCTACTCATTAAAAATCAAGCTTCCCCCAGCACTGCTGAAATGGGCCTTTATATGTCAGTGGAAAGCTGGCTTTATAACCATCTGTTAGGGTGTATAGGGAGGGATAGGCCTTTAGCACTGAGCTAGAAGCAGCCTCCTCGACTTAATCACGACGGGAGATGCCGCAGTACTGTCTTTAGGAGGACAATAAAGGGCAGTGGCCAGTGCCAAAGAAGACAGATGGATCAGGAGTTACAGTAACACCTGATTCACCTTTTAAATCCTTCCTATGAGAAAGCCTCAGACCTGTAAGAACACAAAGGTGGTTATGGTCTTACCGCAAAGAGAGGATTGATGCGTCCTCTTCTACTGTCGTTTTTGCTCAGTGGGATGTGGAAAAAGGGGCATTGCACCAGTGTATTAGCTGCTTTTTCTGTACATCAAAGGCCAAATTCTTCATATCTATTGTATTGCACAGTGCTAAATGGCAAACAGTGTAATGGACAGAAAGCTCAGGCATGGAATTTGCTCTGTAATCACAAGTGCTGTCTTCAGTACACAGTAAATGGGAACTGATATGAGACAATGTGCTGTAAAGGAACTTATCAGTCTCTTTTTTTTACAATGGTGGTGATGTGAACCAGCGGTCACAATGGTGAAAGTGCAACTTACACATGGGTGTATATGTGTAAAGCTGAAACTGGTGAAGATTATGTACACTCTGGTGATTATTTTGCCTTACAGTGCCATGCACATATATGTTTCTGCCATGAATGAGTTGTAAACATTATATTTCAGGCACAAATATTATCTCGAAACTATCATAAAGCAAAATCTTTACTGTAACCATTTCACGTAATAACTTTTTGTGAAATAATTTTAGAGGCATTAAAGAGTTGGAAGAGTTCCTGTCAGCACTGTTGTGAACAATTCTGATTAGGGAAGTTTATCTAGAACAATGGATTTCACATCATATGACTCTGAATTACAGTGCATCTGTACGAGTGATTTATGCAGACATTTTTAAATGAAAATTGCAAAACCTTGTATCTCCAAAAGTATAACTTTACAGGAGAAGGACAAAACCTATTACAGTTTTAACTGAAGTCAGTGTAACTGGACTTTTTTTCAAATGAAGTGATTCCAGAAATAGTTGCACCCAGAAGGAATCAACCCACAGGAATGAAACTTGGTGAGTAGGTTTGACACTGTGAGACATGCAAATAATTCAAGTTTCACACTCAAACTACGCTTGTGATATAAGCAAGGACAGGCCTTATCGCTGTACCTGACTGACCCAACAGCCATGATTGCCGTGGCTGTCCTGCTTTTGTTTTGGTGGTTTTTGGAATCCGTGTGTGGGGGCACCGTGGTCAACGCCAAGATGAACAGTTTGCTGTCACATGTCGCATGTCCAGTAAGACCGGTATCACTACACCTCCACCCCTAGAGCAAAATCTGCAGAAACTGTGTGAGAATATTCAAGCTGCATGGGATGAATTATCACATTAAACCACTGGGAACCTCTACAACTCCATGCCGAGACATCTGGCATGCTGCGTTAGCAAACGTGGTGGCCCAACACAATACTGAGAGACACTATGTGTAGCTCAATGAATATTGTCTAAATGTATGATCATTTATTGTTCCTTTCCAATAGCATTGTAATCAGACACTTCCTTCTGGGTGCAACTGTTCTTTTGAGTGACTGTATATGTGCCACATGAAATCTTCATATATGGTAATCAATATTTTCGGTACATCCTGTGTCCCCTGAATAACATACAATAAAAAAAAAAATGAATCAAATAAAAATAGCACTCTAACAAATGCACCTCTGCTTATGCATTCTTTTCATTACAGAAAAATAAATACAAAAATAAAAAAGAAGAATAGCAATCCTATTGAGGCTATTGTTATCACTGTTAATTATAAGACTTGCTGTCTTCAACAAGGAAACATGGAATTATGGGGAGATAATGATATGTCTGACATGCTGTAGTACTCGCATTCGAAGTCATTACCATTTGTAAAGATGCACGTTTCATAAATAGAAAGGGCCCATCTGCATCATGTGCTGAAGGCTTCCAGGGAAGCAGTTTGAGCCTGCATTTTTAATACTCAGTTCCAATAGCTATGCTTTTTAAGCTGGAGCTGCAGTTGGGAAACTTTTCATGCTTTATCCAGAACATGTCGAAACTTTCAGGCAGGTAGAGAGGCCTACAGCTGGGGAGGATATACAGCAGCAATCTATGCATTTCTGTATGCTTAATCAGTGTTGATAATCATGGTGGTGCCCTCGAGAGCAGGTCACATCAATTGACATGCGAGCTGAAAAACAGGATATAGCGCTTGATTGCATGCTTATTCTCTCTACATGCATTTCACAGAAGGTTTACACAAAAACATTATTCCTCAATTAATTCCGGGGATTATTTAATTTCGGCATCTGCGTTACTTTACATTCAGTGCTGTGAGCTTCAGATCGCTCAAATATTTGAAGAAACCGTGGTGATAATTATCTCTGTCATTCTGACGTGTGTCTTGTTTTAATTCCATTAATGGCTACGGTCCCAAATATTTGTTAATATGTGACATAGTGCAGGGATAATTATACTGTCATCCTTGACACTGGCCACCAAAAAAGAAACGCTTTCATCTGCGGGTTCGGGATTCAGCGCAAACACAGAACGAGGGCTCGGAAGCCAAGTTGCTTGACTAATATCAGAGACACATGAAAAGATTTGCGACGGCATAGATTTTCCGGAGTTACACGCCTTACGGGCAAAATCCTTTGTATGGCGGTGCTGTCGCAGCCGATTCGTCTGGATTAAGGCAATCGTGGGGATCGATCTCAGGATTAGGTTTTTGAGGAACGCCATGGAGGAAGAGCTGCCTCCTCAATAAGGGATTTTCACACTGCAGCCCATTGGGATGATTAGTAGTTATTCATCTTTTGTCTCTGTCTGTCTGCCTGTCTGCCTCTCGCTGTGTCTCTCTGTCTCTGCAAGGATTCTTTGGAGCTCTGTGTGCTTCCTCTCCATTTTAGACTTGAACTTTTTTCTGGTACTGGAGGCAAAGATTTGCTTTATAATCCCATGCTTTTAATATAGGTATAGAGGTAACCCCTACAATTATGGTCCCATCGGTTTCCTGCTCTTACCACTGTGTACCTCATTAGTTATATAAGTTTCATAGTAGTTACTGGATAACTAATATTAGTCACTGAATGCCAAATCTTGAAGGAATATTCCAGTGGACTTCAAGCTAATGCTTTTTAATTGCTTCAGTAGCATGCAGCTGATTCTTAGAAAACAGCAAAACACCCATTGATTCAAAACATATAATGGAAGGCAATGGGGAGGTGATCCACCTTCACCATCCCATTGCTTTCTATTAGAGATGTTTTGTGTCGATGGGTTTTCTGCTCCTTTACTGAGCACAAGGAAATGCATAGAAATGACTGTCTGTGGAAATCAATTGCATATTAGAGATGTAGCAAATAGAGATTAGGTTGAAAAAGCACTGGAGTTTTCTTTTAACCCTTTATATGTCCTACAGGGCCCATATTATGGAAAATCTCTTCACATAGCCTGTTTTTAATTCACTGTTCCTGTAATGCGATGAAAACCAACACATTGGCATATATTCACTATATTTACAGCAGTTCAGCCTTACCTGTGTATGCTGAAATTCTAAGGATCATTTTAACCTGGACTGCTTTTCGAATTAACCTGCGAACTGAATCAGAGCAGCCAATCAGAACAGGGTTCATTTAGAACAGGGTTCACTCCAGCCTGTTTAAAACTACACTATGTACGCAGAAAGAAAAGCAAGAAATGAAATTTTGTAACGTGGGATGTGTGTCAGATCCCTTAGCTGAGTGAATGAATCTGATGTTTGGGAGCACACTGAAAGAGTATTCAAAAGTAAAGTGGAGGATATGTCTACTGAGAATATTAATCAGATATTTACTGTCATTATACCTTAATCAGAGGTGCTGATCAACATAGCGCTGGACCCTCTTTTCGAGTCATTTCGGGCTTTACAGAATGACTTGCAGCAGCACACGGACACTGTATTTCAGCATGATTTTCCCTCCTGACTCAGTATTGCTACTTCTTTCGGTATTAGCAACAAAATCTTACATAGTGCAACTTTAATATGGGCCTCTGAAATGGCAGATGCAGGCGTTTAGATCTGTGTTATTACCAAATAACAACCCTTAGGATGTAAAAAGCAAAGGAACTGAAGAGGTTAAGATTAATAACTGAAACATAAGCTGAGAGTTTATGAATGAACACGTCAAATTGAGTTTTGAAATGTTTATGGCTATATGTGAAATCACAGAGGTCCCTGACTTCAGCTCTAACCACAATGCACATTTCTCATTACATGAGATTGCTTCCTAATTACACAAAACAGAGGGAACATGGAGCCTCTTGCACTGCAGGAGAACATTAACAACAAGCGCATATATCTGGCAACCTGGGAGCAGGATGAGTCAGCCTACGTGTATGTAAGTGTGTGTATGTTTATGTGTGAGCGAGAGGGAGGTGTATGAAGGATGTGAGGGGAGTGTGCTTCTCTGCAGTGTCTCTGTATGCTGTCCCTCTCCTCCCTGCACTGCTTGTCCTCAGTGTCTGCCAGTGGATCTGAACAAATCACTCAGCTCCTCACAGGCGGAGTGGCCTGCTGCTTTCTCCTCTTTACCCTGCTGCTCTCTATCTCTTTCCCTCTCTCTCTCTGTCTTTCTCTCTTTCTCTCTCTCTCTCTGTCTCTCTGTCTCTCTCTCTCTCACCCCTCCACCCCCGCACCACCACTCTCACCCTGGGGTGTGATCTGTTGTCCACCCTATTTCCCGCTGACGTTATCGACCCATCCGGCCCGGGCCTAATTATCAGACCCAAATCTGCAAAGCATGCTGGGAAGCCGTGCAGCAGTTAGCTCACACAGGCAGTCGATACGCTAGTAAGTGACAAACTGATTAAAATGATTCAGACTGGGGTCGCCCTGAGAGACGAAGAGATAAAGATTGTTTGTGAGTAATTTATGTTCAAGAACTGATTGTTCCAGTTGAAGATACATTTCTTTTAGTTCCTACATTAAAAAAAAAAAAACTAATAATAATAATTACTATGTATATGTGATGTAAAATTGTATGTCAAACAATTACAGTAATGAATTCTCACAAACTCTCTAAAAATAAACCTTGCATGTTTAAGGTGGTAGTAACTTCAGGCTCTTGCAGATGGCATTGCCCAAGGATGATCAGGCTATAAATACCAGCAGGGTGTGTGATGGGATTCATAGATTGAGAGGAGGTGGTGCAGTGCAATGAATGTCCCGTTCAATGTGTGGAAAATGGGTCCAAAGCAGATGTTAATGATTGGTTAAAAGGAGTGATTGCATTTGGCCGTGCCAAAGACCATAGTGTGAAGGAAGTAACTGAATTTGCAGGTGTATGGAAGCGTATGGTCATACTAGTCTACCAGCAGTGGCAAAAATCCCAGTCTACAGGAAATTCTCCTCAGAATTCTTTAACGCAAGAGTGGCTGAACATTGATGTGTCCTACATCCAGAAACGTGTCCAGTCCATACCAAATCACAGCTGTTATTTGTGTTTGTGAGGGTATTACGTGCTATTAGGTATGTTTCTGCCACAGGTGACTCATTTTTTGTCCAGTGAGCTTATTATTGTGTGCAGTTAATCACGATTGGACACATTTGTCCTACTTGCTCAAATTGTCCCCAGCAGAAACACATATCTATTTTAAAAATTTTGTTAAAGTGTGGCATCTTGCTTAGAAATAATACACAACATGGCCAAAAGTATATGGACACCTGACCATCCCACCTGTATGAGCTTGTTGGACATCCCACTCCAAAACTATGGGCATTAATATGGAGTTGACCATTATCCCTCCTCTACCAAACTTTACTACTGGCATTATGCATTCAGGTAAGTAGTGTTCTCCTGGCATCTACCGAACCCCAATTCACCCATTACACTGCCAAATAGTGAAGCCTGATTCATTTACACCAGAAAACATGATTCCACTGTTTCAGAATCCATTGGTGGCATTGCACTTGCCATTGTGCAGAGTGATATTGGGCTTGTGTGCAGCTGCTGGGCCATGGAAGCCCATTTCATGAAGCCCTCTGTGCACAGTTCTCGAGGTAGTTTAAAACTTAGCATCGCTCTTTGAATTTGATGCTTTGTTTGACTAGATGCTTTGATTTTACAGTAACAGCACTTAGAGTTGACAAGGCAGATCTAGTAGGGCAGACATATTAGTTAGGGCAAAGATGACATCCTGTCTCAGAGGAACATTCAGTCACTGAGCTCCTCAGTATGACCCATTCTACTCTATCTAGTCTATTGAGATTGCAAGGCTTGGGGCTTGTTTGTATACACCTGTTAGCAATGGGTATGGCTGAAACACCTGAAGTCAATAATTAGGAGAGTGTTGATACAGTGTACTTCGGAGTTGGGCAATACATATAGAGTTTTAAGACTTCTAAGATTTTTGCAGTGTATTTTGGTGATGAATTTGCTGCATGGCAGTAGCTGGAAACAACATTTGATTACATTAATTAAGAGACCTATCAATGGAACTTGCTATTATGAAAGCTGTTTTTAAATAGATAGCTAAAGTCAACCTACAGTGCAAAAACAACTGGGGTTCAGAGTGGAACTGTGAATGGTCTGAATGCCTAAAATGGGAGAAAGGTAAGAAAGGTCTTATAATACTGCATAACAAGATTTTTGTTCCTGGCCTCTTTGTGTTACATTCCAATTGCTTATGTATGAAACATAAAAAACAGCTGTATTTAGTAATGTGCAAGATATAACACAGTGGACAAAATGTAATTATAATGTCATGTACACTCATCATCAAGAGAATAGTTGCACAAATAGTTGTACCCACAAGGAATCAACCCACAGTAATGAACCTTGGTGGATAGGTTTGACATTGTGAGACATGCGAATGAGTCTAATTTTCACACTCGGCCCCGGATGTGACATAAGCAAGGACGGGCCTTATCACTGCCCAGGACTGACACAACAGCCAGGATTGAGGACATTCAGCAAACAGTGATGCCCTCCATGAGTCATCCTGTTAGTGCCAGCACCATTGGCAGACGGCTGCACAATGCAGGACTACATGCATGCTGACTGTTACAATGACTGTTCTTAACACCACATCAGCCTTGACAAAGACTGCAATGGTGTCATGCCAGACTGTCAAGGAGTGATTCAAAATGGCAGTGGGTCATCTTCTTTACAGCTGAGACGTCTGGCATACTGAGAGACACCACTTCTGTATGTGTAGCTCAATAAATATTGCCCATATAAATTTATCATCATTTATTGTTCCTGGGAACCTTTATCTTCCTTCTTAATAGCATTTCAATCCGAAACTTCAGATGCTTTCACTGAGTACTTTTTCACTCTTGTCTTGATAAATTGGTCACAGACGTAGCAAAATACATGTGCCAGATGTAGCAAAGCTCTTGATGCTCTCTAAATTAAATGTAGCTATGTATCCACAATCCACTTACTCAACTGTAACATAAACCAAAATAGTTTTTTCAACACATTCATACTGCTATGTATACTACTGTACAGTTCCAGACAGTTCTAGAAAGTCTCGAGAGTTCTCACAGTTCAAAAGCAAAGATTATGGGGACCAATAGCCATTTTAAATTCATTTTTAACATGCTAAATTCAACACTGATAAAAACTACATATAATTATAACTGTAACAACCATATAAATTAAAACATACTATTATGATGTCAGTAACACAATTTTATCATTACTGTTGTTATGTATAACTGTATGTATTACAGGGTGTGCATACAATCATGCCAGTAAAGCTATCTGAGCTAAATACAGAGCAGGCAGACATTCTGCACAGAATGAGTTGTGTTGCACCAAAATGATGGGGGGAATATGGTGGTGGGGGTGGTGCAGAAAGAGAAAGAAATGCAAGTAGGGAATAAGTTAGCATCCAAGGTAAAAGAAAAGTCAAGCAAACAGAAACATCACTGAAATGGAACATACAGTAAACGAGCATACCTCCATTCCCTGTAGTCCTCTCTGCTTCCCTGGCGTGTAATATATTTTAAAAATGAGCCAGGGGATAAGTCGCCCCTGCTAAACAAAAGGATAATCTCAAAGTAGAGATGGGGGACTTGATAAGGAAATTCAATCACAGCCTTCCTATATTTAGATCTTTTTTTCCCTCTATTTCTCCAAGAACAGAGCAGAAAGGAAAGGACCGTCAGCCAGATACGGCCGCCCTGAGGCCTGGTGTCCTTGTGTCCTATTCAGGAAGCCAGCCAATTAGAGTCTGACCGTTAACCTTTAATATATACTGTAAAGAGCGACCATTGTGCTAGGGCTAACATTATTTCAGCCATGCCACTCACTTTCTGGCTTTCATTAAAATCCTCCAGATTACAAAAAGCTATTCATCCGGACCTCTGGTTTAAAACCTGCTATTCGCCCACTCTTTTACCTGCCTGGACACCTTTAGCAAGTTCTGTTCGAGAGGACAGCTTTTTTTGGGTAATACTGAAATGTGGAAGTAGGCGAAATGTGGAAGTAGGTGATCCAAAGCACAGCTTGATTTTTGTCAGGTTGACAATATCAAACATTTGGTGAAGACTTTATATATGTAACAATTCATTTTTAAACGACAGATAATTTATCCTTTAAAGCTACACTTTCATTTCAGAGGAAGGCCTAACACAGTGGCACTTGCTTTAACAACTGTGCCATGAAGCTACAAAGGAGTTGTTGCTCTCCTCAAATTCATGATCATAGATGTGAAATCTAGCATAGTTTGGGGGCAAAGAGAGAAGGCTTTTACATTAGGCTATCACTGGTAATTCTCAAAGTATATGTTCAAGGATTTCATCTTAAGGTCAGAATACTTTGACAATAATACTTGATCAAGAATGTCTAGACAAAGAGATAAACTAATGGTAGTGTGAATGACAGATATCACTCTAGAACATTTGTGAATCAAACAGTGGAATTTAGATCCTTCTAATGAGAGAAACATTCTAAATGACACAATTCTAAAAACAATCTAAATGTACACTCTAGAACATTATGAATGGGAGTGAACATTATAGAACAGTTTAAATTAGGATGAATGTCCTAGAACAGTGCGAATGCAGAAAAAAAAATGTTTGAGAAGAGTGTGTAAGGAAGGAAACGTTCTTGAACAGTGCGGATAAAGGAAAGCATTCAAGAACAGTGTGAATGCAGGGAAACATTGCAAAACAATGTGAAAGGAAGAAATGTCCAAGTGAACATAGTGAATGGAGGAGTCAGATCTAGAATTGAATGTGAATAGAGGTGAACATTCTAGAACTGTTTGAATAAGGACAAACATCATAGAACAATGTGAATTGGGAGAACTTTCTAGAACATTATGAATGACAGAGCACATTCTATATCTGAGAATTACAGTTTTACACTGATAATACTGAACAGAAAACTTTATAGATACTGTTATTGCTGTCGTAACAAAACCTTGCATGTCTGAAAATTAAATAGGGTGCTTTTATCCATCAGTGTTCTCGCACTAAAATGCATTGATTAATGCATCATACACTCATTGGGAATCGCTACTGCACTCAGCAAATCCTGACTGCTAGCCATTATTAACAGAGATCGATAATTGTATCTGTGGTAGATTCTGCATGACTTCAGATATTTGTAAGTCAGTTCCGTGAAGTTGAGTCATTGTCAACTAATCGCTCATGATGTTGTGAATAAAATCACAGGAGAAGGGAATGCTTTGCAACAAGATACTTCAAAAAATTCAAGCCAAACTCCACAGGTAGTAGCAGAGCATGACCTCCCCCTGGATCACGCTGCCAGCCTTTAGTGTCATAATCACAACATGAGAAACTATTCGACGTCAAGTGCAAAACATCGTTGCTAAGCAGTAAAGTGGACTAGTTGACTAGTCTGTGCAACCCCTAAAACATTTAGCAGTAACCTCAGCTGACCATTGGCAAAATTAAAACCCACAGTAAAACCCATCATGGCAATAAATTGGTCAGAATTGGTAAACTAAGACATGGTGGAAATCCTGATCATCAGGAGAGTGTTGCAATTATTTAGTTTCTGAAGCTTTAAAAGTTTTGAACTGTTCTTTGTTCCACACATGTCCCAAGCATTAACACGCAGATACATGCTGGCTCTAAGGTGGGTTTCTTTGTTTTTTTATCTGAGTTTCTGGAATTTTTGTTTTGTTTTTATGTTCATGTTAATATGATGTGTGGCAATAAATATCATTACAAAACATTTTAAGACCAGTTGGCTAAATAACTTTACTTAACTTGATTAAGACTCATATGACTAACATCAGCATTAGCTCATTTGAAGGGGCATCAAGCTCCCTCCTTGTTAGATATACCTGCCACTTTAACATTGAGGAGGGTAATAATTACCTGGCTTAATTTATGTTAACATGTTTAATTTTTTGTTTTGTTTTGTTTTTTGTTTGCTGTAAATTGGCCAGTATTCATACTTTGTCAGTTCTCAATCATATCTGCACTGAACATTTTGTAAAGCCAGTTTGTTTTTGAATGAAAAGTGTTTTAAATGTACTCCCAGCTGTGTATTTACATTTTCTCTTCTAATACTGCACTACTGAACATTTAGTATGTTATACTGCAAAAAATGATATCTAGTTGATATATATTTTTAGATTTTACTTCTCATTTTGGGAAGCTTATGTAAGCTTATTTTAGGATTATTTAACTTATATTAGGTAAGTAGGTATTGGGTTGTACTTGTTTTAAGATTTTTAAGTGAGCCAAATGATATCATTAGACTGGCAAATAATCTGTCATATATTAAGAAACATGCTTGAAACAAGTCAAATTGTCTGCCAGTGTAGCGATATAATTTGGCTTATTAAAATCTCTTAAAACAATTCAAACCATCTAGAAATAAGTGAAATATAAATATCAGGTATATCAAATAGTGCAGTGCTCTTCAAGTGTTAATGATCCTACGAGGTAGCCTGAACAGATGACTATAGCAACAATAGCTAAAGCAAGGGCTACACTACTTTACTTGTGTCCCAATTTTAGCCCTGATTCTCTGACTCCGTGCTGGTTTGGTTTTAGTCCCAGATTTTAAGGCAGTTGGAGTTGAAAGCTGGGCGAGGAATTGGTGTGCGTGGAGCACAAACGTTTTTTTGGCTTTCGAGTGTAATCTTGTGACTCAGTCTGAATAGACTCATCCAATAGTTAATAAAAAGAGAGCTTGAGTAGTAGGAAAGCAAGTAAAGCTAGCAAAAATGTGTGCATGAACATCTAAAAATGACCAAACTAATTAAATCTTTACATCCATAAAGATTTACCTGCTTTCCACTTTATTTATTTGCATCTCTTAGTAAAGGGAGAATACGTGTGTTTGCACGTGTTTGGTGAATTCGGTACCATTCAGCNATAAAGATTTACCTGCCCTGTCCTTAATGTGTCAGTGCAAACGGCAGCGAAAACAGCAACAGTTTACTTATTTGCATCCACTTTGTTTATTTGCATCTCTTAGTAAAGGGAGAATACGTGTGTTTGCACATGTTTGGTGAATTCAGTTCCATTCAGCAACAGCTTAGAAGCTGTGCAATGTGTGTGCTCAAGTCATTTCAGTGTGATTTCCAATCAGTCATCCTGCAGTAACCAGCCAGGTAGAGTGAGATACTTTTTAATATGTCTTGTAGTTTGTCCAAGGCCTAAGGGAGTAGGGTTTTTGGATTTTCGATCAACTGGTCAAATGGTTATCTTTATTATAGGGATAATTCAGAAGATTCAGCCAGCTATTGAAAAAATCAAAGAAGAATCTTCCTCAAAACATCCGTAGGCTTTTAAAGTTTATTCAAGATATGTCATCAAAAGGGGAAACTCTCTGGTCTTTAAAGGTTGAGTATATGATTAAAATCCAGTACACTTTTTATTAAATTCAGCTAATATCTCCTCACGGTCCACTAGCTGTTCTTTTTGTGTGCAGACAGTCCTGGTTCTGTAAATGGGAACAGATTGAACTTTACCACACTCCTCCAACCAGGCAGCAACAGGGTGTGTTTGTGCTCCACACAGGATGGGGGGAGGGAGCTACATTTTGGATGGAGAGAGAGTTGAAAAAAAGATTTTAGATCAGTCAAGGGAGACGAGCTGTCAGTGAAATTTCAACAGTAAAGAAATCTCTGAGAGGCTTATGCTTTTTTAATCCACCAACTTTTTGTCTGAATTTTTAAATTCCACCTTAAATGATGCTGCAGTTACACTCTGATGCCTGAGGTCTGAGTCATATCTATTTCACCAATAAGAAACATTTGCCAGAAGTATATTATTACATATTGACTCCTTTGAAAAACCATAACCCTAACACTAATCCTAACCTTACCCCAAAACCTAACCTTGGCCCTAATCCTAACCTTAACCTAAACCTAATCTTAACCCTCACACTGCTCTAATCCTAACTCTAACCTTAACCACAACCTAAAACTTAACCCTAACCCGGCCCTAATCCTAACCTTAACCTAAACCTAATCCTAACCCTCACACTGCCCTAATCTTAACACTAACCTTAGCCTCAACCCAAAACCTTTTTCCTGGGCCTAATCCTAACACTAACCTTAGCCTTGACCCAAAACCTAATCCTATCCCTGGCTCTAATCCTAACCCTAGCCTTTACCTCAACCCAAAACCTAATCCTATACCTGGCCCTAATCTTGACAATAAACTTAAACTAAACTCAAAACCTGATCCTAACCCACACTTTAAACTGAACCCAAACCTTAATCCTAACCCTAATATCAACCAAAAACCTAACACGAACTCTAACCCATACCATAATCCTAATCTTAACTTTACCGTAACCTCAACCTAAAACTTCACCCTCACCCTGACCGTAATCCACCCTTAACTTCAAACCAAAACCTAACCCTAACCTAATAAAGTTTAACCAAAAGGTTATTTACATAATAATGTCAGCAGCATGCCATAACAGCTTGTTCAGGATGTTGAGATATTATACCTGTTACATGTTCAGCAATGTCTCAGGTGAACATCTACTGATATGAAGTTGGACCCTGCAAATAAAGTGTAAAGACACTGCATTCAACAGATTATAAACAATATTTTATGCAGTTAATCAAAATCTCTTGACAATCTTCTGAATCGTCAGATGCCTCACTGCTGCTACAGCACAGTTTGTGTTAGAGTGTCTGTTACGTCTAAAAAAGACCACTCAAAATAAAATGTCACCCTTTTCTTTCAGTCCATTCATCATAAAATGTTCATGCAATGTAAAGAGCAGCTAGAAAACATAATGAAAGTTTTGACTGCAATGCTTCCCTCTTCTTGGTACTGATGCCTCTATACATGCTTAAGACCTAACGCAGCTGTAAGATTGGAATGTAATCAATACAAACACACACACACACACACACACACACACAGAAAAGCCACACAAGCAGCCTCATGAAATGTCCAGAAGCAGGCGCTACTCAATCTCCTGAAGAAGAATCAGCAAGTGTGTGTGACACTGGTGACCTTCTGCAAAAAATGATAATATATCAGGAAAAAAACGGCTACATTAGGCTGAGTAATGGATCGGTGGTGTGTGTAATGCGTTTACGAGCTGGTGTGTGCGTGTGTGTGTGATTGACGGTTTTAATAGGGCCATGATGCTTGGCTAATCTTCGTTTTAGAGCACTCATCATCATCATCATCATCATCATCATCAGTGAACACTCCGCACCCTTAATCATACAACTCTGCTCCCTGTAGAGCACATCCATCAAGTGGAAGTCAAAGTACACGCACGCACACACACACACATGCACGCACACACACACACACAGGCTTCTCTGACTCTTTTCTATACCCTTCTCACCAATCTTGATTTAACCATGTGAGAATCTCACACTCTCCACTGTTACTTTCCTAACTGCTCATGTACAATACTGCATCTCATTTCCGAATGCTATTGGTCAGAACTAAATGTATCATGTGTGGAATCTGTGCTACAGTGTTTCCTAACACTGCATAAAACTTTCGCAAGGCTACATTCAAATCACAATTCAGATTGGTATGTACTTTCCATTGCTTTGTTCAATCAAAGCAACAATAATGATGCTACTGGTGACTGATTTACATTCATATCCATGCATTTCCTACTTCAAAAATGTAGTTTAGGAAACAGACTACATCATAATATACACATTTTTTCGATCACAATCTTAACATATCAAATAAACACAATGACAGTACTGAGAAATCACATGATAAATGGAGAAGAGCCGGTTACATGACAAAATGTGGCTGTGTTCAAAATAGGCTACTACAACTGCGCACATACTGATTGTGTCAAAATGTAGCAAGTAGCATGCAGTGTGTGAGCAACATGGATTTCTCCAGTACACCAAAATACCCAGGGCTATCTTCGTCATGGTGCGAAAGACAGACAGACTAGACCCTGCATCTAACCTCATGGACCCCTTGAATGTCTCAAAATCAAGCTTCTGAGAGGTTTCAGAAAATAAACTTCACTTATTATAATGTTCTACTGTCTATTAGGGAAAGCTTCTGTCTTTTGGTATACCTAACTAGCTATTGATTCAGCACTGGTCTGCCTCAGCGTGGTGCTATAGCAAATTGGTTAACTCAGTTGGTCTTTCATAGCCTAGCATCTGCAACTATGCCCAGGATATCTCTGAAAAACTTTACAACGTGCTGTAACATATTTGTAAATCTTCCCAAATAATTGGTG
>CM067482.1:13539383-13552831 GCA_034552555.1 Semaprochilodus insignis
CAAATCTTCACTATATACTGGTGGATATTACCAACTATGGTGAGAATGAAAAACTAATAATCAATCCAAAGCTGACAGTTTTATTTGTGATATTGAATATGAGAAGAAAACAATGTCCTGCTCTCTGTCATTGTATTTTAAAAGTCCCATGGTCAAAAAAAAAAAAAAACATGCTGAAAAGCAACTAGCAATGGTTGCTAAGCAGTGATTGTTGAGGGTTTTGAGAGGGTTTTGATTGGCTCAGTCCCTGATGTCAGCAGGTTAGTTGCACCCCTGTCACGTAGTACAGCATAGGACATGTTTCGTATAGTGTATACAGACTCAGTAAACTACCATACAAGAGTAGTATGCAGTGTACCGCACACAGCCTGAAGTGCCCTGGAACAACCCCCATGTGCACATCCTAATCAATAATGTCACCTGAATGAACCATGTGCATCACAAGCAACAAACAAGCCAACCAGCAGAACAAGACTTTGTCGTGAAGATCATTTGCTATGAACAGCTCTCAGCTGTTGATTTTATAAATTGAGATGAAGCTGAAAAAGATATGTATCTGATCTAGGATCACATATGAAAGTGACCCAAATGGTCACAAATCTGAGTCACAATAAACGAATCCGGTTGGTCCCATTTTAGCCTGGTAATGTGAATCTAACTGTAGTAAACAAAATATTTGACAGGGTTATTTGTTCAGGTTTTTGCACTGTAATACTGTAATAGAAGCACATTGGAAGATGCTGAATTCTGCGAATAATTATTTGATATATAAAGAATCCAAATTCCAACCCACAGCTGAAGATGTTACCAAAGCTACGAAAGACTTGTCCTTTCCAAGACTCAAGCAACACTGTTAAAAAGAAGCTGATTAGGATGTTTTGACAGAAGATGTCTTAAACATTGGGTAAAAACATATACTCATCATCAAAAAGATAGTTGGATGGAAGCAACCAGAAGGAATCAACCAACAGGAATGAAAGCTGGTGGATAGGTTTGACATCATGAAACATGCAAATGATTCAAGATTCACGCTCAGCCGTGCATGTGAAGCAAGGACAAGCCTTATCACTGAACCTGACTGACTATATAAACTCGTCCTGTTGTGCATGCTTTCCATTCTGACTCGTGCTGTTGTGTTGGTGGCATCCTTTGCAAGTGAACTATGCCTCAGAGAAGAGTTCGAAAGCAATTTCAGTAGTTGAAAGAGTTCAATAGTGGCTGCATTGTAGGACTCTGGGAAGTGGGAAGGTCCTATTGACATATTGTGTGCTGTACTGGTGGTGTGGATATTACAATAGCATGCTGTTATTGGCAGTGGATAGGGAAGGCACGTACCAGCGACATTAAGGATCTGGAAGACCTAGAAGAACCATGGAGATGCAAAACTGATGGATTGTCTGACATACGCAGAGTGACTCAACAGCGAGCAGTGATGCCCTCCATAAGTCATTCTGTTAGTGCCAACATCATTGGCAGATAACTGCATGATGCAGGACTGCAAGACTGCAATGGTGTCGTGTCAGACTGTCATGGAGTGACAAGATGGCAGCGAGTCATCTTCAGTGATGAGTCCCGCTTTTGTCTTGGTGGAGATGACAAACGAACCCATGTGTAGAGGCACCGTGGTCAGGGCCAAGATGAACGGTTTGTTTCAATGCATCACACAGCCAAAAGGCCTGATATTACTCCATTTCCACCCCTACTGTAAAATCTGCAGGAACTGTGTGGGAATATTCAAGCTGCATGGGACGGATTATCACAGGACACCATTAGGAACCTCCATGCCAAGACGTTTGGCATGTTGAGTTAACAAACACGGCAGCCCGACCGCAAACTTAGAGACACTACTTCTGTATGTGTAGCTCAGTACATATTGTCCATATAAGTCTAAATTTATCAACATTTATTGTTCCTTGTAAGCTTTATCTTCCTACCGAATAGCTTTCCAATCGGACACTTCGTTTTAGGTGCAAGTATTTTTATTTTTTTAATTTATTTTGACATGTAATTTTTTTTTGCTTTGATTAAATGTTTATGGGATGATAGCATTCAGCACCTGCCCATTGGTTTCCATTGTAAGTGAGTTTCGAGTGAATGTTTTCTCTGACCTTTCCTAAGTTCAGGGAAACATGGAAATTGTTCATGTTAATTGTCCATTGTCCATATGCTACGGTTCTGGAAAATAGAGCTCAGGCTGAAAAACACTGGAGTATTGCTTTAACAACTGATGCCTCTTACCCATACAGCAGCACTCCGGGCAGCTTTTTCTCACAACACATAAACATCCTCCAACCAGACACGGATACGGATAATCTCTTCCTTACCGAGACACACACACACACACAGACACACACACACCAATAAATCGTGCGCCACACCATCACACAAACACACAGACTCCCTGTGGATTCTTTTTCTCCCCGTCATCATCCCATAATACAGACTGAGTCTCACACACATACACACAGTGATGGTGGCCTGCACAATGACCATATGGAGGTCATAACTCAAGTACAGGATTGGCCTATAAAAAGTCTAGCTGGACTGAAGTAGAAGGATCCGCAGCTAAGCCTCTGCAGCGAGGCACTAAAGCTTGATTTAGAAAGCGCCACTTCACACTGTGCCGAGTGTCTATGAGGACACGGGCTGAAAATTTGCTCAATACATAGTGATCTAATAATCCACATAATTGAATTGTATGGATTCAATAGTCAACTCGTGGCAATTACTTATTACCCTTTGATCTAAAAGGCAGTTTTCTAATTATCTTTATGTGTGTATGTTGCTGAATGTTGTCTCTATACAGCAGGTTCACGATTCCCTCAGGCCAAAAACTCATTACACAGATTCAATGCTGAAAAACTGAGCAAACATCAATGTACATGATTTAGAGGCTGAGCTGATGGTGTGCTACCATTCCAAAACGTATAGGCAATATGAATAACTATTCTTATTTGGTTCACTATAATGACATATACAGTGTATATTTACTAGATATAAACTAGATAAAAGCGATAAATACAGTATGCTTGTTGGGTTCAGTTGCATAACCATGAGCCACTCTCTAGCCTCTGTCATCAGCAAGTAAAGCCTTTATTAAGGCTTGCATAGAGAAAGACAGGTTGTTTACTGGCCAAAAATAAAAACCTCAGCTCTGTCAGCATAGAAGTAAAATTAGTTAAACCTTCCCTATAAGCAGGTCTTTGAAAATATCATGAGATGGCATAACGTTATGTCCAGTATTATGGGAGCGTTATGTTACCATTAACTGTAATTGTCCAAACACATATTACTGTGCAAACGTTTTAGATCCCTAAGTACTTTATTTAAAACCCAGGAGATAAATATGTGTGTATAAAACATATATCATTACATTAAATGCAAATAAAGTAAAAATTTCATGTTTTCACTAATTGATATCTTGTTTGAAGAAGGAAGTTTAGTCCTAGATCTTCATTATGTGAATTTATTCACTTCTCTTAACATAATGAAACATTGATTGATAACTACCAATAAAACTGGGCTACTACAAGGAGAGTTTTGAAACGGTTCAGTGAATGTACTTAAATGCATAAAATCACTTATTGTATCTTATCAACTTGTTGTAGTAATATTAGTAATATTTAATATGCTGTTAGTGTTTACTTTCCAAAGAAATAGCATTTCACTTAAAATTTTCTTAGGTGCCTAAAATACACTGTATGGCATAGCGCTCATGACTAACTTTAGTGCACAGCAACACTGTACTTACATCAAACATGACATCTGTCATGACAATTATTGGTAAAGGTAACAAGACACTGTCATATTCAGCTGGTTGGTTACTGCAGAGCTGGCTAGCTGCTAACCCACTCATTACACAATACTGATGCTTCAAGGGCAGCAAAATGTTTGATTAAACATCTCTTCCTTTGGAAATGCTCTAGATTGGCAATGTGATTAATTTCACAGTCCTACATATCACCTCGTAGTCTTCAGTTTAAGAAAACAGTAACATTTTAATGTGTCCACCAAACTTCTAGATTTACAAAATTACAACAGCAAATTGTAATTTTTTTTCATAAGAGGCATATTTACAGTTGTTAGGCTACAAAGGACCAGCTGGTTGAACCAATTTGCTACAGCACCACCCTGAGGCTGATCAATGCTGCATCTAGTTAGTCAAAAGCATGATAGACAGAAGTTCACTGGGTAAACAGCAACCTTTTGCTGAATTTATATTTGAGCATAACTTCATAATATGTTTGTTTTCAAGGATACCAAGACGTTTCATACTGAAATGTTCAGGGAATCCAAAAGGTTACTTAAGGGATCCCAGACCTCTCGATAACCCCCTTTTTTGTTTATATTACTTGACATAACTAATTTGATTATTTAAGGTGTAATATTATTGGAAAATACTGACTCCAAACTTCTAAATGGTAGAATTGTTGTTGACAAATTGGCTTCCTAATTTTGGCAAAGGTATGTATATCTGTAGGAGGAGCATGCTAAAGCATATTCACAGTACGGGATGTGACCTGCATGGGGTTGGACATCTGTGACCGTGTAGTCATGAGACAGCTGTGTGTGTGTGTATATGTGTGTGTGACATGTGGCCTGTTGGGAGTGGGCAGCTTGTCAGTGTTTGTCACCATATGGGAGAGTCACAGTGCCGCTCAGTGACCGGTGCTGACGTGCATACACATGTATTTCATATTTATCTGACAGTTAATCTTATTTTTCTTGCTTATGTTCTTCCTGTAGTGTTCTGTGGAGTCAACACGGCCCGTCCGCCTAATGAAAGCCATTCACCGCATCATAGGGGTTACCTAGCAACCACTCACATTAATGACTGTGCTAGCTTTGTTATTGTTGTTATTGTCATGAAGGTGGAAAATGAGAGAAAGCGAGAGTAAGTGCGCATGAGGGAGAGAGTGAGTGAGAGAGAGATGGAGAGAGAGAGAGAGGAGGAGGAATTAGTCAGCTTAAAGGGCATTATGTCAGTATACAGAGGATTTGGCGTTTAAGGCGGGATTACAGACCTCTTGCTTTGATGGAAAGAAGAAGAATCCTCAGGAATCATGGTGGCCATTGTCTCGCTTTTTGGTGCAAGTTCAGAAAAAGAGAGGCCAGACATTAGTCAATAGACAGTGGAAAAACGAAAAGAGGTAGCACTGTGATCTACTACAGGGCTTTTTGCTAGCCTGTATATTCTGCATGTAACAGCACCTTTATGGCATACCATCACATACATATGCTATGTTTTATTAAAAAGCAAATATCACTAGGAAAAAAAAACCTAAAAGAAATCTTGTTTAGTGATGATGCAGAGCCGGTAGGCCCTGTCAGCAGTGTTGACTTAGCTGTATGACATTAAAGCATAGCTTGCTTTATTTTGATACACAGTGTTATGTTTGTCCCTGTAAACCAACATTTATTTTGTTATGATGAAAGTGGTTGATTTGTGTCCTATAATAAAATTACAATAATTTGATCAAATTATGTTTTTTATATATTTTACAAAAGTTTGTACAATTATACAAAACTTTATTGATATTGTCATATCCAGGATATATATATATATATATATATATATATCATTCCCGGTGGTATGCTATGTGTGTGAAGTGCTGAGAGGGTGAGAAAAAGAGAACTGTGTGTTTGTTTCTAATATCTCGCAACTTCTTGCAACTTCCATGAACATATATACATACATAAACCAGACTTTTTGCAGCTTGTATTTTTGTATATGGGCTGTAGTCAGTGGGGGTGGATAGTACATACTAAGTACCTTTCATATTCAACCTGTCTCTTTTCAGAGTGAACATAAATTAAGAACCTTCGGCTTCTGGTGCAATTTGATTTGACAGGTGTCTTTATTTTCTGAAATGCATTCAATGTTTACACATACACCCACTCACATCCACTCTCTCTCTCTTTCTCTCTCAGACACACAGGAAGTGTCCTGTCTGCTGTGAGTGAGTTGAATGTATCAGCTCAGTGATTTCTGTTACACAAAGCTGAATCTTGAAGCATGACACTGGGCTGTCAATAAATACCTCAACTCAAGCCCATAAAGCCCCAACCGCGGATAACATTAACCTGACCAGTACGCTCCAAGTGGGCGGCAGGACAGGTGTCGGTGCACATCAGTTCACACACACACACACACACACACCAGCATTCATACACCATCACAGGGTGACAGAGGAGGCAAGACAGGTGTCAGAGTACATCAGGTCACACCACCCATACTCTCTCTCTCCTCCTCACACTGGTCTTGGTCTTAGGCCTTCAGATCCATGACTGTACCAACTCCTCTTATTGACCAGTTTGTCAGCTCAGAGAATGCACAGGTGAAGAAGCGAGGGAGGGTTCATAGAAAGCAGAAGCGCATTGATCCGATGGATGGAGGAGCCTTCACCTCTATCAGCCCTTCCTTCACTCACTGCATTCACATCATGCTGCCAGGAGCACTTATTTCAGACACTCAGATGCTCATGTTTGGGAAGAGAGGCGAAGCTAAGGAAACTGTTCAGCAAATCAATGAAATGTGCTAACAGTCTGGCTAGATTTTACTGCGAGTAAAACTGCAATACCCTTGAAAAAAGAACCAGCTCCAGGCATTTTCAGGTTCTTGCCTGTAGGGAGCCGTATCTGGTATTGAAAAGATGAGGTCATTCCAGACATATGTTGGTATGATGATCAGAGGTGAACCCTTTATTTTCAAGTTTATTTTGACAGTCCTCTGTAGATGCTTTGAAGATGCTCAGTCTGTCTTTGGCTAAATTTTAAATGCAACTGAACTTGATGTTGTGATAAAATCTATGAAATTCAGTCCTATTCCAAAACTTAATCCTAACTTCAACCTCAGCCCAAAACCTAAACATACTCCTAATGCTTTACCCTAATGGTGCTGATGATCAACTAAGCATCACCAGAATGTTTGTTAATAACTTCCATTTCTGGAGGGGACAGCCAAAAATAAAGCATGAAGTTTTGCATGATGACTGCATGATAGTAAACATCACAGTTTGCAGTCCTTTGGTTTACGGTTTGCATGGTTTGTAATACTTTCTATGGACTTCTTAGAGACCCATAGCCCTTCCATACACCTGCAAATTCAGCTACTTCCTTCATGCTATGGCCTTTGGCACGCCCAAGTGCAATCACTCCTTTTTGCTAATCATTAACATCTGCTTTGGATACATTTTCCACACATTGAACGGGACATTCACTGCACTGTACCAACTCTTCTCAATCTATGAATACCCTGCAGACATTTATAACCCGATCATCCATGTGCAGCGCCATCTGCAGGAGCCTGGAGTTATTTCCACACAAGTTGTCTAATTTTTAGCAAGTGAGTTTATAATCAAATAATTAGGACACTGTTGGTTCTCTGTGTGAAATGTTAAAACCCTCTGTTGAACTGCTAGTGAGTAATGATGTGCTCAAAGTGGACAGACAGTGGTGCATTACAGACAGTGGTGCATATACTCTTATCCACAGTTTATCAGCCCCCTCCCTACCCAATTAATCTCGGATCAGTTTCTAACCACAAGACCACTGGATACTATTTGGATGGTGGACTGGTTGTGTATGTGGTGACAGTTCAAATATATCAGACACACCTCAATGTCACTGCTAGGTTGAGAGTAGGCCACTACCCATAAATATTCAGCCATGAGTAGCTCTGTCATCAGAAATTGACAACTGATGAAGGGGTAGCAGGGACTGTCCATTGGGAGGACCAGGACAATTCCCGGTGGTCTGCTATGTGTGTGAAGTGCTGAGAGAATGAGAAAGAGAGAAATGTGTGTCCGTTTCTAATATAGTCCTGTAAAAAATGAATGTATACTTCCAGGGACAAATAGCATGTGCTGGGCTAATCCTGAACTGCGCATCTAGATAATGTAGTGGCCCATTGAATTCTGAGTATGTGGCCTTCGGCCAATCATGCAAAATATTCATCCAAATAATCAAATAATCATCATTAATTGCATCTTTTTCCCTGTAATTTATGACATTTAATCACATTTGTTTTGGCCTAAGGTCTTTTTTCAGCCTGGAGTAGCTACATGAGTAGACAGAATAAGCTTCATCAGGATGTATTAATTGCTTATATTAATCTAATAACAAAAAATAATGTTTTCTTTGTCCAGAGGTGGAGTTCACATGATCCTGAACATGAAATTCATGTGAATGCAGGGTTGAATGTTGTCAAAGGAGCAATGACTGCATGTTCCAACTCCTATGTTGTGTTCACTCGACTGTATTTCATCATGTCTGGAGCGGTCCACGGGCCTTTTTTGTGACTTTGTAAGACTTGTCAATGAGAATATTGATAGCGCTAGATAGATAGAACACTGCTGAGTTCATATGTTTGCACTGAAAAAAATGTCTCATAGCTAGCTGTGCGCAAACGCTGGCTTGGTTATGGTGTTAACCTGCAAAAATGGATGAACTCTTAGCAGTGTAGATCATTTACCTTTAATATTTGTTATACAGGACTGGCTTAATTTGGAACATAACAATGAGACATAACATAATGGCAAAAGTTGGGAAAATTTTATTTGTGGCATTGGTCCACAAAATGCTGCCTGCTTGCACAATTTTCCATTGTAGTTCCATTGATAACAATGGAATATCTGTTTCTCTGTCATCCGTCTACCACACGTACAGCATCAGTTCCCATGCTTTCGCACCACCTGTCTGCAGTAACAATCATGAATACAGCACTATAACAATCATGTTTAAGTCTGCTGTTAGACTTGAGAACTGCATGCGCACGATTTAACTCACAGACATCACCAGCATTTGTGTAGCTTAGATTGACAATTGTAGCAGCTTGCTCCTGATATCAAAATGCGAACTTGCTACGCAAAATGCAAACAGGTTGGCTGGTCTGATTTGTGTGTGTTGATTTATCAATTATTCTCACATGACCACTGCCCAGTGTAGTCTATGGAAGTCGCTCTTCAGTGCTAGCGTTACTGGTGTAATTGGCATCAGCATCAGCAGTGAGTTTGCTGCCATGTGGTACCTTGGACTTGATTTATTTTTGTGATAAAATGAATTCAAAATGGCATTTAGGTGCACAAGCAGTGGGGCTTCAGCCTGATGGTCAAAGTAGGAATCTGCATTACCAACACAGTTGGTGCTGTTAACACTTAGCATCTAGGTATCAACAGATGTGTTAGAGTTTTTAACTGCACACCAGCAAGACAGAGCAACAAGAAAGGGGGTTTCTAATAAAATGTCCAGGGGGTGCATTTAAATGCTTTGTTATTGTGGCTGTTTTTTTTAGCTTGTTTGTTTATTTTGAATCCAGTAGGGCACAACCAAATAAAAACCTTGTAACATCTCCATATGACCATAATAATACACAATTAGATAAAAGCAAATGACCCTAACATTGCACATTAATATCTTCTTTAGATTCTCTCTCTCTCTCTCTCTCTCTCTCTCTCTCTCTCTCTATCTATCTCCCTCATCCCTCTCTCCAAGACAAGCTTTTAATAAAAGGACAAAATTAGTAAGCAAAGGAAACAATCAACCCAAGGGTGTTTCTGTTGTGATTTATACACCTATTATCTCTGCAACCCACAGTGTTGAACACAATCCACCATGCATACACAATCCACCATGCTTACTATCTGCTCTCGTAAATGAGCATGAGGTGGATGAAAAAATAGCAGCATCAACAGCAACAATAAAAAAGAAGTTACTCCTCCGCTTGCATTGTGAGAACTCTTCCCATGTGTGCCAAGTTTGGCATTCTGGTAGCGGTAATGGTCCACCATTTGCTGTTTGTCAGGGAAGAGACAGGTAGCACAGTGCGGAGTGTGTGCCAGTAGCCCTCAGCTTAAGGACTGCGTCCAACCATCTCTCTTGTTCTGTCATTCGGCTCCATAGACAAGCTGCCCCTGCCGGAGAGATATGGAGAAATGTGCTGTTTGATGATGTGCCAAGTTGCAGCCTAAACAGGATTTACACATTTAGAGTTTTATTCAAATAGCCATTAGCTATATTGCAAAACAAAACAGCCTTTGATAACACTACGTTACAAAAGTAAATTTTTTTTTCCTGTTCCTGGGTACAGTGTGTTTTCATAATTCCTTTCTAAAGTGTACAGAAAATAGCTATTGGTCTCCATAAACCTTGCTTTTGTGGTCAGGACAATGATGTTTTGAAAACACATCTATTTTCCAGGACATTTGCGATACATTCAGTGCTGAGTAGATGTCAAGTAGCTTCTGGAACTGTGAGAACTCTCGATACGTTCATAGAACTGTTCGGAATTTTCCAGAATTTTTGAGAATTTTTTACTTTCTAGAACTGTCCAGTAGTATACATAGCAGTATGAATGCAGGTATATTAAAACAACTATTTCAGTTTATGGTACAGCTGGTTAAGGGGATAGTGGATACATAGCTGCATTTAAGTTAGAGGGCAGCCATCTGCCAATGGTGCTGGCACTAACAGGACGACTCATGGAGGGCATCACTGCTCACTGAATATCTGCAATTGTGTCTGTTGGGTCCGTCAGGTACAGAGATAAGGCCCGTCCTTGCTTACGTTACATGCACGGCTGACCATGAAACTTGAATCATTTGCCTGTCTCACAATGTCAAACCTACCCACCCAAATTTCATTCCTGTCGGTTGATTCTTTCTTGGTGCAAATATTTGTGCAACTATGCTTTTGACTTTAATATCTTACACATTACTAAGTAACATGTGAAATAAAGATTTTTTTTCATTTCTTTGTCTTGGTCACAGAAACAAAGTCTGTGATGCATATAGCTGTTGTTGTTTACATTTTACACTTACGTAATTGGAATAATTGTTAAATGATCTCGTTACATAGCGTAATTCATAAAAATCATTTGAAAACATTAATCTGTATTGCAACACTTTAAACTATATTTCCAAAACTTTGTAGAAACATGCTCACCCAACACTTTCTCCAAGGATATTAATATAGAGTTTGCATCCCCACCACTCCTTTTCTGCAGAAACACCCTCTACTCTTCTGAGAAGGCTTTACATTAGATGTCGGAACACTGCTGTGAGAATCTGATTGCATTTCAGTCACAACATCATTAGTGAGGTCAGGTACAGATGTTGGATGATTAGTTCTGGATCACAAACGACACCACTGCTGGCTTTACCTAATAAGCAATACAACAAGCTACTTAGGGCCCTCTAGCTCCAAGGGTGGTCTCCTAACAACTTCTGGGCTATTACTGTACCATGCATGAGATGCATGTGAGGGGAAAAATGCAGCAGGCTAATCACAAAAAGAATGTATGCAAAAATAGGAGAAGAAGCTTAAAGATAAAGGTTTAATGATTTGTTTGGCTTGAAGTTGTATATTTGAAGTCTGTTCCTATGAAGCAGGTTCAAGATTTGAAGTTTTTTATTCCAGCTTTACAAAACCTTAGAAACAAAGACATGGTTAACTCGCTTTACAACAGCAGTAACTACTTTCGCCGTTAATCCAGGTTTAGATTCTCAGGACGTGATTAATCAAGTTTAGATATTCAGGTTGTGATTCATTCTTGTGCAAGTGCACACAGAAGCATGACATTTATGAGGAACAGCCAATCTCATGAATGTCACCAAAAAAGGAAACAGAAATCATACTGCATGAATATGCAGACAGTAAAAGATTTATAATAGCAAAAAAGCATCACTGTCATCTCTGCCACCGGTGTAAGATCCATCCAAGTTTAATGTTAGCTGGGTAAGGAACAAATACCCTAGAAAACCCTAGAAGGTGACCTGTAATTCTACTTATTTAAAGTCCCAACTTGCATAAATTAATCAGGAATGCGCAATTAAACAATTGAGGCGGGGTAAATCATCATCTTAATACCCCTCTAACCAGTTAGCAAGATGGGGGCCCCCCAAAAAAGCCTGCTTAAAGTCCCCAAAAAGTCTAGAACCAGCTCTGCTCGTATTAATCTCAAAGATTCAGTATAAGACACTGTTGCACTGCTTCTCAGCCCACTGCTGGGGGTGCTTATATCCCTCTAGCCAGTGCTTAATATTGGGAACAGTGACCTGGGCAGAGTGTTCCAAAGCATCCTATTCTATTATCAATGACATATTGTGGAGATTATATTGTGTGAGTGAACAATTGAATTTCCGAATTTGTGTGGGGTTCCTGTAGAGTAGCTGAATAAGAATACGCAATAAAGAATGTCTACAAGACATATAGTCTATATTTAAAGAAGAACATGCACTGTGAAGAAAACTTTTTTTTTTTTTAATTAATTAATTAATTAATTTCACTATTTAGTCAGTTTCTTATTTTGCTAATTATCTTGGGACTGTCTATTGACATCATACAACCATATGGAGTCATGGCTACATGGCTAAGCTGCTATATATGGCGATGACACTTTGACAGCACAACTGGTCAGGCCACTGGGGATGGGATAACATACTTCCTCCATGTCTGTTGGCACAGTGCAATACAAGCCAAGTGAAAATTTCTGTTGGGTCATGTAGAAGTGAGCAGTTAGCATTCTCCCAAGATATCTTCTATGGAGGAAAGGCATGTGTTAGCCTTCATGCTTCCAGGTTATGTGCGACTCGAAGAATTCATAACTGTGCAGTTTTCAGGACAATACACAAGAAACTTCCCTGCTGAATGCTCTGGATGAGGTAGAAAAAGGGAAGAATTTTAAAGGGGAGGGGCTAAGGTTTCCAGCTATCAGACTACAGTTTCCTCTCCAAACTATTCGCTAATTTCCAAAGCTGATGAAATGCAGGCTGGGAAGCTAAGGAGAACCCAAAGAATACACACATGCAGGTCAAAGAAAAAAAGTAGGAATAAGCGGTTCTTCAAGGAACCAAAAGTAGTTCTTCTCTGGCATCACTCAATATAACTGGCATCCTTGTTTTCAAGACTAGAAATAAGGATCTGTATATGCAGACAATAGCTGCAGTCGCCAATCATTTAATTGTTTGTTTGTTTTTTCAAAACATATAGTTATAGCTGTACTTAATATGGCCTGCTGGTGGCCACTTGGCATTGCAAATAGTTGTGTGGTAGCTTTATGCTTGCATGTAACAGGCAAGCAAAGTAATAAATCGTCCAACTGTGCATTCCAGGGTCCATAACATTAGCAGGTGAATCAATATGGATACCTCGATTGAAATAAAACACGTTCATGTTCATGTTCATGTTCATGTATACACCTCAATCAGAATAGACTAGTCCAATTGAGGCCATTCCAAATACAATTTCTATTTGATCGAACTAAGTGGGTTCTTCTGTAAATAATCCATAAAAATAACAGCCATATAACCAAATGTCTGATTCCAAATCAGAAAGTGTAAGTATGGTTTGTACATGTGCATTTCTGTCATTCGTGATTACGTCAACTTTCAACATGATGGGAGTAAGAAACTGGTCTGCAGAGGCAGCAAAGTTTCAAACTTTCAAACTAA
>CM067482.1:13557640-13594367 GCA_034552555.1 Semaprochilodus insignis
AGAGAGAGAGAGAGAGAGAGAGAGAGAGAGAGAGAGAGAGAGAGATACATAGATAGATGGATTATTTCCATTAAAAAGTTAAGTAACTATAGTCTGTTTTACCAGATTATATTTTGCCATTGTTTTATAAAAGCTAATTTTAGTCATGGGTTCTTGTGGTTTAATGCTTTATTTGCATCACTTTCAAACAAAACATTCAGGTATTGAAGTTACTTTGCTTTGCTGACCACAATTACTGACCATACTGTATACTTGCTCATCTACTAGAGTACCCAGAGGACTGGAAACAGGGAGAGGGAACATAAAAAACTGTTACATAAAACATCATAAGAGAGAAACACGCAAAAAAAGGCTTTAAGATATTAGAAACAAATGATAAGGACAGTTGATATGGAAATTCTCTTAGATGCCATTAAAGCTGCAGATTTGGGGGCATTAGAACGAGATTAGAGCCGGCATCAGGCTCACATGAGCTTTTGGCCAATCTTAGCTCAGAACCTGCCAGCCCTCAGATCTACTGCACCAGATGGTCCATATCTTCCATAACATGAGTAGACTCACTCTAATATCCTCTTATTGAGTGCCAGGGTCATTCGTTCACTTCTTTAAGACAGGAAGAGATGCTGTTTGTGTTTTGGCTGTATGGATACGTATGGATGTGGTTTATTGGAGGACAAAAAAGAAAAATGGCCTTTACAATGTGTCATTTGCTTCACACTCTCCTTGGTGCGATAGCATCGCTCGGGAACTTGTCAACACAGCAAGGGGGGCGTTGCAGGGAAGCTTAGCGACTAAAAAAGAAGTGGGAGGGGGAGGGAGGGGGGTTAATGGCACAACAAGGCCATCAGCCTCTGGCTGCTTGCTTATCTGTTTGAAGGCCCCTGACTTGTTTGGCCCGTTCGCGTCTCTACCCTTTTAAACATGTTTATAATTGCTTTTCAGTCGGCAGGCAAACGGAGACAGCGATGTCTGAATCGCCTGTCTCTCTCACCAGGACAATCGAACAAGTCTGACACTCCGGAAACTAGACTGCTCCCACTGACTTGCCTCATCTCAGACCCCCCCCCACCACACACACACACACACCCCCTAAAGATTGCTTATCGAGCAGCTGGTGTAATGGGAATGAAGGGTATTCACTTTTGGGCACAGTGCCGCACCGTCTCTTTTCGGCCTCCATCATTTAGAGGCTCTGATAATTCATCAGCCCTTGCCTTTAATTAAAAAGAAAAGTCAGGGAGGTAATTGAAAGTAATGTGTTTCTTATAAGCAAGTGCTCCTAAGGAAAAAAAAAGATGCATGCTGTAATGTTGCCTGACAGTGATGATACATCAGCGCCTTTTAATCCATGCTTGACCTCAGCCATTGGAAGAAGAGTGGAGGCGAGCATTAGCCAGACGGCCCCCCCCCCCTGCCCCACACCCATCTACAGACAACAGCAGGGAAGGACATGAGCAGTAGCTGTGGGTTGTACAGTAGTGTTCCAGTGGGCTAAATGAGATGTTTCTGTTCTCATGTGTCAATATGGCCTGAACTCTGCATTGACAGACATGTCCCTCTGGAGGGCTGTCTGACGTGTTTTAGCCCCAAACAGCTTTTCTGGATCCCAGCAACCAATGACTCTCCTTGCCATTTAGCATCATAATGAGCAAGTGATTTTGACTCCAGCACGCACAATGAGTCATTCAACAGAAGTGGTCAAGGTTGCTTCTGTTTGCTGGCCAACAACGCTCAGTAATGTGAAATGCAGACAGACTGATCTCACAAGGAATTCCTAGAACGCTATCGTTTAATTTCATCTGAATAAAGCTGCAAGGACGCAGCAACCTTTTACAGAGCTGGAAATATTCATCCGAATCCCATGGGAGCAGATGATTCATGTCATTTCGAGCCAGGTTTGGACATCATTTCTCAATATATTTTTGAGCTCAGAGTTGGGCTCAAGTTTCATGCTTGAGTTTTTCACAGCCTCCCACCTCTGATGGATTTTCGCCTGCAGTAATTCCTGCTTTTCTTAGGTCTACTTTGTTGTAGCTCCCTTCTATTATGGTAAACCATTTTTAAGCCATTATTATTTGCCATACTGGAATCTTGTGTAGTGGCAGTGGATTCCTTCAAGGTCCGCAATGTCAGCTTACGAACAAAACATTATGTAGCTTATCCACAATGAAAACTTGGAATCAAAATTGTTGAGGCACAGACTGAATGTAACTTAACAGTCACTATAATTATGAAAGAATTAATGAAGCGACCAATGGTCTGATTAGCCCTTTTCTGTCACAGAAAAAAAAGTCTATTTCTCTTGTTTAAAGTGCTCTTCTCTATTAAAAAAATTTTTATTATCTTTTTTTAAATATTCGTTTTGTTGTTTCATTTATTTGATGGGTAATTTGTAGATTTGTATTTACTTTCTATCAGAAACCACTTTTGAAGAAGAAAAGTCAGTCATGTTTATGGGCTTGGCAAAAATCACAGGACATCTTTTATACAATGACAGACAACATGGTAGAACACAGCAAGCAATGAATATGCACACTGATATGTCTGACTATGACTAACATGCACATGTGGTCACAGTAACTAATGTGGCAGCAGACTTGAAGGAGCTTGGTTTTTACAATGATGCACCCCTTTGAGTTCATATTCCAAACAAAAAGGGGGAAACATGTCATCAGAAAATTGTGGTGTCCACCCATATTATAAGAAACAAGGAAAAACACTTTTGTTTGCTGCTGAATGTGGATTTTTGCCTGCATCGCAAAGCAGCAGTGGAGCTTTAGCTATCATTGTGTTTACTGATCCTTTCAGTGGCTATCCGTCCTTAAATGTTCTAACCACAAGCAGGACCGTCAATATGACTGACAAGATGTTAGAATATGCTGTCGGGGCAGGGCTACTTCTTAATCCTCCCATGGTGGACTGTTGGCAGACGCAGTCGTTATCTCCTCTTCAGGTACCAAGTGGTTTATGAGACAGGACGGTCTGGGGCTAGCTGGTTAGCATGCTAAGTTCAGTAGATATCTCTGCAACATGATACATAGATGTTGTTTATGTACTACCAAAACGGTTGTTTCTTCACCTTTTGTTGATAATTACAGTTAGTTAACCAAGTCAGCCTATGCATCAGTGCAATGGTATACTTGAAAGTTTTTGCCAGTATGATGTGCAGCAAGAGCTTTAAAAAGCTCTTCCAAAATGATGGCTGCAGTCTTTTCTAATATAATCTGTGAAGATTTTTAGGGTTATTATTATTAGACTGTTCAAACCTAACTCACAAGTTTTTGAGTTGGAAGATCCTCACTTCCGAAAAGCAGAACATGCACTGCCCTCCTGCATTTTAATCACAAACACATTATCCTGAGCATTCAGCACAACAAAGGAAAAGAACTGCAGAGAGTCAGGAATATTGAACAATAGCTAATCGTCTGGTGCTTTTTTGTTGCATAGGCATATCTGTGTCAGGGTCTGGCTCTCCCTGGCTCCCTGTGCCATATGGACATGCACAGTCAGGATCTCAGAGCAAAAGACAGCAGCCTTACGGGCATGCCAACCAAAGCCAGCACTGCCAGCCTCTCTGCAGTTTACACACACTCATTACACAGCTCTCATAGAGGGCATTATGACCATTAGGAACTGCCACAGAGCAGGGGCTGTCAGCACAACACAGGTAGCCAGAATAAAATCAAAATAAACTGTTTTTAATCAAGCAAGATAAATGCTGTTACATCAGAGCCTAAACTGAGTATGAATATGTATGATGTTTGGAGCTACATGCCTTTGAATAGTTTAATGATTAGAAAACATTCACTAGACAAAAGAGACACATTAAAGGAGGCATCCACGTTCATTAAACATAGAAGCTTTAAAGGTGCAGTATGTCTGTTCTGTGTGCATGATTGAAAAAATTCAGTGTTCTTACTCAGTACTGGGTCTGAAATTTGGAAGTAAGCAAGGTGGCTCAGGTCAAGCCACACAACACTCTTCCAGCCAAGAAGTAACAGGAGGTGTTAGTGCATATGCAGAGGACAGAGGGAAGGTGAGGGGCTACGTGCTGAACTTCGCTCGTTGTCAAGAAGGAGAAATGTCAGAGCAACATCAGAGAAGTTAACATCAACATCTAAGCTCTTAGATCAGGCAAGGGCGAAGAGCAGTGTTAAACATCAGTGAGGCGTTTCAGTAGTGTAGAGATCTCCTCGAGTTGATGAGGCTGAAGTTGTTTTCCCTGAATTACAACTGCAATTGCTGCACTATTTAAGGTGAAACAGGGAAGTTCTAACAAGAAGCTGGACAAGTAGAGTGAGCTGCCAACACTGAACTTCTGTACCATTTAAGGTGGAAATTGGAATAAGAGGCTGAGACATCAAAATATAACAGGGGCACCATTTAAGGTGGAATCAGAAACTGAGGTGCCTGAATGTAGCCTAGCAGCAGCACCATCTGAAGTATCAGCAGGTGAAAAAGAAGCCGACTTCAGCTTTACAGAGACCTGAAAGGCATGAAAAGGGGTAATGAGGTTGCTTCTGTTTCTGATTGACAGGTGGGGAACATTAACATAATTTGCTGTTTCACAGAACCAATAGGTCAGTATTGTTGTGTCCCATTTGCTAATGTTTGTGTTGGCAACTGGTCAGCACTGCAGCAGCAATTGTAGCGAAAGTTTACTATGCCACAATTTAGCTAACATCAGTTATATTACGTGGTGCGCCATTGTTCACTGTAACACTCGTATCTCATGATATGTCCATACAACAGTGGGTTTTGTAAAAGTGTTTATGGCCGTGAATATCTAAAAAAAGAAAAAAACAGGTTTGCAACCCAGCTTGGTCTGCCTCAGCAATGCACGTGCATGAATTTGGGGGGAGGAGCTTATAAAGCAGCAGTGAGGAGAGGTGTGTATTTGTTCTGAGTGAATGAATGAATAGCAGGATGCCAGAAAAATAAAACCAACTTTATTAAATACAGTTNAGATGTGAAAGCACCTCAAAAAACCTATTTGTTTTTTTTGTATTTTTTTGTATTTTGTATTTTTATATCATCAAATGAACAGTTGCACAAATAGTTGCACCAGAAGGAATCAACCGAAAGGAAGGTTTGACATTGTGAGACATGCAAATTATTCAAGAGTCATCCTGTTAGTGTCTGCACCATTGCAGACAGCTACTCAATGCAGGACTACATTTACGCAGATTGTTACAACGACTGCCCTTAACACCATGTCAGAGTAGCCAAAGACTGCAATTTTGTCATGCCAGACTGCCATGGAGTGTCTCAGAATGGCACCACTTAAGGTGGAAATTCGAATAAGAAGCTGAGACATCAAAATATAACAGCAGGTCGTCTTCAGTAATGAATGCCGCTTTTGTCTTGGTGGAAAAGACCAACTTGTCTGTGTGTGGAGACACCATTGTCAGCACCAAGACGAACGTTTTGTTGTCACGCATCACATGTCCAGAAGGCCAGGTATCACTCCACCTCCACCCCTACTGCAAAATCTACAGGAACTGTGTGAGAATATTCAAGATGCATGGGATGGATTATCACAGGACACCATTAGGAACCTCTCCACGCTGAGATATCTGGAATGTTGCGTTAGCAAACAAGGCAGCCCTACACCATACTGAGAGACACTACTGCTCAATAAATATTGCCCATATCACCAATATCTAATTTTTTCATCATTTATTGTTTCTGGTAACCTTTATCTTCCTTCAGAAGAGCTTTGCAAAGATTAATATATGTAATATTACACTAATATGGTTATATATGACGTTTCCGGCCCACTATAAATGATTACTTCCACCTGAGTACAGGCCCAAGAACCACTAGAGGGGGGTTCATGGCCCACTGGTGGTCTGCAGCCCACAGGTTGAGAAACCTTGCTTTAATATATGCCACACTTTTACTAATACATATACAGGGCCCAGTGTACTAAATGTTTTGTTCCAGTGTCCAGTGCATTCAGGCACATTCTGCCTGAGTGTTGTAAATGAAGCTGATGAAACGAGCATACAATTTTACATTAAAGTCTCAAAAGATGGCTGTTAATGAAGTTCCTTTTAATCCGGTTTATCCTCAGAATAATCCAGTGTTCAATTTCAGTGGACGATTTTGATGTAGTTTTCATCTTAGTCCTTTGACTATAGTCTATATCGGTATTAAGCACATATTTTAATTATTGTTAGTTTTAGTCCTGTTTGAGTTGACAAAAACTAAAGACATTTTACTCTAGTCCTAGCCAAGTAAATGTCTGAAATATTTAGTCATGCCACACTGCTACTCCAGTACAGATTTAAACTATCATTATTTACTGGCCTGCAGTTGCCTAGAATTTTGTGAAAGCTAAAGAGGAAAAGGGTTAGATTTTGCAGGAAGCCCTGAGGGCAAATTTTAGGTGTTAATCCTTTACTTGGTCTTGCTTGAGTTAACATTAACTTAAGCTTAAAGTGGCTAACGTGCTTTGCCCCTTTAGTTTAATTAAATGACTAGAGCGATAGCTCTCTATCTCTGTCCATTTCTCGCCTCCTTCTTTCTCGGTGTTCAGTTTGACCTTCTCCCACTAACCTAGTATAAATTTATCCTGTAGGACAGAGTCAGCAGATTCAGACATTTTCCCCATTTCTTCATATGACAAAATTGACAAAGATATTAAGATAAATGCAATGCCGGTCCCATCCCATTTTGCATACTCTCATGCACACATGAATATGATCTTTTCATCACATTTATATGATCTTAATTCAGTTGACGGCAATGGTCAATATGACTTATGGACAATATGAAGTACTTGATCACACCGATGTGATCGGCAGTTTGAGAGGATTACGCATAAGTTGTTTTTCACATTTCTTTTAGTATTTATTTGTTGACAAAAAGTAATACATGTAATACATTTCATCATAGTTCTCATTTAAAAAGTTTTAGACTAAATCATTTTTATTTAGTCCTCGTCTTGTTTTCCTCATGAAAAATCAGTTGTCAATAAATACTTTTCAGCATTGGTTTCGTTACCGGAATGAACACTTGAATAATCCTAATAAAAGCCATAAAATGGTGTGCACAGTGAATTGAATGTTTTCACAAACTTTTTACTCCAGTTAAAACTTTTATTGTTTTAATTGGAGCATAATAACCCTGTTAAAAGTTTTGGTGAGAAATTATTTATTTCCAAGATAAACTGCAGTCTTAGTAAATCAAACATTAAATCCAGACCCACAGTGAATGTACATCATACATCATACGTTGTTCAAAGAAAAACAACTATCTCCAAAATGGCAACTTTACAGGAGAGGGCAGAAGCCCTAGTAGTAGGGTAGTTTTGGGCTTTCACACAATGTAAATAGCAACTGTAAACATGTTTTTCTTTGGACAGCGACGATATTCTAGTCACATTAAGGCACATTTTGTGCTGCGCCTGTGCTTGTGTGTACATCTGGCCCACAGTGTCACTGATGCCAAGCACCACTCTCATGAAGCACCAAAATCTAATGCTAATGGTACCCCATAATGGAGAATATGTAGCTTGATAAATGTAAGTGGGTGAATAAGCGAGTTACAAGCCAGGTTCATGAGGTGCTTAGTATCAAAAAGCATGCATATGTACACTAACATACTATCACTGATATGCTGAAGTATATCCTTGAACAAAGGTCTGTCCAACAACCTAATGTGTCATCAGACAGGGATCCAGCATCAAGTGCCCTCAGACTTATATCATCACTACAATCACTTTATACAGTAATTCACCTTCAAACACCCATGAAATATGAGAAATTATTTGACTTTTCATTCATGATGAAATAAATCATAGAAGTTGATTTGTTTGAAGAAACATCATTCTACAAGAAAAAAAGATGAACAATTATTTCCTTTTTCCTTGTTGTCACACACCAGTGATTCAACTAGGACGGATACATTGAGTAGGCAGACCCAGAGGGAAGCTGAAAGCTAATTGCTAAACTAATGATTTTGGGTACGGTTTGTCAACCCTCTTTTTCCCCAAAATGTCTCAATCTGTAGTTTGTTTGTTCACATTTAGAGAGTGGGAGACAAGGAGGAGAAAATAGAACATTATGTTGACTGGTTAAAGGCACAATATGACTCCATTTTCACTTGGTACTATTTAATGGTCCCATATCAGAGAAAACCAGTTATTAGAAATAACAAATGTACCATCTAAACACTATTAATGTTTCAAAACAACAAATACCAAAGACAAAAGCTTGTTAATTGTAAGTGAAGCAGCTAAACAATGGAATCTATTTCCCCCTAATAGACAGCATAATGTCATGGGAAATATATTTTCAGGGAAGCAGCTCCACCCAAAAAAGAATCAACTGATATTGGGACAGTAAAGGGGCCTAAGAGGTTGATTAGGGGTCCCCCAGGACAACTCCCAACTCAGGCATCCAACACACCCCCAGTCCCCCCAGTTGCTTCTCTTTCTCTCTCACACACACAAACATGCACACACACCCTTTCCCACCCTGAGTGAAATATCATTAGCTTATTTACTGTTATGTAATTAATGGTATTGCAGGGTCGGGTGTAATTAACCTCTCTCTCTCCCCGGTAATGTAAATGCCAAACGTCAGGCATCAGCCACAGAAAAAGAGGGGGAGGCCTTCACATGCTGAGGTATTCTTTAGTCCCAGCAAAGTGACTAATAGGCCATGGTATAGTACCATATGAAATACTGCTTTAAACAATGTTGCCATGTGTTCAATCAGCACGACTCAATAAACATGCAGCAGAATGTCAGAGAATAGAGATAAATAGATAGATAACCATTGGCACAAATATGAGTGCCCCCCCCAATCCGAACCCCCTCTGCAGATATAGCGCCTCCACTCTTCTGGTAAGGTTCTCCTTAAGATTTTGCAGTGTGTCTTGGACACCTGTAGCTCATCCCAAAGGTGTTCAGTGGGGTTAAGATCCCTGCTCTCTGTGCAGGCCACTAGAGTTCATCCACACCAATCTAATCAAACCATGTATTTTTTTCATGCCCCTGTACACCTCACATTGTGTACAGGGGCATGAAAAGGCCTTTCCCAAACTGCTGCCACAAAGTTGGAAACATATAATTAATCACTGCATATTCTTCTTCTTCTTCTTCTTCTTCTTTTTCTTTTTCTTCTTCTTCTTCTTCTTCTTCTTATTATATAAATTATACATTAACTTTACCCTTTACTGGGTTAAAGGTCCAAACCCAAACTTTGAGCAACAGCCCCATACCATTTTCCCACTTCCACCAAACCTTACTGTTTATGCCAAACAACACGCCAATCCAGCCTTATTGGCTTAACATCTCACAGAGTGATCTAAGCCATGTGTGGAACTGCTCAGCCATGGAAACCCATTTCAGGTAGCTCCCGAAGAATAATTCTTGTGCTGATGCTGCTTCCAGAGGCAGTTTGGTACTCTGTAGTGAATGATGCAACAGACGATTTTTACTTGTCTACATGCTTCAGCACTCAGCATCCCCACTTTGCACTGTATGCTCTGTAACTGAGCTGTCGGTGAGTCTAATTGCTTCCATTTCCAGAATAATAGCACTTAAAGTTGACCACGGCAGATCTAGTAAAACTGTGCCAAAGATAGTGCCCTATGGCAGTGCTACAATTAAAATCACTGAGCTCTTCAACACGTCACATTCTGCTGGCAATAATGGTCTAAGGAGATTGCATAGCCATGTGCGTGAATGATACACCTGTTAGAAATGAGTGCGCTGAAACAACTGAACTCAATATTTAAAAGGGACGTCCACAAGCTTTTGTGTCAGTTTGTTTCTAAAACCAGCTCAGTTTGTTTCTGTTTCTAGATAAAATGAAGTGTCACTCTTCTAAAGAGATAGATAGAATGTTTTCTTGCTGTGAAAGATATCAGTTGTGGCTGCCCGCTCTTTGCAAGCCTTTAAGCAGTTTGTTTACAAAGCCTCCATCATAAAGTAAGTGTTGCTTATCTGATTAATACGCTGGCAGTATCTTTATCGTGAGCTCCGAAGTACATATTGGCCCCCTGCTTACTAGCCTCCGAACACGCGAGTCAGAAAACAAACGCAAGAAAAAGAGTAATAAACACAGAAGAGTGGAATGATTAAGCTCGACCCCACTCGCTTTCTTTTGTAGCTGCCCCGGACAGCGCACCACTGGTTCTAATTTGTTTTTCTCATGTGGCGACTTTAATAACATTTCCTCCCTGCAAATCCACTCAGATGGCGGGTATTATGAAGCCTAGAGTCTGATTATAATGCTACCTTATGGAAAATGTCGAAATGCCTCTGCCTTAATCCTCACTGATGAGAGATTTTCCTCTTTAACTCGCACAGTTTGCTGCTAAGACCCTGATTCTAGAGTGGCGAGCAGGAGGCTGAGTGCAGATACGTGGCCACAGTTGACCCAGGGATCGCCACACACACGTCCTACTGCCCTATATGCCGACAATATGGCCTGTTCTTGCAGGCCTTCCAGAGGTTAGCTGGGGCATATGGCTGGGCCCACTCAATCAAAACAGTTTAGATCCTGGTGGCTCTAATCAGACGGTGTGTGCAAACAGAAGGACAAATACAACCACACCATGCTTTAACACAGCTGTACACTGTCACTGCACAGGGACACCTAGAACCTGGGCAGAGGAGAAGTTCATTCAACTCAGTGTTGGCAGCGGAAATGAGCTCAACTCTGTTGCAAATGATCCTTCTTCAGTTGTGAGTTTTTTTGACAAGAGTGAACCCAGCAGAGGATAGATGCCTAATAAGATATCCATCAACCATGTTTCCTCTATCTCTCTCTCTTTCTCTCATGGACACATGGATTGCCCTCAACATTGGCAGTCTTTCAGAGGGAGCATTGACAGAAGAATTGAGATGACATAACATGAATAAATCACAAAAGTTCAATATTTAAGCGGCAGAACAAATATGGAGCTAGAATCTGAAAAACAAGTCAACATCTTTAAATGCAATTACATTGAACGTCTGTAGTCTCAGGCTAGATTTGATTTATTGGATCCAATAAACGTTCCATTCATAATTAGACTCAGGTCAACACTAATTACATTCAGAAACAACAAAATATGGCTTTCATTTGGACCTGTGTGTGCTCGGGATGGCCCTTAAGGTAATGGCAGGGTTGTTTGTGTGGATTTGTGTAAACAAAGGCTCAAAAAATTAAAGGGGCTTTTTATAAGCAACTCAATTTTCCTCACTTTTTCTATTTTTTATATACACTCATCATCAAGAAGGAAGGAATCCACTGACAGGAATGAAACGGTGGGTAGGTTTGACACCATGAGACATGCAAATGGTTCAAGTTTCACACTCAGCCACGCATGTGACGTAAGCAATGGGATCTACAATGGGGGACAGTCATTGTCCTGCTCTAAAATGCAGGGACATGGCTTAAATAAGATAATTATCTTAAATAGATAATTTTAAAACTCCTCCAATTAGCCTGACTGCACATCTTTGGATGGTGAGAGAAGACCAATGCAGACATGTGGAGAACATTCTGGATGCTGCGCCCAAGAATCAAACCAAGGGCCTTTTTTGCTGTGAGGCAACAGCACTACCCACTGCACCACCATGCCACCATTGACTTTATATGTTTAGCTTATTACTATCTCAATCAATGCCTCAGGTTTAGATAAATTATGCCATATTTTTTGTAATTTTTTTTTTAATAATAAGTTCTTTTTAGTTTGTTAGTTGTTTGGGACCATAGTTGAAGAAGTACAATAGTTATATATATATAGTAATATAGTATATAGTTAATATATGAAAACTAAGCTGAAAAAGCTTAAAACAGCTTTACGGAAGTAACTGGGTTGTAACATCATGAAAATCCACACATTCACATGTAGTATGCTCACAATCAGTCTATAGCAGTTTAGCCCCACCCCTTCAAATTTCACCTGGACTGAAGAGGGGTCATTTGCTTATATTAGTCTTGGAGGCTGGAAAATGTGGAAATGAAAGAGCGTGTGGAAACGATCATGCACAAAGAATTATGCCTATTATTTTTACATGGTACAAGATACAAGAACAATGTATTTTGGCGTAATTTTTGTGGAAATCTAACCACTTACTTGCCATCAGATGTGACTGATATTAAAGAGCATATTGCATAGCGTCCTCACATGAGAAATACCCTCACTCAAAGGTATGGATTATGTTTTGGGGATGGTTTTGGTGTGAGTGATTTTGTAAAGCCTAGCCGGGCTTAGCTGAGTGGTGCCCACAGCATTTTCCACCGGTGTAATTGAATTAGATTTCCAAATTAAACTTGCGTATACATGGAGTGGTTGGAGGAATAAACACTTGAAACAAGCAAAGTGGGAGAGAAGATCACTGTTATACAAAGGTCAATCAATTACGGGTTCGCTCGCCTCTGTTTCACATCTACATGTGCGGTTACCTCCAACCCCATTATGGACACTTAAACCTCGCCGGATATTGCAGTCGGAAATGAAATATATAAAACGCCGAATGCCTTTTTGGCACTCTTCAAAGGTTTTAACACTGTTTTCATAATGCATTCCATGTTCATTTATATTTAATGTGATCGCAAGACAGCCATTAACTGTGTTTCTCATAAGCAGAAGCCTCTGGTGAATTGGATACCCAGTTTATTTTGTACTGTTTTAGCTTGTTCAACCTTTATTAATGCAGAACAAACATGCATTAAAAATGAATACTGACACAAATGTACATTTTTGATCAGTCAGTGTGTTAATACACTGAACAGTGCAGCAATTCCCCCAGAATGCAGTGTGACTTGAATATGTCTCTATGAAGGATGGAAGTAGGTGTGAGTTTGTGTGTGTGTGCTTCCCCTCAGGATGTAGATTTTGATATGCTCTGAAAGATGGTGCTATTTAGTTTGGACTTTGTCCATCACACCTTCCTTGGTCTAAAGAGATACTGACGGGGTTGAGTTGAATAGAAAACAGGCTGTGCAAAGGTCAGGTTGTTATTCAAAATATTAATGACGTGTCTGTTTGCTGTGCACCAACACCGCCTGGTATTTTAACTCGGGTCCCAAATGTCCACATAAACACAATATCCATGTAAAAAATAATTACATGTTAAAAAAAAACAAAACACAAAGTAAATGAGCACATGGTTATAGAGTTACTGCCTACAATCTCTTATTAATTTACATGGCATTTTTGTCATCATTCAGAAAAGTCTCTCCAACCTTGTAACCTGTTGCTATAAAGGAACACACGTGAAGTTATTAGGTAGTTTGCCTATGCTCCACCACCAAAAACATTCTTTTATAGTTAGAACTTCTCTTTCGGGTGATTGGATATTTTGTCATTGTCCTGTCAAGCTTGTCCAACCTAGTAATAGTTGCTATGAAAGAACACATTTGTGGAAGGTGCATGGATAGGCCAGTTGTCAAGTCATTTTGCAATGCTCCACTCATAAAAGTACTCTTCTGTAGCTTCAATTTATCACCACATCAAAAGGTATTATTAATGCTATTGTGTAAAGCTTGTCCAATCTTGCAACAGTTGCTGCTAAAGAATGTGCTTGTGGAGGGAAATGGCTAGGTCAATTGTGAGGTACTATACATATATGCTCTCCTCACAAATGTATTCTTTCGTTTGCCAGGTTGAACACAAATTCACTGAAGTTTGGATTCACTACAGTGAGCCTCAGGTTTCAAATGGTACACTACCAAGCTGGATGATGTTGTTGTAGTCAATCAAAACTAAGCAAGCTGGAAATTTCTGTGTTTCTTCGCTTTGTTTTCTGCCAAGCTAATGTTAGCTCAACTGTGTGAGAAAAAAGTACATTGACACTGAGTTCCTAATTAGCTTGAATGCTAAAAGCTTGACCAAGCTAGCAAGGGCTGCTATGAATTAGCTGATTTTTGCTGTGGAGCATGGATATGTCAGTGAACCTTGGTATTTATAAACATTATGCTTGCCAAACATTCCTACCCTCTGAACAAGTGAACATATTAGTTAATTTTCCAGTATCATATAGTGTGTTTTACTATGTCAAACTTGACACACGTCAGTACATTATACACTACATTTTCTTCCTCAAACATGTATACTAATACTGTTGCACTACCTCAAAACTACTGCCTCTACCTTAACGCTACTGCCTTATACTGTTTGTAAATATCGTGTAAACTGTCTATTATTTGTCCATATATAGTTTGTTTATTACTTGTATATTGCATATACTGTATAGATTGTATATTGTAAATGTCATTGTGTATATTGTGGACTGTCAGTTAGTTATGTGTATATTGGTACAGTACTAGAGAGACGCAAACTGCCAAAACCAAATTCCTTGTGTGTCAACATACTTGGCCAATAAACCTGATTCTGATTCTGCATATGTCTAAGACTTAATTTTGATATCTTCATTGCTGGCTTGTCATTGGCTCTTGGTCTTCTAAAGAACTTTAGACAATTTGCACGTAAACCTTTTGCTGGGTTAAGCATGCAGATCGAAAGAGCAATTAAAGCTGAATGGGTTCACCTTACAATTCTTTACATCATTGCCTGTGGTTGAAGTTTTGTGGTATGTAAAGTCCACAAGCTGATGATCCACAAGCTTGTTGAAACACTGTTGATTAATGGTCGTGCTTCCTGACACATGCATCATGCCTATCTACCAACTAGAACCCCCTTCTAAACCGGGAGCACGGCCTCATCGTTCACTTGGTAACCATCTCCATAGAGACCACATCCAAGGAGCAACAGGGGTGAAAGCTTTGGACCAGTGCCGCAGCAAATGGATGGGTTTGCTGCTGCTGCTGTCCTCTGTGTTAGTATATTTAGACACACAAAGTTCTGTGCACTGCAATGATATGCAACTGTGTTGATTGTATCTCTCCGTCCTACAAAAAATATGAAAAATCACTAATTTGGCTCCAATTAATGACTCCCATGTGCAAACCTACTTTTAAAAGTAAAGCATGTCCTTGGTTCACTTTATTCCAGGTTCGGACTATACTACATCTCTTCAATGCTGTAACTTATCACTTTCCTAATCCTTACCCTTAAACTTAACCTACATATTTCTTCCCTCAGGACAACAGTCACCTTTCTGGAGAGAAAACAAAAAAGCAAGCTAAGCATCTTGCTGTTTGCACCTTCATCCTTACTAAAACTGCCCCATTTTGTTAATATGCTTCAACGCGGTGGACACGTTAATTTAATAGGAGCAGTGTAGATGTGTATTAATGTCATGAACAACCTCAAAAAGAAGGTCAAACTTGTTTGTTTAGTTCTCAAATGCTAAATCAACATTGTGCTGCTGAAGATATGATGCCAACAGCAGGTAATTTACTTACATTTTCAGCATGTTGTTCACCAAGGTTACACTGAGTTGTCTTTAAATACTCTTTCAATGTGCTTGCATCCATCATATTCAGTTACTAGCACAGTCCCTCCCCCTCGATGTTAGCATTAACAACTGTTAGCTTAGCTCAAGCTTCATCTCTTTGTTTCCAGCGATGGAAAACAATGCCAATGTTGAGGCTTCTTTTGGTTCTCTTTATATCACTCCTTTTTTTTGCTGCCAAACATGGTTTGTTGCAGAGCAGCAATTGTTATAATGGGGGTTTCCTAAGAGCTTTGGCCATTACTGCATTGACTTCTGTTCATTGCCAACCTGTCCTTAAGTTATCTGACCGGGAGTAGGATCTTCAACTCTCAATGTGGGGTTAGATGGAGTCTTTAGAGCAGTGCTACTTCTTTACCCTCTTACATTGATTGGACTGATTTGACTTGACATACAAAGTGGCATTAAGTGACAGAATGGGCTTAGCATTCTAATCATTTAGCATTCTAAATGGTTAGCATGCTAACCATAGTAGATATCTCTGTTAAAACAATATAAAGACGTCTTTCACACACCATCAAGGCTATGATTTCTTCACATTCTGTTGTTACAGACACGCTTCCAGGCTCTCCTCCTGCCTCTGTCAACTTCACAGACTACATTTCCCATCATGCACATGTCATGATCTCACTACCACATGCTCTCAATCCACCAAATATGAACTGCCTCCCTGATCCTCTTCCCCAGGGTACTGATTGTACTCACCTGTTGCTCATTACATGTCTGTATATCTACTCATTTGTTTGTCTTCAACCTTTGCAAGGTACTGTCAACTTGTTTGCATTCTTAGCGTTTATTTCTATGTTTCTTTTTTCCTGCAATTTTTGGTCTGCACTTGTTTTTTGGTTTCTGCTTTTGTCTTTCCCCTTTTGGTCTGATTGCTGGTTTGGATTACTCTTTTGGTTTTGGCTTTGTTATGGTCAATCACAATGGTCAATCTATTAGCATTATTGTGTTTCATTCCATCGCTGACCTTGATCAATAAAGGAGATGTAGCTTTAGATCTGCGATCGTCCCCTTAGTCCTTCTGGTATCACAGTTAAAATAGTTAAAATTTAGAACTAACTAATTGTACAATTAACTGTATATATTTTTTTTCTTTGTATTTTCTTTCCTTTTTTCTTTTTTTTTAAATGTGATTTTCCATTTTTAGATGCCATTGACAACTACTGGTTAAGACTAGTAAAACTAGCTGCCTAATATAGCGACTATGTTCTAGCTAGGCTAAAGCCTTAGCTTTGAGGCTATCAAGAATGCCATAAAAAAAAGGGTTGTGCTACCTTGCATGGTGAGGTAAATAATATATTTGTCTAGGACAAATGATTTGATCTAGGACACTTTCTTCTACAACGATTAAATAATGTTAGAAGTAAACCCCTAATTTTATGCTGTGATGAGGCATATGACCAGCAATGGAGCTCCCATTAATGTGACCTACAGGCAGAATGCAAAATGTGTTGCTTACAGTAATTTCACCTTATTTCTTGAGTGCTCTTACATTGTATATATTGCCATGGGCATAAAACAGATCTAGAGTCCATCCCATTGCCTCCATGAAAGTAAAATGATGTAAACTAAACTGCAGCTGCTTTTTTCAATCAGGCAGACAAGCAGGATAGTACAGTAAGTACTCTATTTCTGGTTTCCCCTCTGCATTAGCAGATGTATGCAAGTTTAAAAGCATTTCAATCAATAAGATAGCCATCGATAATGGGGCCTGCCTTTCAGCAAGCCAGCAGAAGCACACGTTTTCATTAAGGAGAGCCTGGCTACAGGACGTCCCTGTATTAGAATGCCTTCTGCAGAGGCGGGAAGGCGCAAGGGGAAAAAAAGCCTGCGGAAGAAGCAGAGTACCAGGAACAAGGCTCATTTGCAGCATTTCTTTCTTTTAGTGAAAAATAGCTGTGCATTAAGAGAGGCATGGGTGGATGTTTTGCTTCGTTGCTTTAATGCTCTCTGAAAGCTATTGCCACGCAACTGTAAGAGATGAGGATGGACCTGCTGAGAATAAAGCACAAAGGAACGAGTGGATGGCTCTTGTTTACATCCAAGATGGATGGGTTGCTCTTGCATTATGAAGGTTAAGGAAGATGTCAATGCTGCTAGTGGTCAATTACTAAAAGTAGAAAAGTAGGAAAATATACCTGGACTTGAACAGGGGTGAACAGCATTCACTATCACAGCAGTAGTTCAAATGTTCCCAATATTTCCCTGTTACAACGTATATGACTATGGAATCAAGTATATATCACACAGTGTACATGCTTTGCAGCATTATAGCTCCTATTGTGTGATAGATATAGCTTCTGAGAAGAAGTGAAGAGTGTGTTGTAATTAGCAGGATTTATGAGTGGATGTTAGCCAAGCGAGAAAGCTACATATAGCTATGAGGAAAAATTTTTGAGACTATGGAACTATGATGATTTCTGCATGGCTTATAAAATGTTTAACGGATGTCACAAATCATATGTTATTTAGCCTTATCTTTATTAAACAAAGGATCACTGATGGATGGACGAATGTAAATCTAGCTGCTGATCAGTCCTGGTGGTCAGTTGATATATTGGTCTATTCTTGTATATAAAACTAGGCAGTGTTGGGGGTAACGCATTACAAACCATAATACGTTTGTCTGTAACACAGTGATGTTGAGTACTTACATTACTGTTACTAACTTTCAGCAACTTATGAATGAAGCAATGTGGCAATTACCAGTAGGAAATGAACATTGAGCGTTGTGGCACATACTCCCCCAGTGTGAAACGGTACACTCCTTTTTTGGTTCCTAGATATTTGTTCCTAATAGAGATGGCAACATAGACAAAAACTGCAAGGACTGAACACTATTTTCTTTATATACTGACTGCGCAACAATGATGCACTACACAGGCATTCAATACAAATTAACACATGTATTATCTCACATTTGTCTCCAGGATTTTGTTTTCAGCAGGAATGCATCTGATTTGTACTTGGAATTGGTGAAACCAAGGGTTGGACATGGAATTGAGCCTTGTTCTTGCCATGAAACGTTTCTGTTAAGTGCTCGTTTAGGCTTTTCTGCTGGCTTTGTGGTATTTTATTCAAGAGCCTAAAAGAAAGAACTTGTGTATGTCCTCTTTATTAGGATTAGGATTTGTGTATATTGGTATAGGTAAGGTTTAATGTTATAGGCTATTGTTAACTGGCGATTACAAAACAAAGCATCTCAGGAGATGTTGCAGAGTAATGCAGAATGTAATGTTACGAGTATTGTACTAAAGTATTTTATACGAGGAGTATATAAGTGAAGTAATGGATTATGTTAAGTAAACAGCCCAACACTACAGCTGGGTAACGTTTCACCAAAACACTGCTAAATAACATTACCATAACCAGCTAGGTGTAAACGTGTAGGAAAGATATCATACACTGCCTGGAGCCGTCAGATGAGAGATTTTGGTCAGTAATATAACGCCCAGGTTACCATTAACAATCATTTCCATGACAGATGCTATAATGTTTGGTATCATTCCAGCTTAGGTCACATGCTAATTTTTCCTAAGCATACTCCAGTAAGCTGCCACCAGTGTTGGTAATTCATTGGCCCTTCAATGTCTGCAAGTCATCAGAACTGTGAGGTAGCAGTGCAGCTCCCTTCACCATACTTCATAGCTGGAACAAGGTTTTTTTTGTGTTATTATTATTATTTGTTGTATTATTGATCCATACATTGCTGATCCAGTTGAACTGAGACTGGCAGTGCTTGTTTATTTATTTATTTATATAGCTGTAGTTATGTGCTTCTCTCTCCTATAAACGCTGACCTTGTTCTCACTGTTTCTTATAATAAACAAGGAATGCCTGCAGATTCTTCACTGTTACCTCGGGGTGTTTGCCAGTAATTTAAGGATTCTATGAGCACTGCACTGATCCCCTATGCACTCTCCTATGTAGAGCACCAGCCAGAAGTGGATTACTTAGCCATACCTAAGAATATGGTTACTGCTTTAAAATCCTACTCAAAAGTGCAAATATGGAGCAAAATATATACTTGAGTGGAAGTCAAAAAATATCTACATTTAAAAACACTCAATAATATAAAAGTAAAACATAAAAGTGACGAGGAATGAAAGGGCTCCAACGGTATCAGCATCTGCCGAGCAACACCAAAGCAACCACCCGGGACACCATTTCAACTGCCTAGCAACACTGCAGCAACCACCTGGGATACCATAGCAAGCACCCAGCAACATCATAGCAAACACCTGGGATAAAATAACAACCATTAAGCAACACCATAGCAACTATTTGGAATACCATAGAAACCACCTGGGATACCACTGTATCCACCTACCAACACCCTAACAATCACCTAGAATACCATTGCAACTACCTGGGACACCATTTCAACTGCCTAGCAACACTACAGCAACCACCTGGGATACCATAGCAAGCACCCAGCAACATCATAGCAACCACCTGGGATAAAATAACAACCGTTAAGCAACACCATAGCAACTATTTGGAATACCATAGAAACCACCATAGAATAATGTAGTAATAAGCAGGTAGTTTATTATAAACTACTGGTTTGAGCAGGCATTTTAGTATTATAAGTACATTATAAGCACATTATAACTACTACCGCTGCTAACTACTATAAACTACTGCTATCATCAGGACATATATTACAATGCACATACACAGAAAGCCTAATAATTCCAAATCTCATCTATACACATTCTCACCTTCATCAGGTGAATGGCTTAGGAAGAAGTATAAAGGAAGGAAAGTGCTAGTCACATCACTGCCAGATGCACATCAGTATTAAGACCTTCAACACCATGTGATTATTATGAATGTAAGAGAGTAATCACACACTGCGTGTCAATTTTAGGTCTCAAGTGGGATATTAGCTTTAATACTTTCACCAAGAATAGACCACCACGAGAGAGATTAGCAGTCTTACACTGTCATCAGCGAGACATGGCAGGGTTTGTACAATAGTGCTGTATGGTATAGCATTAATCTCTTGGGTTATGACATTTGAAAAGAGTTTCATTTTATCCTTTGTTTGAGAGAGAGAACGAGATTCAGAGACAGAGAGAGAGAGAGAGAGAGAGAGAGATTCAGAGAGAGAGAATGAGATTCAGAGAGAGAGAGAGAGAGAAAGAGGGGGGGAGGGAGAGAGAGAGAGATTCAACAGTTTGCTCTGTTGTTGGTTTATGTATAACTCGGAGAACCAGGAGTCTCAATGTCTACAACACATTTTTCTGCCAAGAATGAATATTATGTTGTATTAGTATCTATAGGATGTGCATCTTATTTCTGACGACATTAGAACATCAGAATTCAGAATTCAGAACATCACAATTCTCCTCCTGGTGCAGTTTTTCTTAGTGATATATACATAAGAAAATGTTGCTTTGAATTTCCATGATCCAGATGTGCAAATTAGCTCCATAAGAATGAAATATATTACACCAACAGATTTATTGTTGTTCACGTTACTTGCTTTTGGCAAGATTTATGTTCATGTATTTTTGACATGAAACCAATGCACACTGCAATATTGACTTTTCAGGATAGTGGTGGTATTTCACATATAAAGGCGTGTTTGTGCAGAGAAAAAAATATTTTCATGATTTGCAATATTCACATTTAATATGTGCATGTTCATGTGCATTACTTCACATTACACAACATCACATTACACAAACCCGTTAAAGATGCATGAAGTACTCTTTAAATGTACCGGAATGTTTATATTTTGGAAATTACATTTTTCATCTCACTGCTGTCCTAAGAAAACCGCTTGTGCTGATTTATTTTTACCTCTATTCCTAATGGTGGAATGTTATCCTGGGTGTGTGCTATAAAATGCAAATCACTGAGTACTGAGTGCTAATTAAACAGGTGCTTTTGTGCTGTAAGGTAATTATTCTGCAGACGAAACAATATTAGGTATCAATTTTTAGATCAACACAAGAAACAGATTGTTGCCATAAAAATATCAAATGTGCTTTATAGAAGGATATAAATGTAACTGTGTGGAAGTGTGAATTAGTATTCAAAGGTCATACCTATCCCCATGTCTATTTGGGACTTTGCTTCTACATGCATTCACTGCATTCATGTAACATAGCTAATAGTACTGAGTTTATTTAGCAACATATCTTTGAAAGGAGTTTGGTCAGTAACATTAACTCAGCATTAACTCGGCAATTTCGCTAGCTGACTTTCAGTATGTGTCAGCAGAGGATTCACAGACAACCCAGTGTTATGTCCCAAATGGTTTCCAGGCTAACTGCTTCCTGTACTGGTTCACTGTTTGTGTTAATGGCAGCACTTGTGGTCTGTCTCTGTTACCAGATTCATAACACATTCGCAAATGTATTACTCACAATTTTCAGTGTGCATCTCTGATCTACTGCGGCTGATATGGTCGCGCAAGTGAGCAGTGATCACTACATCAAAGACATCAAAAAAAAGGTAAATGAACATAGAGCATGAATGTGTCAGGGAACCAATTAGCCTGAAAACCAACTAAGAGGTAACATCAACCTCAGTACAGCAACTAGGCGGACATATCTAGAAAATCCATGAAATATCATTTGACCAATAATAGCATAAAACACTAAAGCATTGATGAAGTTTGTACCCACCAAACACAGCAAATAAATAACGCAAACTAATCGTTCTTCAATTCAGAAATATCAGGCATAGATATCAGACATGGTCAAGAGTGCTTTGATAAGGAGCCTATCTTTAACATCTTTGTCTGCCATAGTAGTAGTTGTCATTATACTGATAAGTTCAACAGTTCAAAAAAGGCAGCACACACTTGACTTGGCTGACAGTGTTGGGCTAGAGAACTGGGTTTGGTTTCTCGTCTGTGACAAACACAATATAGAAAAGAATACATTTTAGAAAAGAACATTCATTCAAAACGGCCACAGATGTTTCTGTCCATCCTTCTACTCTACTCAGCTCAACACTATGGGTCTGAAAGAGCTGTGGGTCTGTTAAAAAGCTGTTACAGAGAAAAGGAAATAACAAATAAATGATAATGAAAAGTAAATAAGTAAATGAATTGTGGTTTCTTACTTAAGGACAATACTGTATGTATGTTTTAAAGTTTTATAGCTTACACCATTTAGCTTAGCATATTTAAATGTTTTGTGCATGTTACATACAAAATGTCCACACTTGTATATACATCTCTACTGAGTCACAGTCACTAAGAGCAAAAACAAATCCATAATAATAATAATAATAATAATAGAATTATGATTTTCTACCCTGCATCTGGCCTGTCTTTCCACTAAACAGTACAGGGGAGAGTAATTCCCTCTTTGAACCCCTCTCTGAGTTGGGGTTAAAGAGGTTGACAGACCGCTCTGTTCTTCTCAACATGACTTTGTGACTCACCAGCTCCCCCTGCCGTTCTTCACCAGCTGCCCCAAACTTAGCCGATTTCACTGTGTGCATGTAATTATTTGAGTCGGTCTCGGAAAGAGTAAGTGAGAGAGAGACAGAGAGAGAGAGAGAGAGAGAGAGAGAGAGAGAGAGAGAGAGAGAGAGAGAGAGGGTGGGAGGGGGGGGGGAACAGATCTACACAGGGAAAGACCTTTGTGTGGATGTGCGAGCATATGCGGCCTTCCATGTGCTCCTGGGTTAGGGGTCCTCTGCAGGCCTGTGGTGAAGAAGACACACTGGCTGAACCGGTCAATCGAGTGTTGCCGTATAATTGCAGCGGTTAAAACACCACTGAGACTCATAATAGAAAAGATGTCCCCCACTGGCTTCAACATGCCTGTCTCTCCATCCTCTCACTGTGCCTCTCTCGTCCATATCTTCCCTTTTCCCTCCAACATTTCACTTTTCAAATCAATACCGTCTAAACCCGGTTACATTAGTTTCTATTGACAGACAGGGACAACATGAGGACGGGGTATAGGCTGCTTAACAATGTCTTTAATTTGCAATTACTTTCAGCTTTAAACCTGAATGGGACTGTGATGAGCTTTTCAAGAGTCATTTTATGTATTTATTTATTTATTTATTTATTTATATATCCCCCCATTATAGAAATATGGCTATTTACCACCATTCAGGCCCTCTTGCAGTCCAAGTTTTCCCGAATTCAGGCCATATTCAGTAAGTTACTAATGCCTTTTCATCTGCAATGCAACGACAACGAAAAAGCTTGCAGATGCTGTCATCTCTTTTTGTGTTAATATTGAGATAAAAGCCAGTAATGCGTCTGTATCCACATATGACTGCGTTTTTGTGGACATGGTTAACAGGCTAGCCTAATTAATAACCAGTAGAATGGGAACACACAGTAAGTGCTTTGTAAGGAAGTGAGCAGATGTTGCTCTCATGAACAGCAAGATGCTCCAGCCAACGCAATTTTTCTTCTCCCTTCATTTTTTTTAAAGTGAGAAATGCATTGAAAGTGTGATGGCAGTGCTTCAACATGATTAACTTCTTTGACATGCGTTCCTAGTTGCGAACGCTACCAATGAAATATATTCCCGCAAGGATGGCTTACAAAAGCATTTCAATGACATACCAGAAAAGCTGAGCAAATATTTGTTGGTGCCCTCGTTTCATCTGCTTTAATTAATGACACAATTTGTTTCATTTTGTTTTTCAACACTGTTGCTGTCGCAAGTGTCAGTGCTCAGACGAACATCATTTTTTATGACAAAGCTTTCTGCTGCTATCAAAACGTAAACTTCAAAGCATGTGTCCAATGGATAAATCAGACCATAACAAACGTTTCAGGTGGTACCCTTTTCACTGTGCCAGCATTGCTGAAGGTACTTTAATGGACTCTGATGGCAACATTTCACAGAGGTTTCACTCTTTCATGTGCTTTCCTTCTGCCAGAACAATTTCAAACCTAGAAGACACATTTTGAGGTTTCTGCTACAAACCCCAGAGAGACTATCCCAAGCAGGACTTTCACTCCATAAATGAGTTCCTGCACTGCAAATGAAAGTCATGAAGGGGCATTTGCATAACTCTCGGTTAGGCGTGACCTTTATGGACAAGTGAACCAAATGAGATCTGCCTCGTGTCGAGGTCACCTAATGACATTCAAGTGTCAGGGGCTTCAACAAGAGCAGAGACTGAGCCTAGCCTTGAACTAAGAGTTGATAGTGAGAATTTTCCTTTTTTAAATTCGTGATTCAATCCATGACCAAGCTGAACTTTCAACCCTTTTGACTGTATTATTACATGACTAACTGCATAGTTATAGATGTAGAATGATGTTTACATTACATTCTCTGTAAATAGCTTTGAGTCTTCTGCAAAATATGCAAAATATTTTATGTACATGTATTTATGTAAAAAAAAAAAAAAGTTGCATTGAGAAGGAAACAACCGACACCACATCAATAACTTTAAATCAAGTTCTAATTACAATGAATTATCTTCTGTTCCACTTATGGTATTGACTGAAAGTTTCATATCTGCACTTTCTGCTTGTTACAATGAGTTATAAGTGAGAAGTAAACAAGTTACAGTGTGACTATTTTCTGCTGGCGACTGTTAAAGGATAATGAAGGATTAGTGGTTAAAAACACACTCATTCATGCCATAGAGCTCTATTTTGTAAATATAAAGGCTTACATTCCTAAGGGATGAGGTGGACTAGGTTAATAATCTAGATCCCACCCCTACCCCCACCTCCAATGTTTAGAACTTGAACGCACATTTAAAATGGTCTGGGAAAGGTTGATTTGTGGAGGCAAACCAAGAGAAGATGCTTTAACAAATTGAGTTTCGATTAAGATTCATTGGGTACATTCGCACTCAATAACTGTAATTAAATTTGTTTTAACAATTAATCCAGTTGTGTGGCGGACCACCCTTGCAAGCACTGTAAGCAAGAAAACCACTGAGAAACTGAATCAGACCTGATATTAGAAAAATGTTGTGGTCTGCTTGGCTGCTCAGGGCACACGGTTTTAGCAACAACACCTTACAATGCGCCGCAAAGATGTGAATTTTCAGCAATTTTTTTGTCCAAGAGACTTGATAGTTTTAAGGCTGTTGTTTTATGGCTTCAGATTATCATTTAGGGGAAATACAGTGATAGAAAATACATTGTCTATAAATACATTATTGAAACTTCATACTGGGAATAATAGCACATTGCTCATTTTCTAGTCAATTGTCAAATGTATTGATTTGTAAGGAGATTTATGACTGACTGGTGAGTATATATCTATAGCATAGGGATGATGCCTATGAGGCTACTTTAATTTAACCTTACATGACTTACCTTACTCCCTGAGGTTTCATTTGATTGCAAGCACTCTAGTAAAAAATCTCCAAAATAACTTTTAAACTGTAATCTACAGCTAAATATTAAAATATTGAAAGTATTCCAAGCAGTGTCATCTGACATGGTATAAAATAAAATTGCAGTTTTTAAATAAAGGGCTGTTTCCTTGCTGTCACCATTGTGGCTTCCTAGGTCATCCACAGGCGGAGCTGAGTCAGCATGAACTAAATGGTCACTTTCCCTGCCAAAGCAGTCTATGGACCTTTGTAGCATAACACTAAATAAACCTGCATACATCCATTTATCTGACCCATAAACAGATGTAAACAGTTTATAAAAGGCAGGTGCATCAGTACATGAAATTGATTTTCTCTGCAAGGTCAGGATGTACCTATTACCTGTGTGCACCATAGTGTGGACTAATGGTTGGCCTGCAAGCAGAGAGACACCATTTGTCTATTATCAACACAAGTCCATTCATTCTTCAGTAATAATCAGAGTGCACATATTTGCATGTTTGCTTACATTGATTTTAGGCCAGGCCAGCAATATTAACTGTAATATGCATGGAATATTTATTGGTGCTCTTATCAATGAATATGCCCATGTGTATATTAGAAATATCCACTGCACCAATATAGTGTATCAGTGGACTGTTGATGATGTCTGTCTGGCCCGCTAACGAGCTCTGATACTGGGCCTCCTCCATTACCTCCCCTCCCCAGGCCTCTGCCATGCTGCCCCGGAGATCATCATTTTCCCATAACAAACTGTGGATTATTATTCTGCTGCCGACTGATTCTTGAGCTGGAAAATTATGCGCTGCAGCCCTCATCATCTTCTCCCATTCGGAGCTGCCGATTGACCATGTAAAGCTGTAGAAATGAGTCTAATCATGGGAAGAATTATTTCCACGATGGAATACCATAAAATATGGCCATGCTTGAATGCTGTGCTCAATGCAACTGCTTCAAGCTACAGCACTGAGAAGAAGGAGGAGGTTGACAATTAGGGTTGTAGGCTTATGTGAGTCTTGTGCAGATCATGTACACATAAAAAGAATAAGGTGCTCCAAGAAGCGTTATTGTAGAAATTCACAAACTTTTGGCTACTTACAAAAATCATTCAGTTAAGTGGCATCACTTTTCCTTTAAAGAACCATGATTTCATAGATTCCTTATGAAATCAAAAAAAAAAAAAAAAAAACATTCCATCTTGAAAATAAAGAAGCCTCAAAAGAGTTATTCTGAGTGATACCATCGCTGCTTTCAACTAATTGGTTTCAACTCATTTCTTTTATAGAACCATTAATTCAAAGGCTCCAGATGGAACCAAAAATGGTTCTGGCGTTCACTCTTAAAAATAAAGGAGCCTTTAAAATAGATATTTGGGTTCTTTGGACTGTTGCCATATAAGAGCCACTTTTGGTCCCCTAAAGAATGTATGCAGAACCTTCATACAGGCCCAGATCATCAAACTATAGGTCCCTGGGAATAAAAGTTTGGTGGGTTTGGCTACGTAGTTTACATGAGGGCTATGCAGCATCATGATGGCAGTGTACAAACTTACAAAGAACTTACAAAGTTCTTCTACATTTACATTTACATTTACATTTACGGCATTTAGCAGACGCTCTTATCCAGAGCGACTTACAACCGTGCTTACTCTTAGAAACTAACCTCTTGGGTTAAATATTTCTATGAAACATTACAGCATGATATAAGATTAAATTATTCATTTATTTCTTATTGTTTAAAAGGCAGGTTGACCATTTGACCTGTGCTGGCTGCATAAAGACAATAGTACATTGTCAATGTGTAATCCTTGTATGCCTTGAATCCCTGCTTAAAAAGTCCCTGGGAATATAAATTTATGTTTCTATTCTAAGCATTTTATTCCTGCTCATGTGGGCACTCATACTCATTATATATGTACAAAGTATGTCCTGTGAATACTGTTCCAAAGTCCAGTGAATTTCTGATGTACTTCACCAACATTTTCCTCTTTCACTGTAAACTGTGCCGCCTCTTCTTGGGTATTAAGTACATAAGCAATGCACTCACCAATTACAAAGCTGATGCGGCTTGTCCTGCCTACACAGTGTTGCTCTATTGTCTTCTCCTCTATGTTTGTAAAACTTAAAGAGAGATAGCTAACCCAGCAAGTGTACCAGAGCTATCAGTGTAGGTCATTAGTCTCCCTAATGTTTGTTTGGTCACTTATTTATCGAGCTGTCTATTTGTCCGTTCATTCATTTGTCTGTTTATTCATTGGTTCACCATATGTCTGCCTTTTGGTTCATTCTATCAGCCACACCAGCTTTAATTAGAGGCACATCCAGCAGAACCTTACCTTCTTTAAGACGATCAGTCACTGCATGGTCATCAGAATATTAGGACCATGCCCAACAAGCTAGGTCTAATAAACATTTTTTTTGGTCAGACATGTTTTATTTGATTTCCAATTTTTTTTAATTGTAGTAGTGCATGCTGTTTTTAAAATATTTTGTTTAAGCTTTATAGCTGTCTTGAGAAAAACACAAATCATTAATTTGCTTTCCTATGAAACATGACTGCACTTACTTAGTGTCTATATGTTGTATGAAGTTTCATTCACATTCATGTTGCCTTTTTTTTTTTGCTTCTGAGCTCCTGGAGTGCAAAATGCATGTGCACAGACCTGCATCAAAATAGTCTCACAGGGTCAGACATGACCTCATAAGGAGAACATCAGGGGACAACTATGAGGAATTTTGGCCTACATGTAGGTGGGAACAAAATGACTGTGAAATATCTAAACCAACCGGATGCATTCGTCAACATAGTGATGGACAACAAGCCTCTTGTTAGCCCATAGGATTAATATGGGCTAAGAACTCCACGTAAAAACTTAGATGTGTGTCACATGAGCAAAGAACACATCACATGCAGTAAAACAGCAGGTTAGCAGAAGCTGTATGTGAGCTCTAGCCTCTTACAGTTACAACAATACAGCCATGTACATGTGATTTGGAAAGAATTGGCATCTGTCCCCAGGAAAAAAACAGGATTTTGGATTTGAGTTAAATGGACTATAGAAATTTTGTGGGTGGGTCTTAGTGGGGGATGCACTCTTGTACCCTTGTAATGAAATTCATTACAGTCTAGCCCCAAAGGTTTAACAGCCTGTCCCTATACAACCCGTCTACCCTTGCAAGGCTCTAGTGTCCATGACAAGAACCATTTAGGAACTGTCATTTTTAAGAGTGTTGCTCCAAAGAACCCATTGTTGACAGCTGGGGTTATTGGAGTGATGCATAGTTAACCAAATGAAGTCTTTCGGCATTGGCGGTAGCTGTGCTACGATGCCATAAACACATTCACATGCAGACATGCACATGCAGAGACACACCAGTCTACCCTTGCCTGCTATAATTGTTTAAGTTCCCTCTGCTAGGCACAGTTTGCACAATGGCTCCATTTAGGAGAGTCCCATATGATTGCTCCGTGGTCAAGCTGGGAAGATTATCTCATGTCTGTTTAATGGAAAACACTGCCATCTGTTTATTTGTGTGCGTGCGTGTGCTTTTTGTGTTCTTGTGTACGAGACTTCGATACAGGACTGATTTTATTTGACAAGCTAATCTTTAAGAAGTAAGCTCCTGCACAGCAGAATGCCCTTGAACTTTGTTTAAACCCCTAAATACACCAGTCGACTTTTTGCTTAACACCTTTTTGTTGCAAACCAATCACTCCTGAGGGAGGAAAAACCACATCCACAATCTCAACTCTTCACACTCCAGTCTGCAATGAAAAATAAACAAATAAGCAAATTGGCATTCATATGTAAGCTCTGATATCCAAATGCCCAGAGCTTCGATAAATATGCAGCAAAAACTGCAGTGCACTGGCTAGCTCCAGGGTGACGGGACTAACTCCTACTTATGACGATGTACCTGCTGAGGACAAGCTCAAGGCTCAGGTGAATCAGTTCTGGGTTTTTGGAGGCGTGTGTGTGTGCGTGAAGGTAACTGAAGATGGGTTAAGGAGAGCATAAGCGTAGCCAGTATTCCCAGGTGTTGCTTTAAATAGATTCCCCCTACTTATTCTTCCCCCCTCTAACTCTTAGATCCACCTCACTCCCTCTCTGTTCACACTCTCTCTCTCTCACACACACACTCCCCTTGAGTTAAAGAACACTTGTGCTTTTTTTTTTTGATGGAGACTCAGTCTGGAGGTGAAAAAGAACGCTAGGACTGTTCCACCTGGGCCTCCACGGAGAATAAATCCACCACTGCTAACAACAAAAGACAAAGCGCGCTCCTTATGAAAGTGCATGTCTCTTCCCATAAGGAGGATCCTATATTTAGAGGCTCCGTCCTCTTAAAATGCGAAGAGCTTGTTAAGTTTCCCATGGTACTTTCCTTTCTGAGGGGAAAGGAATGTGTTAAGAATGCGATTTATTTTCAGAGTCTCGTCCTGTTCTTCTGCTTTCAGCACGCTCGTAAAAATAAAGGTGCCAAAAAGGGTGCTTTGGAGCGGTGCCACAGCAGAACTACTTTTGGTGCCCTTTAAAAACCACCGAACGCGTGGCTCTTTTTCCCTCAAGGCCCTGTAAGACCCCGTAATGTGCTGACTTGGTTTCTGACAAAATATCCAGTAATTGCAAGAACAGGACTTATCGATTTTTTTGATGAAAATATTCCGGTTTTTGATTTGCAGTAAATTGTTTTGAGCATTTATACATCCCTCAAAAAGATATAAAGAGTGTTCAGATATGCTGTTTTTCAGATGTGGAGACAAGAACATGGAAGTTAGTTCAAGACCTAAAACTTTTACCATCCTTTTTTAGCAGTGTGCTCCAATGTGAGCAAAACAACTCCTCACATTCACAAATCTCTTTCATTTTGATGACTCAGCAAATTATTTCAGGGTTTGATACCAACTTGCATTGACCTCCAGGGCTTGTTCATAGCTTGTATGAATCAGCTAAACTAATTAGAGAGCCTGATGTCTTTGTGTTTGAATTCTGACAGAATATATTGTAATTGCAAGAACAGGATTAAAATATTCCATGTTTCGAGTGGCAATGAAATGTTTCATACATATATACATCCTGTTTTTATGACAATCCCCAAAAAGATATGAAGAGTGTTCAGATATGCTGTTTATCAGATGTGAAGACAACAATATGGAAGTTAGTTTAAGATGTCAATCTTTTATAATCCTTTTTAGCAGTGTGCTCTGATGTGAGAAAAACACACTTGACAATCTTAAATCTCATTTAGTATTGATGGCTCAGCAAATTATTTCAGTTTTTGATACCAATTTGCATTGACGTTCAGGGGTCGTTCATAGCCTATATGGATCGACTTAACTAATTAGCTAGCCTGATATCTTTGTGGGTTTTTTTTAAAGAATATACAGTAATTGCAGCACCAGGATTCATCAATCATTTAAAATAAAAAAATCTAAATTTTCTAAATATTCCAATTCTTGATTTTTTTTGTAATCAAAATATTCCAGGTTTTGAGTTGCAATGAAGTGTTTTACGCATTTGTACATCATGTTTTAATGAGAATACCTCAAAAAAATATGTAGAGTGTTCACATATGCTGTATATCGATGTGGAGACAAAAGGTATGTTCAAGCTATTTGGTCTTGATGACAATTTTCCATTGACTTTCAGGACCAAATCAGCAAGTGAGGACAATGAGCAAGTGAGCACACTGAGCAGCCTTCAGCAAACACCAGGAGTCAAAGTAATAACTTATATATAGCTGTTTCCTTTGTGTGAGCACTGTTTATTTCATAATATCTCTAACTTCAGCCTTTAATGAAATCTTGAAGCTTGTGAAGTATAACTGGGAGAATTTTTAGGCTAAGTGTGAAACCTTTTAAGTGTGAAATCTCCAACCATTCTACAGACGATGCCATCACCACCACACTCCACCTAGCTCTCACCCACCTGGACAATAATGACACCTACGTCAGAATGCTGTTCATAGACTTCAGTTCAGCATTCAACACCATCATCCCTCAGCACCTGATTAGAAAACTAAGCGTGCTGGGCCTGAACACCTCCCTCTGTAACTGGGTCCTGGATTTCCTGACTGATAGACCACAATCAGTCAGGATAGGTAACAACATCTCCAGAACCACCATACTGAGTACTGGTGCCCCCAAGGGCTGTGTGCTAAGCCCACTGCTGTTCACTCTGCCTACTCACGACTGTGCAGCGAAGTACAATACAAATCACATCGTGAAATTCGCAGATGATATGTCAGTTGTGGGCCTCATCACCAAGAACAACGAGACAGCATACAGAGAGGAGGTGCAGCGGCTAACAGACTGGTGCAGAACCAACAACTCGTCTCTGAATGTTGACAAAACTAAAGAGATGGTTGTGGACTTCAGAAGAGTGCGAGGCGACCATGCCTCCCTGAACATCAATGGCTCTGCTGTGGAAATCGTCCGGAGCACAAAGTTCCTCGGCGTCCACATCACAGAGAACCTCACGTGGTCCCTCAACACCAGCTCCATAGCAAAGAAAGCCCAGCAGCGCCTCTACTTCCTGCGGAGACTGAGGAAAGCTCATCTTCCTCCTCCAATCCTCACCATGTTCTACAGAGGGACTGTGGAGAGCATCCTGAGCAGCTGTATCATCGCCTGGTTTGGGAATTGCAATGCCTCAGACCGCAAGACCCTACAGCGAATAATGAGGACAGCTGAGAAGATCATACGGGTCTCTCTCCCCTCTGTCGAAGACATTCACACTACACGCTGCACCCGTAAGGCCATCAGCATTGTGAAGGACACCACTCATCCCTCACATGGACTTTTTTCACTGCTGCCGTCTGGCAGAAGGTACAGGAGTATCCGTGCTGTCACTACACAGTTCTTCAATAGCTTTGTCCCACAAGCAGTCAGACTTTTAAACAACAGAGACTGAACTAAACCCCCCCACCCCCACGACCCATAGCATTTTAAATCTGTCTGCATCCTATTTATCTTATTTATACATTCCACACTTTACTATCTCAGTGCTGTGTTTTATGTTTCATGTGCGTTGTATGCTGTCTGCATATAACGTCACAGCATGTTAAATTTCTATGCACCTTCTATGCACCTTATTACCAATACCTACCTGTTAAATATCTATGCACCTTACACTCAGTACCTCTACTCAGAATTGAGTCATATTTATTGTATTTATTGTACTGTCTTGCACATTGCACTTTCTGCAGTCTGTCCTGTACTGTATTGTTTTTGTCTGTACTGTATTGTTTTTTGTTCTCGTTTTGTTCCATGTGGCACCCTTGTTCTGGAAAAAATGTAATTTCATTTCACTGTGTACTTGTGAACTGAACTAGCTGAAATGACAATAAAAGCCACTTGACTTGACTTTAGCTAAATGGGGATGACATGGTGATGCACCCTGATAAGAAGAGTTTTTAGAAGGTTATATATACTACGAAGAGTCAATGAACCATCTGAATGCATAAATGGTTCTCTGCATGGATAAATGATGTAAAATCTGGACTAGAAAGGGAAATTGTGGTGCGTTCAAAACTGTATTATGCAAGCATTGCAAATATGGCAACTGAGAAGGCAAATTCTGGCATCCTTTTTGAAGAATTTTTGGAGCCAGCTTAAAAAACTTATAAAATACTTATGGCAAGAAACAGTACAATGTTTTGAGCTTGAATGTGCACTGGTTATATATTTTTCTTTCATGAATCGTTGTATTAGCAGTGAATATGATTTTCAATAATTTCAAGTCTAATTTCAATAGTTTCATAAGCTTACTGGACAAAAGATTAGTCACCTCTGACTGAAACATTACTAATATTGTGTAATGTCTCCACAAGCATGAATAACAGCTATGATTGGGTTTGGCATGGACTGGACAGGCCACATCAGTGTTCAGACACTCTTGCATCGAAGAATTGTGCAGTTGGGCCAGATTTGGTGGATGCCTTCTCTGGCACAATTCTGAGGAGAATTTCCTGTAAAGTGGAATTTTTGCCACTGCTGGTAGACCCGTATGACCGTACACTACCATACACATCTGCTAACATCTGCTTTGGGCCCATATTCCACACAAACGAGACATTCACTGCACTCTGCCACCTCTTCTTTATGTATGAACTCTGTCGCACCCTGCAGGTATTTATAGCCAGATCATCATCTGCAGGAGCCGGAAGTTACTACCACCTTAACCTGTAAAGTCACTAACTTTTTGTCTGGTAAGCTTATATATATATATATATATATTCTATATTTCTACAGAACCCTTTAAGCTAAGGATGTAGTATAAAAATGCTGAGGATCATTATGCTTATTATCGTTATTATAATTAGTTTGATCCATATTATACTCTTTCTTTCTTTGAATTCTATTATGTATTTTCACACTTCCAATTCATGTTAAACATTTCAGTGCCTGTTTTCTCTTCAGCTTCAGGACTACAGTTGATTTCTGTCCCCTGGTTTTGCTAATTATATGAAAGGAGGTACCCACCTATAGAACACACTCAAGTTGTAATTATATGTTTTCCTGATTTATGATAAACACTTCGCTTAACACAGTGTCCAATTAAAAAGACTGGAACTGGAGCAGGCTTAATAAACCCAATACCCAATTCTACCAAAAAATCGGGATGCTTGGACATTAGGGTATCCAAGTGAAGTGAGGGGATCCAAAGGATCAGGATCGGAGCCATCTCTTTTCTTAGAACTGTACATCCAGGGCAAGAACTGGATTTAGGCACCATTACTTTTAAGAGTGTGGGCTTTAGCACATAGCTGTGGACAAACACTCCTTAAAACAGCTGCCTTTTTGACGAAAATGAGAGGTTACGCAAAACTCCTCTGGGAGCGAATAAAGTTAAGACATCCAGGCTATCCGCTTAACACTTCATTATCCCTTAAATCTCGGAACGGGCCACCTACTAATTAATTTAATGATATTAATATGTCGCAATAAAGGCAAGAAAGCTGGCGGCGAGTACAGAAGAAAATGAAAGGGGCAGAGAGAGCGATGGAGAGAGAGTGAGAGAGAAAAAGGAGAGAGGTAGTGAGTAACCTCTGGGGTGTCGTGGCTTAAGGCAAGCTTTCCTCCAGGCCTGAGCTCCATAGTGCATGTAATTAGAAGAGGAGAAACGAGAGGTGTACGACTTTTACATTTAATATCCCTGATCACTCTGCCTGCACATGATGTATGTCAGCCACAGAGAGGAAGGGAGGGGCAGTGAAAGAGAGGGAGAGGGGGAATGGGGAAAGAAAGAATGACAGAGAAAGAGAGAGGAAGACTGACAGCGAGAGATGCTTCAAAAGTCTAAAATGTATCAATTTGAAAGAAAGACTAAACAAGAATAAATGAGAAATAACAACAAAGACAGAGTGAGAAAGGAGACAGGGAAAGTGAGAGAAAGACAGAGAAAGAGAGAAAGATGAGTGAGGTCACAGTGAGAGAGGGAGAACAGACAAAAAGAGTGAGAGATGTTTAAAAAGTCTAAAACGACAATTTGAAAGAAGGAAAGACTAAGAGAGAGGTAGATTAAAAAGAGAGACAAAAACAGATAAAGAGAATAAAAAAGACCAAAAATGAAAGAGAAAGACAGAAGCAAGGACACAGAAAGAGAGAGAGAGAGAAATAGAGTAAGAACAAGAGAGAGAGAAAGAGAGACTAAGGGAGAGAAGGGGAACAACAGATAAAGACAGTGAGAATGAAAGAGTAAAGAGAAAGATGAGGTAGGGCACAGAGACAGGGGAGACAGAAATTAAGAGTCAGGGTCTAAAACAACAATTTAAAAGAAAGGGAGAGATTAGTAGAGAGAGAAAGAGAGAGTGTGTGAGAGATCAAGAGAATAAGACACTAAGGATGAAAAGGATAGGGAGAACAGAGAGAGAGAAACTAAAACGACTAAAACAATAGTATAAAAGAAAAAAGAAAAAGAGACTGAGAGAGAGAGAAATACGCATAAAGAGAGAGACAGAAAAAGAGGTATAAGACTGAGAGACAAAGAAAGGAAAGAGAGACTAAAAGAGAGAGAGAGTAGGGCATAGAGAGATGGGGAGGGCACAATGAGACAGACAGAGAGGGAGGGGGAGTTGAGAGGGAAAGAGAAAGAGATGGAGAAAGAAGGAAAGAGGAAGATATATAGAAGAGTAAAACATACCTAATTAGGATTTATTTGAGCGTACTAGGGGACAGGTTGAAATTCATTTATGTATTCAAAGGCAGACTCTGTACCTTGGGGTTGCCTCTGCGGAACACTTTCAAATCTAGCATATGCCACTTTTGCTCCATCCGTTATGGGAGACATATCAGGTTTGTGGGTCCCGTTCATGCTGTGCTGTCTCGAGAACTGTCATCTTTTTTAATTCAAGAACCCTTGGATACCCCGGCTCAGAGGGATCAGAGCGGCCTGATGAAATATTGGTTAGGCTACACAACGCTGGTTGGTCATTCTTCATGCATATGAAGAGGAAAGTAAAGTTATTACAAGAAAACCTATAAATTACTTCAAGCCCAACAATCTGGCTAGACAGCTTGTGGAGATCGATATGTGCCTTTGTTTCCATAGATCACGTAAAACTGTATTCAGTGCCTCATATGTCTACTGGTTTATGTTCACTACTGTATTTCACAAGTGACACAATACCTTTATATATATATATACCTGCAGGGTGTGTGATGGGATTCATAGATTAAGGAGAGGTGGTGCAGTGCAGTAAGTGGCACGTTCAATGTGTGGAAAATGGGTCATGATTGGCAAAAGGAGTGATTGCATTTGGGTGTGCCAAAGACCATAGTGTGAAGGAAGTAGCTGAATTTGCAGGTGTATGGAAGCGTATGGTCATACGTGTCCCAGTCCACAGGAAATTCTCCTCAGAATTGTGTCAGGGAAGGCATCCACCAAATTTGGCTCAACTGCCCAATTCTTTGATGTAAGAGTGGCTGAACATGATGTGGCCTACATCCAGAAACTTGTCCAGTCCATGCAAAATCTAATCATAGCTGTTATTTATGATCATCGAGGTATTACATGCTATTAGGTACGTTTCAGTCACAGGTGACTAATATACATACATA
>CM067482.1:13594668-13626756 GCA_034552555.1 Semaprochilodus insignis
TATATAACTCTTCAGACCCAGAACTGATTGTCCAACATCATTACTCAATCTAACTAATGGTGTTGATGCAATAAAACCATTGTGCAGCTCAATGCAATAAAACCATTGTGCAACATCATCATGCAACGACTCCCTATTAATACCTTTGATTTCAGAAGAAACATTAGATAAGCAGGTAGTGACCAAAAACAGTTTTATTATCTGTACTATATGGATATGCATTCACTTTCCTTTATCTGAAAACGCACAGTTAACCTTGGACAGGTACTTCAAAACCAAGTCACAATGCAGACTGTATGTAGTCTTCTACATGGAGCCCCTGACCCAAGGACGCGAATGGAAATGAACTTCCTACATAAAACTTTTAAGAAAGGATGAGAAAGAACGTCTGTACAATAAGTTTGCATAAGGATGAAACAAACTGAGAATGTATGGATGGGTCTGGGCATCTAGGGGTTGTTTTTCTGTCTGCTTCCTTAAAGGTGGACACATCTAAAAGTGTCCTTGATGGGCCTGCCAAGCATCAGATCAATAGTGGTAATTTGGCATGCTGAGTGTGAATGCAGGAAAGATTCGTCATCTTGCATAAGTCGGCAACGTTCCAGTTGCATACATATTCTACTCATGTAAACATGTAGCGTTCGGCCTTGGTAGAACAGAATGGAGGAACTTTAGTCTTTCTCATATGCATCTATACTTCAATCACCATGCACATCAGAAGATAAATACACGTGTAATTCAGTGTTAGCATTCATCTTCTGTAGACAAATGTTACAGTTTCATCTTTGCTTAGGTACATAATCATTTTATATCAAGCTCAATTGGATTCATAGGACAGCATGTTCCCTAAATGGTTGCTAAGTGCAGTTTGATTGTCTGGGGCAGTTTCATAACATCTGAGATCTGCGCATTTGTTGTGGAGAAACATGCTGTGACCACTGACCTTGCAAAGGAAGGAACATTGTTTGGGCAATGCTTGATCTTCCAAAACAAATAATGACAGGATTGAACAGGCCCTCAAAGCGACATATTCATGTCTATGTCTTTGACTTTAAAACCTGAAACCTTGTTATCTATTTCTCCATGTTGTGCTTTACCTAATGAAAGTTTTATTTGGAGGGGCCATGACCAAGACCACAGTTTCTTTACGCTTTTAAGCCCCTGAAAGAGATTCTTTCCAAAAGACTGAAACGGCTACCAAACCAACAAAGAGAGTGAAGCATCTGTTTAATCAATTGCTTAGTCTTCAAATAACTAATCACATGTGCTTCTTCATTGTTGGAATAAAAGTCCCACAGCCACTCCAGCCTTTTGCAGACAAGACTGAACACCCCAGACATACTGTTAAGAATAAACTAGGGCTGTCATTGCTAATGAGTGTTGAGAATACTTAAAAACTTTGAAACATGATTTTGCCATGCAGTTTGCATGATGCTAATTGGTGGTTATATTGTGGTGTCACACCAATAAGACTCCTGGAAAGTTTCTTACTACAATCATCCACCTCTGTAACATGATCAAAGTTGCTCTGGATAACTGCTCTAGTGACAGGTTAGTTCATCCTAACATTTACATTGTGTATAAATTTCATGATTAATGGATCAAAAGAAATGGCCCAAAATTATACAGAAAAATAAAGTCTGGGTCTATAGATGTTCATTAAAACTAAATGATGACAGCAGCAGTATTTTACTGCTATCTACGGATAAATGTAACAGCACTTCATAGAGAAGCATTGAAACTCTGTGCTGGTAACCTCCTACGGGTATTGGAAATGTCTGCTGTTGACCCTGTGTTCTATTGTCCCCCTCCCTTCTCTGTTCATTTGACCTAATTGGTGGATCAGCCAGCAGAACCTGCTACAAGGTCCACATCAATCCTACTTACCTAAAGTCTAAAGTGGCCACTCTCAGGCTGACCTTCTGTCAAGGCAGACAAACTGTGTGTTTGTGTCAGTATGTGTGCGCATGTGTACATCACACTTTTTTACTCTGCACTAACTCCAGATTGTATAACACACACAACACTATAGTTCTGCTAGAGAGTCAAAAGTCTAAAGTGATGGTGAAAATGACATTTTAATGCTCATTAAGGTGCACCGTTTGAAACATAACAATTCTTAAGGAATAAAGAATCTTTAAGGTAGGCCCAGTCCTGGGACCAGGTCTTGAAGTGTTCGGACCCTTGCAGACCCAGATATGAACGAGTGACGTAGCATTGGCGTCTTCCTGGCAGAAGTTGTGCTAAAGCTTTTTGAACAATCACTTCTAAAAATAAAGATGCCAAAATGCACCAATGCTTTACAAGCACTACTTTTGGTTCCTTGGAGATACTTTCACTGTTGTAACTATGTTTACATGAACACTGATGGTTTCACATCAGTTTGATTCAGACTGCTACCTATGCTCATTGTCATGATCCAACAAATGTTTTAGCTGATTCAAGCTAAGTGTGATTAAAACATAGTCCAGACTGATACCAGCTGGACTATACAAGACAGATCTGAAGACGTAAGCGCTTAGATCATTCCAATGACTCACGCAGGGAGCTTTTCAGTGCAAAACAAACGTAAGAGAGAACATAGAATGACGTCAACAACCTTGAGAGTGCTTGGTTTAAACATGTATTTGGAAGGTATTGGGACTCATGAATTGTGCAGGCTGTACATGTGTATCGGTCATACTGTTTTAACTTTTAAAACTAATGTGTTGATCTCCACTGGCTTAATTCAATTCAATTCAACTTTGTCATAATACCAAAAGAATAGATAGTAAGTACAGTGCAAAGACAAACAGACAAAAGACACATTACAATATGTGCATAAACAGTAGACATGTGCAAAATGTGCAAGAGCAGTAACAGAGCGTCAGTATGTTAGAATACTAGAACTGAGCTGCAAACAGCAATTGGTATACATAGTAGAGCAAAATATGGACGATGGACTGGCTGCCTGTCCAGGGTATTTCCTGCCTTCTACCTGGAAAAAGCTCAAGCACCCCTGACGACTCAGAAGGATTAAGCAGTTTTGAAGATGAGTGAGTAACATGGTCTTGAGATCCAATGTGTATTCACATGTGACACACATTCACATTTACACATTTTGAACAATGCTAACTTGTGTTATGTCAGTAGATTAATGACAAGCTTGCTGATAATGTTGCACAGCGGACCATCACCCCTTATTGTGAGCTCCCCCGTCTTGGAGCGGTTTAGAAATTGCACATGCTTAGTTCATTCCCACCCGAATACATCTACATTCTCGCCCACATTTAGGCCCAAACCTGTCATGGTCATCCCCAGATGTTCTCATTACAAGATCTTCTCATCTGGTGACAATTTGTGTAACAAAGATGCTAAAAGTAGGCAGCTAACTGATAGCACAGGCTCCACCTAACCATGTTAATAAATGAAACATACAGTTCCTCTATACAAGAAAACAATGTGTGAAATCAGTGTAGACGGCTTCATGGTTATGACTCATAGATGTTGACACTAACAAGGCAGGTTGGAGCAAAACGGCAATGAAAAAAGTGACATGATCCCACACAATGCGCACATCTATATGCAAATTGCAATCTCTGTCTGAATGCAAGGTGGTCGGGATGTGGTGGAGGAGATCTTTTTTGAAGCGGTGTGTGTACATGTCGTATGTCGCCGCATCAGTCACACTCAAATGTGTGTCTGCTTTAGCCTTGCCAAACAAGGACGCAACATCTGCCACAGTGAATCCTCTACGTACCCAAAGGAAATGCCAAGCTAGATCCATTTCAGAATGCTTCGGTTAGCGGCGAGGGAGACTAAGTGACAAACCGACTCCAACGCGCTGGGACATTCTGCATCTCTTCGTCTTTTCCTCCTGTCTCTTTTTTTTCTCCGTTGCTTCTATCTATCTCTGTGAAGAGCACGCTTTAATTCTTTCCTTTCCAATCCCCACATCACATCAGTTATTCTACACGCCGGTCAGACGAAAAGGATGATCTCGCTCCCTCTCTCTCTCTCTCTTGCTCTGTCTCTCTGCAGACACAGCTGTCGGTGATAATCTACTTTTACATCCTCCTCCTTAGTCCCTGATTGATTGAAAAATTGCGGTGCGAAAAGATATGAAATGCCCACAGACAGTATTAGGACAGAATGGGGGTGCGTTTCAAGCCGTTGAGCGCTAAACGTCCCTGAGAGAGTATGCCAGCGTGCATAAGCAGCACACCCTCCACTCTTAAGTGCGCAGCCCCATTAATTGCCATTCAATTTTCATTGTCTGTAAAAGCGTCAGTGGTGTTCAGATATAGTCCCCTGAGAAGCATCAAGTCAGAGCCTATCGGAGGGAAAGTCTTATTATGTATCTAAAGAGTTAATGACATGTGTGTGGAAATAGATTGTAAAACATTAATTTCATTATCACTGCTCGTTCATTTCTGGCAGAAATAATCAAAAATCTTTAAATTCCAAAAGATAAAATTAACAAATGCTAACAAATGTGCTCGAGAGAAGGGTGCTGAAAAGAGCTCTTTGTAAAGATGCCATATAAGTTCTGGTTCCATTTTAAATAATTGCTGTTGCTGTCAACGTGCCGTCAAAAAAAGAAATACCGTAAAGAGATACGACATGGTGCCAGAGTTCCAATCATGTACATAAAAATATAAGGATATGTTACTTTTGATAGCAATAACAAGTAAATATCATGCTTAAAGGGTTACATAATAACACTGTATTTATAACACCCTATTTATATTTTGCTTACAGGTAATGTGAACGTGTAATAACACAGTATCTGGGCTAATTATCACCAGTTTTCCTTTGTATATCTTGACACTGTATGATGTTTTGGACAACCTAAAGTATGATGACCCAATAGCAACATATCAGTGCTGCCTCAGTTTGTTTTTCCATGGTTCTGGGTCTGTATGTCTATCTATGTACCTATTAGCAAAAAGTGTTTTATACAGTCCTAAAAAAGGTGGTTTTTCCATGGGGTCTTTGGTAAATACAAGAGTCATATATAGAAATATGAACACTCAAATAACCATTTGCAGTGGTTCTTTGCAAGGTTAAATGGTTCTCTAGATTGATGGAGAATGTGCTGTATAAGGCTATGAACCGAGTATTTTTTGAAAAAGGAAAACCATTTTAAAATTATTCTAAAATGATAGATAGATAGATAGATAGATAGATAGATAGATCCAGAACCTTGCAAAAAATATATTAAATATTACTGATGCAGCTTTAGCATGTCCAAAACATTATACTATGTCAAGCTATATGAAGGAAAACTGGTGATAATTATGATTACGATTACAGCAAATATGAGCCATGGTGTTAGCCCAGATGTTGCGTTATTATATGTTCACATTTCCTATGAGCACCAAGTCTGAAGCACCATTGCACCATGCCATGTAAATAACCAGCCTTTATTTATTAATTTTTTTAAGCAAAAACCTTTTTTTTAAAGTTCAGCTGCTCTTTACATTATGATACCATTTCAAGAAAAATGTACCAAAATTTACATCGATATAAATTTGAAATTTAAAACGTTTTTTTCCCTGTTTTTTTCTATTAGTTTCAGAGATATGAGGGCAGCAAAGATATAATTTCCATACGTCTTAAGGAGCACTGCTTTCCCCTGTGAGCAGCATGCTAGCTCTTAACCTACTTTACCTCCTGCAGGAACTAGTAGAAGCTGTGACTTCCAGCAGGTCAGTGCAGAAAAGAGGAGGGCTGTCAGATTGTGGGACAGAGAGGGAAAAAAAACTGTCAAGAAGGAGAGACAGGGAGATTGGGAGAAAAAATGAGGGACATACACAAGAGGAAAAAAGTGGTCACTGTAGAGATATGCAGCATATTGTACAGGGAGCCTGATAGAGAGAATCAAGAGTGTTGGAGAGACTGAAAGAGACAAACCTGGGGCAGGAGTAAGAAAAACAGGCCAGGAGGGTGTTTAATGGAACAACTGGTTTGACTAAACTGGTGATGTAAGACTGTAGCAGCATTGCTGATTCAGAGAAGTGGAACAAATAAGCGTTGGCCCAAACAAACGAATTGGATAAGGGCAGTTGCATGTCTGTAACCAGTGCTGGGCGATGCACATTCAACTGAATATGATATCTTCAGACATCTCAATAATTTGCTGATGTTTAAGGTAATCTCTAATCTGCCTATAATCTGTCATTTACCTCTGGCAAAAGAACAGAACATCCAGACTCAAAACAGTCATAACAGATGTCCTTGGGCAATTGCTTCAGTTGCCTGCATGTTATAGATGTAGAAGATAGAAAAACATACTATATAGTTCTTTAAATTTCCTTTCTCAGAGTGCAACAATACTACCAGCCCTTGTAGTACACCTACATCCAATGCCTCTCATCACAGCTCACGTGGAATAGTTCAGCATCTCCTTGTGTTTAGTGGAGAATGTCAAGCTTCTGCTAATAAAGGCACCAGATTTTTTGGTACACTGCTTTGGGGTGAAGAGGTGGTGACCTTACTGGCCGCATCTTACTGAGAATGTATCCAACCATGTTTCTCAAGGAGTTTCATTCTCCTTCTGGGTGGGTGCCTTCATGGCTTAATTCTATCTTAAAAACATACTTCATTATCCATGTGTTTACTTACAGTTGTTTGGTATAACTACTGAACCACATGAGTTGATTAAAAAAGTTGTTAAAATTATAAGTTAGCTTCATGACAAAAAAAATCTTCATTTTGTTTGGTTATAAAATGTTTTTGTCATGCAAATGGTGCGGTCTGGATGCATTTCACAGGTGTTTGTTATATTTATTTGAATAGTTTTAATAATATAAGTTTAATAGGTCAGCCTGTACTGCTAATTAAAAGGTAACAACTGCTTGTAGCCTTAAATGAGCATTTGCTTAAATTGGCACAAGGACAAAACACCAACAGAGTTCTCTGGAATTAGTTTCTCTGGTCATTTTAAGTGTAAGTTGTTACTATTTTATAGGAGCAACTTGTAAGATGATGCCACCGCCAAATTGTTACTCTGAACAACAGTGGGCAACATATCAGAAGAAAGCTGTGCTGTCCACACCCTTATCATAAGAAACAAGGAAATGTGCAGTCCCTCCCCTTCAATGGTAGCAATACCAGTCTAGAAGAAACTTTGTGAGCTCAGCATCAAACTTTTTCCCTTTACTCCCCAAGAGTAAATGTTGGTGCTTCTGGGTCTAACTAGAAATGGTGCCTTCGACATGATTGACAAGTGTTTTTAACTAAATCCTTATTGGAAAATCTGTTTACTTAGTGACCATATGTGCAACACCCCCAGGCTGTTATTTCCAGCCATACAAGACTCCTGTCTCTTAGAATGGGGAGAAACCAAAATACTCCAAACTGAAGGTCAAATTACTGTCTCAAAAACATATTTGAAATCACTGATAAAACTGGACAGAATCACATAAATAGTTTGCAGCGTTTGGCTCAATAACTCTAGCTAATAAATCAATGCAACTAGATTTTCTGACTTCTGGCTACAGTGCTTGCGTAAATCTCTATAACGAAGGAGTTTATTGCCTTATTTTATATATATATACACCACTTGTTTTATGTGCTGCTAAATTTACAGGTTTACAGTGTGGCTTTTCTTGGTACTTGTATACGGGCATTTGTGCATGGAGTTTGAACAATGCTAATTGGTCTATACATGATTCCGTTACTTTTTAGTGTTTTAGCTCTTGTGGAAAACTAATATAATAAAAATAAAAATAATAAAATAAATAAACTAAAAATAAGAAAACAACAAATACCAAACGCGTCATGACTGACCTACTCCATTTTGTGGTGGAAATTCCATAATAAGCAAATTACTTTGTTGACAGTTTGTTGTACAATCTTCACATTTTTGCTGCACTCTTCAAAACAAGAAATCATATTATCAAATTATACTCACACACATAGTATATAGTGTAAAAATGTATGCTGTTTCATCTCCAATGAGAGTCATCCAGCAATCAGGCAACTCTGTCATGTATCTCCCTTGGTACAAATGCTTTTTCAAATGTGATCCAAGTGTGTTTTTGTTTTTGTTTTGTTTTTTTTGGTGGGGGAGTGGGTAACACTAAATTTAATAAACTTTTATTTGCTCAATAAAACAGGAACAAGGCAATGTGAGAGAAATCAATACATATTTTCTCACTGCAAATTGGACACTACTGTTGTTTGTGATGCAACATTTTACAGTAATAAAGGTTTGTAAAATTAAATGAAAGCATAAGAAAAAATGTCTTGTTAGAAACAACAGCAACAAAAAAAAAAACTTCAAAGGAAGAGGAGACGCAAATTAGTAATTTCATTGAAATGCTGCCAGTGTAACAATGTTGTCTACATTAGGTTTTGTTTTACATAAGTGTTTTTAATGATTTATAGCATTCAGAATTTCTCTATTGACTATTAAAACAGTGTATAAATTCATGCTTACATATTATAGCAAAATGTAGCCAAAGCTTTTCATTTTTTGAAAGAAGAAAAAAAAAATCACACCCCTCCCCAATGATTTATGGAGCTCTGAATCCATTAATCAATACTCCCCGACAAATATTCAGATTCAAAAATTAAATAAAGGTCCATAATCCATAATGACATCTGCAGAAAAACAATGGGGTAGTCGAAACAATGCAAAGTTGTAATTGAGCTTAGTTGAATTTCAATAACGTAGTGCCCTGCTACTGCCTTGAGTGCAAGTCATTGCTGTGCAGAACGGCGGGTTGCAGAGCACCATGGGAGTGCTAGACTTGCAGTAAATATTTGACTCTGTTAACTTGAAAATGTGTAAATGTGTTGCTTGTGTCATTTGGTACTGGGCTGTGAAGTAGTTGGGTCCATGTTAATTCCTACCGGCATGGAGAGTATGGATACCAATGATCTGCCTGCTTAGTAGCCATGTCAGGAAGCGCTGGGTGGTGGTTTCTCCACTGTTGCCATGTTCAATAAAAGAGCATTTGATTACAGCGCTATCTTTCCTGCATGTCCTTTATGAAGACATTACAATATTATGGTAAATAATGCATCAGCTTACTAAACATATCTCTCAAACAATGGAACATAATTTTAGCCTGATCCTGTGAATATGCGTATGTATTCAGTGTTTTAGCTCTGTTCAAAGACCAAGAGAAAGCAGATTGATTTAATTACCACTTCTGCCCACATATATAACACAAAGAAAGGTTGCTCTGTAACTCAGAGTCAAGTGCTAAAAGGAAATGGGGCATATACAACATAATCTCTTTAAACGGTCCACTTAATGTTTAATGAGGATGTTCTAGTACAGTTACAGTTGTCACATAAGCTTTAGAGTTAATGGAGTGATTTTTCTGGTATTTATATGCTGTCTGATATTGTTACATTGTTTTTCTATCGATCATTTTTATTATCACTATTATGTTTAGTAAGCAGTGAATATTGAGAGTTATATGCGAAAGTTTATGTGTCTCTGGCCACATTACTTTATTATACTATAGTGTGCAGAGGTGTGTCTTATTGTTTCCACTTGGACAATCAACAAAATGGGATTTGAATTTGACTGTGGGTGTTCAAATTTTTGCATACAACTATGTACACAGTCATCATCAAAAAAGAGTTGTACTCAGAAGGAATCAGCTGGCAGGAATGAAACTTGGTGGGTAGATTTGACATGTGAGACATGTGAATGATTCAAGTTTCACGCTCAGCCAAGCATGAAGGATTTGGGAGACACAAAGCACAGAGAGAGGGAACCAACAAATTGTCTGACATGCGTAGTGTGACCCAACAGCCACAATTGCAGACATCAGTGAGCAGTCATGCCCTTCATGTGTCATCCTGTGTTAGCATCATTGGCAGACGGCTGTATGACCCAGGACTACCCAGGACAACGACACCAAAGACTGCAATGTCATGCCAGATTGTCATGGAATGACTCAGAATGGCAGCAGGTAATCTTCAGTGACGAGTCCTGCTTTTGTCTTGGTGGAGACGACCCATGAGTCCAAGTGTGGAGGAACTGTAGTCAGCACCAAGATAAATGGTTTGGTGTCTCGCGTCACTTGTCCAGAAGGCCTGGTGTCACTCCACCTCCACCCCTACCGCAGAAACAGAAACTCTGAGAGAATATTCAAGCTGCATGGATTATCACAGGACACCATTGGTAACCTCTACAACTCCATGCTGAGACGTCTGGCATGTTGCGTTAGCAAACATGGCTGGCTGACGTCATACTGAGAGATACTACTTCTGTATGTGTAGCTCAATAAATATTGTCCATATCAGTCTAAATTTATCATCATGTATTGTTCCTGGTAACCTTCATCTTCCTTCTGAATAGCATTACAATCCCACACTTCCTTCTGAGTGTAACTATTTTTGTGATGATATATATATATATAACTGTATATATCCTGATTGTTAGCTTCGAGAATTTCTAATAACTAAGATCAATAAAAAATGTCAAATACCTGTGTAAGCTTTTTAAAGTTGTTGTGCAGTTAATATCAGGAAATTTCAAATCAATTCTGTAAGTCCCTGTTCCCCAGTGTCTGGCTGTCTGATTATTCAGCAGATTGAAGTTCTTATATATAATCTGTCACACAATCAGCCTTGCGGACTTGTAAGGTCTCAATCCATTGATGGATTTTACTGCTGTCAATATAAGAAAAAGCACATCCTTCAGCTCTCGGCACTTTGCAGAGGTGACTGAACATCAAGACAAGACCAGAATATAGAACGTTGATGTGTATCCTTAGTGTTTCTAAGGAGTTTCCTTCCACATGGTAATCTCTAGTACCAACACACAAGGATCCAACTAAGTGAGGTGAGGACAGTTGGATCCCTGCATTTCTACACAGAGTTAGGAAACAACTAATGTTTGGGAGGAGGAACATGCCTGAAACCCTTTATCCTTGCAGTCCTTCCAAAAGTTTTCACAATAACATATCCAATACCTGTAGGAGGCTACCAGAACACCACCTCAGTTCTGTTCTGTAAGTATGGCTTTATTAAACCTTATGTCACTCTAAAAATATATACGTTCTTTAATTTGGATCACTGAAAACATTCATTCAAAACTACACAGTTTACCCTTTACCCTAAATGCATTTGATTAGTCAAATGTTTTCTTCTTACGAGTTGCTTTGGAGCTTTGAAGCTAATTTCAACATTGGGATGACTGCCACATGCTCAACTTCCAGAAGTGTTTCAGTTCTTTATCAGTCCTGCCAGTTATATAAAGCGGGGTCCAATCTTCTAACTTTAGGCAGAAGCTGCCCAGAAGTCTAGCAAAAGTTTTTGGCGTTTTTCTCCCCTCCCTCAATCAGTCTTCCCTCATAGCGCCACCATATGTTGAAGGCATGGTCCGAACTTGCACATTTTATGCTGTGGATGAGTGTCGCTGTCCAAAGAAAAACAGGCAAAAACATTCTGTACTTTCAATGTAAGTTAACGTAAAGGTTTTTATTATGAGCAGTTTTTTGGGGCATGGGGTAGCACGGTGGTGCAGTGGGTGGTGTTGATGCCTCACAGCAAGAAGGACCTTCCTTCGATTCCTGGGCCAGGCATCCGAGGTCATTTCTACATGGAGATGTGGGTTTCCTCCCACAGACCAAAGACACGCAGTCAGGTAAATAGGAGATGTTATATTGCCCCCAGGTGTGATTGTGTATGTCTGTGTGTCTGCCCTGCAATGGACTGGCAGCCTGTCCAGGGTGTTTTCTGCACACTGAGTGCTGGGATAGGCTCCAGCTACGGTGGCCGAGAAAGCCCAACGCACTGCAAGCTAAAAACGCGCTGCAAAGTCTCAAAACACAAGCATCAAAATGACACGACTTGCACAACATTAGCCAAACGCGCTGCAAGATCTGAAAACACAAGCATCAAAATGAGACCGCTTGCAAACCATTAACCGAACGCGCTGCGAACACTGAAAACACATGCAACTTCCAAAACACATGCAGAAAGTCTCAAAACACAACGGAAGTGTTTCCGAGGGACACTGAAAGTGGACGGACCCGGACCTGGACGTAGAGCCGAGACAGCCCCAGTTCCAGCAAAAGTAAGTTTTATCTGTTTATTAATGAATATTCAGTCGGGTTATTGGCCAGGTTCTTGTGTTAACTTAATAAACAGTTAAACCTTAATTTTAGCCACTCGGTGTGCATTGTTTAAGGTGGAACGAAATGTAAACACGAGAAACTGGCCAATAAACCGAATGAATATTTATTAATAAACAGATAAACTTTTCTTTCAGTCACTCGGTGTGCATTGTTTAAGGTGGAACGAAATATAAACACAAAAACCTGGCCAATAACCCGACTGAATATTCCCAGGTCCGTCCACTTTCAGTGTCCCTCGGAAACACTTCCGTTGTGTTTTGAGGCTTTCTGCATGTGTTTTGGAAGTTGCATGTGTTTTCAGTGTTCGCAGCGCGTTCGGTTAATGGTTTGCAAGCGGTCTCATTTTGATGCTTGTGTTTTCAGATCTTGCAGCGCGTTTGGCTAATGTTGTGCAAGTCGTGTCATTTTGATGCTTCTGTTTTGAGACTTTGCAGCGCGTTTTTAGCTTGCAGTGCGTTGGGCTTTCTCGGCCACCGTATCCAGCACCCCCTGCGACCCAGAAGGATAAAGCATTTTTGGGGCATTTCTACTGGCCCATTCATCAACTTTCACACACTGTGAAGGATACCTGCCGAGCTTGAATTATGCTAAAACTAAAAATCACAACAAATGCAGAGACAATATATTAGGGTCTGACTAAAGTGTCATTTGGCTGATTAACTTGGCTTGATAGAAAAGCCTGGGGTACAAACAGTGTCTCTGTGAAACAAACAGAATCTGATATTATACTGACAACAACCAGACATCCAGTCAAGGAATAAGAGAACTCTGAGAACACACTTTGTGTTCATATAAATGCTAAGTAATATGAGTTAAAGTTAAAAGTTATTTTAAGTGTTTTATCTGTTTGTTAAATTTTAGTATTGGCAAGTGACAGTCATTGTCAGGACTAAAGCTTGTGTCTCCAATTTCTTTCTTTTTTTTTTTTTTTACATAATTTGAAGTTGAAAGCTTCCCTGGATTAAGTGAAATGGTCCGCAATAACTTCATTTCATTGATGGATTTCATTCCTTTCAATTCCACAGAAACCACATGCTTCAGTTAGCTTCTCAGCACTTTACAGGGGTGAATGAACATCAAGACATGTCCAGAGTTATAGAACAATCGTGTATATTTTTAATGTTTCAAATGAGTTTCTTTGAATTTCTTTTTGACATCATTTGAAATTGAAAGCTGAGCTGGATTAAGGAAAACGGTCCAAAAGAAGAGTAAATAACTTTTACTCTAACTTTTTTTTTTTTACTTTTCAAGTAAAGTTAGCATTTTGGAGATACTGGACCTGTACTGCATTTCACATACTGTCCCAACTTTTTTAAAAAATTGGTTTTGTATTAATGAATTGTCAGTTTAAGTTAACAAATGTCCCCTCATGTTTTCTGGCTTAATCAAAAGGAAAATTCCTAAGAGGGCAAGGAGTCCTCAAACCCTTGTAAAGGCTCTATTCCAGCTCTCTCCCTCCCGTCTCCTCATTACATCCTGGCACGTGGGTTTATCCACCACAGTGTATATTCCCTCACCTGCACTCACATGCAGACATCTTTTCTGTCTCTTTCTCTCTCTACTCTCTCTCTCTCTCTCTGCACACACACACACACACACACACACACACACACACACACCTTTCCAGGGGACATGAGTGACAAGCATAACGCTGTCAATCAGCTGTTCACGTTCCCCCTGATTGCCATCAGGAAAGGAGGAGGGAGAAAAAAAAAAGTTTCTCAAACTTGACGTGCAGTGAGTAAAATGAGGGAAAAAAAGGAGAAAAGAAGGATTAATAAACTACAGGGAGTTAGAGAAGAGACAGAGGAAGGGAGAAGAAACTCCACGGAGGTTTGCAAATCAAAAGTGCTTGAGAGTGAGAGAGAGAGAGAGAAGGAGGGAAAAAAAATCTACATGTACTTTCCAGAAGAATGACTTGTCTACCCCAATGGAGCAAAGGTGTCATCTTAGTGTCTGGTTAAAAGAAAAGAAAAAGAACGGAGAGGAAAAAAGATTGAATGTGTTCATGGCATAAAATACAATTGTAATGTATAAATGTTGTTTCTATAGACACAGATGGTGAAAGATTGGACAATACAGCTGTTTTAAGAGCTGTAGTGATATCTGGCTGTGTACACTGAATAAACATAGCATGTAGGTAAACCTATATGAAGCTTATTGTGAGCTAAGTCTAGAGCACTGGTCAGAATTTTCCTCCCATGTGCACTCTACATAAATCATGTGCTAGCATTGTTTCTTTGAACCGTTCAGGAGAGATAGCTGTAGTGGGAGACCGCTATTTAAAGAATGTTTTGTAAGTGTGGGAATGGGAAGCGTGAGCATGTGACTTGTAGAGATACTGGAGGAACAGCGTGTACAGTGATAATGCTTTTTAAACGGAGCACAGTATTCTGCACACCCATTAAGATTCTTTGGTCTGGTTGATAACAAAATAAAGGTGCCACAAAAGGATTCTTTGAACCAACGCCATAGAAGAACCCCTAAAGAACCTTTATTCTAAGAACCGTTTTTGTGAAGGCCTATTTGCGTGTGAATAGCCTATTTTGAGTTTAATGAGCATTCACATAGTGTAAAGGTTCGACAACAATTACATGGTCTTTTTCTGGAAGCTTTACATTAAAAAATGGTCTTCATTCTCACTCACATATCTTTTTTACAAAAGTGGTGCTTGACACTGAAAGATTCTTCAGGAGTCCTCTACAGCATCTCTTCAGTTAAGCCTTTTTAGCAGCTTTATTTCTAAATTAAATTTGAGAATTCTCTTCACAATTTATCCTCAGTGGACGTGATATGACAAGGAATCGCAGATGAGGCTCGCACACACCACAGTTTTGCACCTGGAGAGATCTGCGACAAAGTGCACCTGACGACAAATCCCACAGTCTCATGGAAATAAACACAAAAACTGTCAAATGCAGGTTGGAGGAACTTGCTGCAGTTGTTTCTACACTAATTTAGGCAGAAAATGAAAGGCCAAAAACAGATTTTTAAACTGCACATGGAAGTCATTTGTTCAGTATGTTAAATTGTTCTCTGATGTCCACATAGATGATACAGTACTGTTTGTCATGACACAGTGCTCTTTTTGCTAATTTGTCACATTCCAATGTTTCAGATCGTCCAATTAATTTTAATGTAAGACAAAGACAACACAAGTAAACACAAAATGCAGCCTTCAGCTTTTGAATGATCATTACATTAACTGGAGATAAAGATTTATTCAAGATCTATATCGCCCCTCTATACTTATTATTTGGATGTGCCACCCATGGCAGTAACAATTGGACCTTTTACATTATTGTGGAGGAATTTTGACCTAATTTTCTATGCAGAATTCTTTTAATTCAGCTACACTGGAGGATCATCTCAGTGGGACTGAAGTCAGGACTTTAACTTGGCCACTCCAACTCCAACCTTCATTTTCAGAGGTGGACTTACTTCAGTATATTCTGATAGAGAGCAGAATTCAGAATTCATGAGTTATGACAAGTCATCCAGGTCCTACCTACCACCACCATGTTTGACTGTTGGAATGATGTTCTTATGCTGGAATGCGGTGTTAGTTTTATGCCAGATGTAACAGGTCTTGCCCTGATATGAATAATTTGATGAGCTCTGCTCTGATTTGCTAATTTACAGTGAGACACAACGATGATCACACAGAAGCAACTTATCACCTGTCTATCAACGTACTTCACAACCTGCCTACGTGCACATGCTCTGTACATGTATACTTATTTGCGCTTGTGTGGAGTCCATCATATGGCTAAGCTGTATGCTATTCTTGTTTGCAATCTATCTGCATTGCAGTTTTGAACTGTGCTACTTGATCTTATTGTGGTGTCGCTATGCTGCATTGTAGTCTAACTAGAGAAATGTCCAGCTGTATTAGGTTCAGTTTTACAAGGACTTTTATGTTGAAGAGCCCGAATATGGGTGGACTTTACATTTAGTTTCTAGTGAGGGGAAGCCAGCAGTGCACCTGTTGTTTAGCTGGTTTCTACAAAACCCCCTACTCCAAGTTTAAGTCTGCTATTACAAATGACACATCACTATTGGACTGCTCAACTTGCTTGGAGGAGAATGCCAATTTTGCTATGTCTGCTAACAGCCATGTAGGCTGGCATCACACAAAGTGATGAGGGGGGCCACAAGGGCCCGTTCTTCATACCTAGAGAGAATGAGACCAAATTTTGCTCTCTTGGACTATGGTACCATCAGGGAACAACATTGCAATTTCCTGTGGAAGCAGCTTTTTTTTAAGAATGTAGTTAAGAAATAGATAGATAGGTATAAAGTATATTTACGATGGAAAGAGTGAGTAAATTTAAAATAAAATAGGGGGCAGCACTAGGGAATTAGAGTGAGATAGAGAGACAGAGAGAAGTAAGAAAGAAAGAAAGTAAGAAAGAAAGATGAGAGTGGAAGATTCAATAACACACTGAGGAATTCAATAACACACTGTACTGTATACCACTGAATCTATGGCACAGAATTTGGTGGATGGAGGCTCATTATTGTGTGCTAGCCGATTCTGACAGGATGCCGCTTCTATTTTAGTTCTATTTTAGGGGGGGGGGGGAGTGAGAAAAAGAATGAGCATGAGGGAGAGATATCTGTTAAAGAGGGTTGGAAACAACCATATGAAAACATTTCATTTCAAAATGTGTCAATGTGTGACCGTATAGACATGTTTTTTTTTTTCACAAGTAATTAGCAAGATTAGCCTTCATAAACAATCATATGAATATCATCTGACGTGAAACAATGAAGCGGCCAACTCATTTTGCTCTCTCAAGCACACGCGCACGCAGACACATATGGATGCATCCTAATTATACTAATGTAACCACATTAACTTTCCACAATTGTTCCCTACAGCCACGCTTTAAAAAGCTCGAGTGGGAGAGCTATGGGCACATTCAGTCTGCACTAAATCAGAAAGGTGGCGGAGGAATATACTGCTTGGGGATGATCCAAAATTTCATCAGCACATAAGGAGCTGTAATAGAATCTGAAGCGAATCCAAATATAAAGAAAGCCAAATTAAATTACAGAGGAAGTCCATTCACGTTTGCTAGAACCTGCTTCCTGCAGACAATGTGTTTTTTTTGTTGTTGTTGTTGTTTTCACCAACATATCAAATTATAAGAGGTTTGCAAATAAATTAGAAACACAAACAGTCCAAGCTGTGTGAATGTAGACCAACACATGGTCCAGCAGGTGTAGAATATACAATCAGAATATGTCTGAAAGGCTAGTTTTTAGTTTACACATTATTTTCAAAGAAGTGTTCCACTTCTTCTAGAGTCGTGTAGACAGGAGATTGTATTACTTATGTTCTCCTTCTATTAAATACACCAGAAATCACTATAGTTTTTGTCTGCACGCTTCTGTGCATGCTTACAAAAACGTGAGTGGAGGAGCACAGTAGTGTCACCAATGTGAAGCACTGCTGTTACGAAGCATCAAAAGCTACCTGAGTGCTCCAAATGGTGAATCTGTTATATGAGCAGGTGGCGGTCCTATCAAAATGTCTCTAAAAGCACTTTTTCCAGAAAGTCAAAAAAGAACCCAGACAAACATCTAAGGAACTGGAAGCCTCGCTCACCCCAGATAAGGTCAGTGTTCTTGATCCCACTGTTAGAAAGAGACTAAAAATGGTATACATGAGGAAGTGGCAAGCTGAAAAACATTGCTAACCAAGAGGAACATGAAAACATGTAATAGTTTATGGACCGTTATTTGGTGTAAAGCATTCCACAACAGGAACATCATACCAATGGTCAAACATGATGGTAGCATAATGGTGTGGGGATGTGTTCACATTGGCATAGTTGAATAAGGAGAGTTCAGTACATAGAACTGACACCCGTGAACCTCAAACACTGTTGTCTCCTCCTTCAAATTCAAATCTCACATTTGCAAAAGTGCAGGGGGAGTCTTTGAACTAGGCAAAGATAGGCAGCAGCCTAGGGCCCCATGAAAAAGTGCAAACTAGATATACTGTATGAACTGATGTACTCTGGAAATTTCACTGCAAATTGTTTCTTTCTTGTTGAAATCCTTATAATTTTTACTGTAAGGGTCGTAGAGATCCCTCTTTTTCTCCATTTCATGAAGGAGTTTCTCTTCATCCGTTTAAAGGTGGAATGGCAGAGAGATGTGAGCTGTCAAAAATGGTGCATTGCATCACGCTCTGCAGCTCACAGCTGGTGTAGACAGCTTCATTAGTTATAATGTAATCATTTAGGTTTGGTAGTTGTCTCTGCTTGGACCACTTGTTGTAAGGATACAATGAAAGAGAGAAGTTTGTCGCTCTGGCGAATAAGAAGCCAACTTCAGAGCGCACATCTTTAAGAAGATCATGGACAACTTTAATTCAAAGTTGTTAGTTTGCTTTGCACATTTTACTCCGGACCATTTCTCAAACCTTGGACAATATTGAGCAGGCTTTGCACAGCAAAGGGAGGATCTGTTTACCTTTATTAGCATCACAATCCCAACTGAAACCCGTAAGCAGTAGCTGTGCTGGGTGTTGAGGTGGTCCAAGTCCTGACTTGAACCTCCACTGAGATGGCATGATGGGCAGTTCATGCTTGAAAGTCTGCTGATGTGGCTGAAATAAAACAGTTGTGAAAATAATAGTGAAATTCATCCACAGCGAGATAAAAGACTGATCTCAGTAATAGACAGTGCTTGTTTTCTGTTATAGACAGTTGCTTATAAAGGTGGCGCAACCAGTTTTTTCAGTTTAGAGAGCAATTGCTTTTTCACACATAGGTAACATAACTGCTGCAAATGATCATATAAAATGATGTTTTCTGTTTTCTCATATTCGACTTGTCTTATATTTTGTATGAACTGAAACCATTCAGCATAAAAACATCGAAAATAGATGAAAGCAGGAGGAGGAAAATCACAAATGTTTGATATCACAAAATTTTGATATCACAAATGTAACATAATTAAATCAACCCAGGAATTAGTAAGTAAATGACTGAAATGCAAATGAATAAAAAGTACATCACTCTCATCACAAGTGAACTTTGCCTACCTTTGGACCTAGAAAATGGTCAGTAGCAATATAGCATGTCTACCACTGGCTGAAAAAAGACGTCAGGAACGATAAAGCCAGTCCTCTCTCTAGCTCTCTCCTGCTCTCTGGAGAGTATGGATGGAGTGGTCAGTACAGTGGTCCTCCTGTTATGTTCAAGTGTGCTCTCAGCCGCTAGGCAGACCATTTCAAGCCTACTCTGTCTCTCTCAAGTGATGCAACATTAACCATCCACCATCATCATATGAAGGAATTATATATGATAGGTTGTACTTTATTCCTTCTGACCACCAGAGGCAGTGTTGTGTCTAATTAACATCACAAATGCAGATAGAGATGATCCACAAAGAGAACCTAACAAAAAGTGATGCGCACAAATACCTGTCACAAAGCTCAGTGCTTTTTTTTTTTGGCTGTCTTGCAGACGGATTGAGTCACTCACCTTTTGCCCCCCTAGTTGTCCACCAGCTGTGTGACACTCGGTTGGAACTATGATTAATTCATCTTCTTGAGCTGCGCCCACTATGCTCTCCAACTCACACTGTTTCACCTTCAGCTGTACATCCTCATTCTGGTCCCACTACACTGTATCTGTTAACTAACCACTGAAGCACATATGAGATGGTAGGCTAAGATACCTTGGCTGTCTTAAGAAAACGTCATAACTAACTTTCTTACAACATTGAAAAATGCCAGTTGCCCCTCACAGTGTATAAACATTTCATGAAGAATTAATAGAACATTGTTAAAGTAAACTTCTCATGTTCATCAGTTATGACATAATGGGAGTTTGGGAGGAGGACTATGCCTGAAGTGTTTCCTTCTTTTAATCTCACATCCTAGAAATTTCCATTTCTACCTTGTAGATCATTTGCTGAAGTTTTTGCATCACAGCATCACCTCTGTTCTCCTCCATCTTCCTCAGGTCTATCTCTCAGGCCTAACGCTGTTCTTCAAAAAACATAAAGCAGAAGCTGTCAGAATTCCAGAGTCCTTTCCCTTCCTACAACCGCTCTCTTCTTATACTACAAATATGTTGAAGGTGCAAAGTTCACATTAACAGTCCACCGACGCCTTGGGTTGAGCCTGTCGACCAATCAGAAGCTGTGTTCCTGACTTGCCCACTAATTAAAGGCTGTGTTTTTGACTTGTCGATGGTATAATGCTACACTTCCAAGCAACATAAACGTCTCTGACATGCAGCTTTCTCAGTATATTTACTCTTTTACTTAGAATGTTCTTTGATGTTGCATATGGCATTTTCAATGTAGAAGGGTTAACAGAAAGACGAGTATGTTGCAGCAACTGTATATAACCATAATTCATTCACTCCTTTTTAATGAGAGGAGCGACAAGCAGAAGCACAGGAGTCACCATTGACATACGGGAATATCTGCAGATCCACTTGTTATGCAGATTCAGCTCCTGTAAGAGGTGGTGGAACTTCCCATGTAGTCTGTTTTATAGAATCCTTAAAGTCCTTAAAAGACACTCCGACTCGTGAAAGGTCCCACTTTGTCAAATCTATTTTTTAATACTTTAAATAGGCCTTTAAAGTGAAGCCGAGCTTAGTGTCTGGAGTTGCTATACATGCTCAGCTTTCACCAAGTTCACCACTTGCTGCTCTTCTGAGGGGTAAGAATTTGCAAGTTCAGACCATGGCTTATTTCCCAGTTAGCATCTGAATTCCAAATGTTTTGCAGCAGAGTTGACCAAATAGAGATAGCACTTGTCTTTGGATAATAAGCATCTTTTTAACACTGTTTAACACTGTTACTTGTTTTCCCCTCAAGCTGTGATTTGTGTCGTCTTATACCCATCTGCCTAAATTGTATCATACTTTGATAGGAGTTTCTGGTTTTGAAATTAAGCAAGATTAAGCAAATTCAGCTTCAACTGCACTTAAACACTAGACATGCTGATGTGCTGAAAGTCTTAAGCTGCCTTAAGCTGCCGTGTCCAGGTGGAAAATACCTGAGGTCCCTCCATCTTCCAGTCTAATGCCCTATTAATTCACATCCTCATCCTCTGTTCCCATCCAGCAGTTCCCACCACTACCCCAACTCCTTGCCACTACACTACCACCAAATGTTGAAGACACAATCTGAACACACAAAAAATATACTACAGTATATTGATTTTACTGTAGCTTCCACCTTGACTTGCTGGACCTGTCCGTAGTACTTGCTTGGCTTGACCCTGCAGCCTCACAGTTGCTGGCCAAAAAATGTTCAAAATTTTCAGCAAACTTTTTCAGTTGCTTTGACAAACGAAAGCGCCTTGTTCACAGAAGCTCCAAGGACATGATGACATATACTATGCATTTCACATCTTGTTTTGTTCTCTATTTGGTATTCACATTGCTCATGCTTAGCATTTCATGTTACTTGCTTCTGGGATCACTTGGGATTTGGCTTGCTGCATATGGCCTTGATTTGTAGTACATTGAATGCACATTATGTTAACTTATAGGGCTAATGACTTACTTGTTGACCATTAAAAAACACTGTTACCCAGGGCATCATAGGCACTTACCTGGAGCTCTGCATGAGATTGCTACTTAAACAAGCTGTAGCTACAAGATAAGAGCATCTAACAAAGATCTGATGCTGTAAGAAGAAAAGTTACCTATAGAATAATTATGTTAATTGTATTTACAGTTTCCTTTTTGAACCTGTTATTTGCATATGTTTATAACTTTAATTGATATGATTGTAAAAATGAATGACACATATGGAGTGAATCCTTAAACAGACAGATATGCTGATGTGTGTTGTCAAGTGTAATACAAGCTAAAATTGTTTGAGTCACTTTGACATTGCAACTTCATGTACACATACTGTATATCACCATGGCTGCGTAGATTTAGCTGCAGCTCAGCTATAGTGCTTCACGTGTATGGTTTTATCGACGCGAACAATGAAATATCCATATTCTGACACACGTAGTAGAAAACCATGTTAACGTGAGAAAATGAAATATATGAGATCTGAGGATCATTATTCACCCACTTTGCAGTCGGCTATTTTTACAGGGGGACTAGGTGCTGATAAATTAAGTACAAAGTGCAAACTAGCCTAATAATGTAAGAGAAATAGTGGTAGTGCAAGATGAAAAATACATTCCAATGCACCGCAGTTGCACAGATGTGTGTATTAAGTAAGAAACACCCTACAGTTATTCAGTTATTCCTTCGTTTATGTACAGTATATGTAACATTTAGGAAAAGCAACTGGCCTATTGCTATGACCCCAATTATCTCCAAGCAATTCTGGCATGCTAATAATTACTCAAATTACCAAATCATCATACCATCTTCTTATTATTAGTCCCAATATGAAAAAAAGAACTTTTTTAATATATAATACTTTATTTTAATATTTACAGTTAAGAAATATTAGTGTTCAGCTTCATTTGCTGGTAGTAACTGATGTTATACATACAGTTTTCATTATAGATTTTTATTTTATTTTTTACAGATTTCTACATTTTTTTAATCCCAATCTAGTTATTGAGTACTAGCAATATAACAGAATCATTTATCATAAGTTTCTGGCCCCTATTTGTTTGGAGGATGAATTCCACAGGTTGCATAATCTTACATGTCTCTCTTTTAATAAATCCTTCCCTACATCTAAAATAAGTGGATCAGACTAGAATGCAAATGAGAACAATATTAATTGAACTGCTACTCTCTTACTCAAGGTTCTCAAGGTTCCTAAATGGTTTTTGGCTTACATGTTCTAGGACACACCTTTTACTGGTGTAGGACCTTTACATCATGAGCTAATTTCTCAGACCCAAATTGAGGCTAATCCTATACTATAAAGAATCTAATGGTGATGAACTATTAGCTTAATCCATGTATGGGAAACTGGCTCAAAGTGGAGATTTTTTAACCCCTTAAAGGGCCAGGGCCCATCAGTGGGCCCAAAGTGTTACCATAAATTCTACAACCTTAGAATGACCCAACCATGTATGTAATAAGTCTTAGTAGGTAATAAGTTTTGGGTTTTTAAGAGGTTAACCTGTAAACATATGGTTCCTTATACTAGCACATTTCACTTATGTATGTTTTGGCATTATACCTGTGCTTTGGGAGTTTACAGTATTCTAATGTGTTGAAAAGTTCTTTAGGGAACCAAAATTGGTTCTCATTTTTAGCACCATTCTTCAAGCCAAAACTGTACAGTGTGCACGGTATGTGCTGAGAAACTCATATTTAAAAGGCATTTCTACTCACTCTGGCACTGACTACTGGTTTATACATTCTCGGTTTCTCCTTCTGTTTATTGTTTATTTGTTTGTCTGTCTCTCCTCCTTCTGTTGGGTCTCTACGTGAGAAACAAACACTGAATGTGCTGCTAAATTAAGTACAATGTGCAAATGTGCAAACAAAATCAAACAAAAACAGAGGTACTGCAAGACAGAATATGAATTAAGAGGCACCGCAGATGTATAGATGTGTATGTTAAGTAAGGCACACCCTGCAGTGATTAATTTCTAAAGCGTTCTGTGTGGCTTTATTAATGCATATGCAATACATAATCATAGTCGTACCTCATTAGTGGAACGAATGACTATACATTGTGAGGAAAAAGTCATACATATTCATATAGGTTTTGTATGAAACTGTGTGGAAGGAAGCAATACTCTCCTGGCTTTTTATTCTCCATATGTCTTCTATTGTGTCTTGGAGTGATTAGTTTAGGATTTGCTCTCATATGTTTGTTGCTGTGTATGGCAGTAACAAAGTGCTTGGATTGTGGGTGAGAGAGAGAGAGAGAGAGCGAGAGCGAGAGCGAAAGAGAGAGAGAGAGAGAGAGAGAGAGCGAGAGAAAGAGAGTCTCATTGATATGCCTGATTGTGCCGGGTTGTGTGTGTGTGTGTGTGTGTGTGTGCTGGTCCTAAGGGCTCTGTAGCTACTGCTAGTGGAGCGGTTAAAGGGAATTAAACGCGAGGCCCCGCGGGTTTCTCCGCTCTACTCTACTCTGCAGCTCCTTGATGATGCACAACATTAGACGTCTCCTCGGAGACCAACACGCACTGTAACCCCAAGGACATGCTGGCGCGTCACACTTTCACCCCCCTTCACCATGTCTCTCTCTCGCCTCCTTGACTCTTTCATTCACTCCTCATTACTTGCCAAAGACATGGTGATGAAGGCACCTTTAAACTTGCTCTATAGTCTGATACTCTGCACTGAGCACTCTCTTAAAAACAGGTTCTGCAAATTCAGTAAAGGCAACATATAAACCGTAGCTACTGAATGATTAAAGGTTTGCGATTTCTTGGCAGCTCTGATTTAAACATATACTTCTGAAGCTCGATAAAGACAAGAAAGCGTTTTTATCCTAATCATATAATTGACATTTCTGTATAGTACACTTTGTATCTTGCAGTTTTTAATATTTCCTAACAGCTGACAGAAACCAATGGTGAGCTACCACTCATATTCAACTAATGGCACATCTTGATCTTCCAGAAGGCCTAGAGTGAGGTTCTATATCTCAAACATGACACTAGCTTATGTGATTGAGTAAATCATGTGTCAGATCGTAATTACATTGGTGGTTTATCTAATATGTAAGACCTTCTGTCCAGTTCCTGAAGGTCTAACCAACGGGAGAGGTTGCTTTGTTCTATCTACCTAGATACCACAAGAAAAAGCTTTGATTGATAACTTTTCCAATTTTCCAGGCATTTCAAGATGTTAACCCCTTTGTTCCCAGCCCAAACTTTTCAATACTTGCAGAATTCAAATATAACAACTTTGATGCATTGACACAGGAATGCACAAACCTTTCCTTATTTTTGCTTCCCAGAAATGATTAAGCCTTGAAGCTTGATATGGTGAGATTAATTGGTTATGCTTAATGAATGAATGATCAATTAAGCACTTTTCGTAGGTCTCTCTCTCTTTAATAGAATTTATATATACACTATCAAAGGCTAAAATAAAAGTGACACATACCAAAGAATCTCTTTTCGACTAGACCTACCAACAGTCTTCTAGGCAAGAAAGGAGTTAAACAGAGAGTTTTTGGCATTTTATATGCTATTAATTTGTTGCCTGTCAGTGATATCATTTGTAACACTAAATCTATCTGTTTTCATTTCCCTGCCCTCTCAGGTTCTATTAAACTACCAGCTTATTGCTCTTTGATTACATTTATTTTTCCTTCTTTTTCATTTCCGTTATCTTACTTCAGCATTATTACTTACTGCAATACGCTTCCTTTCGCTCCGCATATTGCAGTTTGGTGGAGAAAACGAACACAGTTTGGGAACTGATTGATTGATTTTAAATAAATATATAACGTGTTTGTGATGTGTATTGCTTACTCTCTGCCTATTCTCTCTTGCCTTTAATGCGTTCAGTTGGAGTCTCCATGGGAACAGAAAAAGGGCTCTCTTCATTCTTTCAGTAGATACATTACATTCTTCCCTGGAGAGGCAAGACGAACTCTGATGTGTGACATCTCAATTATTCATGCCCGGTTATGATCATAGATTAATAATTTGGTAGATTAAAACTAAAAACTTCGGTGGCTCATCTGCTCCCCATGGCTAACGAAAAAGCCATTAGTTTGGCCGTACGGCCATTAAATTCGATTAAACAGGCTTTCTGCTGCTCATCTATTTCACATAAGCTTTCATCTGACCTTTTTGGCCGGCTTAATGTTTTTAAACATGAATTGGTACGCTGGAGCAGGGTTAGAAAAATACTGGCTGATTCCCAGCGCAAGGACAGCCATTTGTGTTCGTCCTGGCTCCACTGACTGGCGGGTGTGGTGGAGAACAGAACCGAAGTGTTTATGCCTGTTGCATGTCCAAGGTTATAGATGGTCCATTAAATTTATTGTGAAAGTTGCTAATGACGTTGGTTTAAGAGCTCCAGTGATTATGCAGCCGAATGATTAGGTAGCATTTCAGACTATGCTTTAAGTAGGCAAGAGGCTACAACCATGCTGTGCCTCTTTCTGATGCTTTTTTGTGGACATAAAATTTCCTGAATCCTAAAGAGGACCAAGTCTAATTTCCCCTTGGGATCAATAAAGTGTTATCTCTTATCTTATGCTCATTTTCAATGTTCACAGTTTTTTGGGGGGTCCACTAATAGATTTAAAATGTATTATTTTTCTCATTCTGCACATCTGTATTCACCCTCTGTCCCTTCTGATGAGCCCAGTGTGCTCTGGTTGGTCAGTTCGTCCACTCTGCACTGAAAAAGGTAGTGCTGTGTGAGGGCATGCCAAGCTTGCCAGTAGGCGGGCAATCAGGATTGTGTTATGAGATGATGTCATCTTGTAACAGAGACAAGGGCTGGAATTCCAACAATTCTAATTTCAGGCAGCTGAGAAAAGTGTTTTTAGTGGGAAAGATAATTTTTAAAATGTTTATTATATAATTTTTGCAAACCATCTATGGCAAAAATAAATAAATATAAAAAAGGAAAAAAAATTGACTAGAAAAAAACATAATAGGTCCTCTTTAAATTATCTACTATAGAGTACTAGCCAATTGAAGTGCAAGTACTGTGTTTAGAAAGAATATATTTTAGTGTTAATGTCCAGATTATGTACTATAATATCCAGTAGGCACACTGTTTACACACATTGATCACAAGCTTATGTTAGAATCTGAATGATAACTGAATAGTTGATGTTATTGATAATTCAATGACGTGAGTTACCATGCAGTAAATTATCATTACTGTTTAGTGCAAAATATTAATGACTGATTTTACTTCTCTGCAAAAATCCGGTCTCAAGTACACAGTGTCTAAAAACACTTATCATACATTTTTACATGACCTGTGCCTTTAAGGTTTTTATATGTAAATGAGATCTGTTCTGACTGGCTGCCTTATATTGGGTTGCATTCAAAAAGTAGTCTGGGCTAAAAGACTCCTTGGTTAAACATTTGTTGGCTGAAAAGATAAACATACATGCTTCAAACTTTGGCAGCGATTTGGGGAAGGTCATTTTCAGTTCCAATAAGACTAGGTCCCTTTGCACAGAGCCCTGACACCACCCCCACTGAACAACTTTGGGATCAATAGGAATGTTGATTGGGAGCCAGGTCTTCTCATCCAACATTAATGCCTAACCTCACAAATGCTCTTTTGATCTGAATAGGCACAAAATCCCATATACACCCCCATAATCTTGTGAAAAGCCTTTCAAGAAGAGAAGTTGCTTTAATAGACATAAAGAAGGGCAACTCCACATTAATGTCCATGATTTTGGAGTGGAAAATCTGTCATTATAGATGTGATGGTCAAGTGTCCAGAAACTTTTAGCCTTAAAGCATGTAGAAATTTGAGGGGATTTATGACATCAGATGCATTGATAACTGTCTTTGCAGATAATAAAATAATAAAATAATAATAATAAAAGTGTTATTTGAGCAATGCCATAGACAAATCACTTTAGGAACCATGTTTAAAAAGAGATTAGTGAGAGTGAGAGTGACAATTTCCTTAGGCCAAAAAATATATAGTGTATAGATATTAAATATATCCATTTAAAGTTTGAAAATCCACTTTTTCTTTAATATTTTAAATTTAGCAAATAAACAGTAATTGTGTATTAGAATGTGCAGAAATATATTCTCTGTAGAGGATGTGTTTTGAAGCAGGTGATGAATACAGGTGATTGTAATCATGATTTGGTACAAAAGCAGCATCCAAGACAGTAATCCTTTAAAACCAAAGATGGGCTGAGGATGGACAGTCTGTCAATAAATGCACAAGAACCCTACTGAAAAGTTTAAAAACAATGTTTCTCAAAAAAGGTAGGTAGTAAGTAAATGTGGATATTTCATCCTTTACAGTGCATAATTAAAAGGTTCAAGAAATCTGGGGGAGCTTCAGTGTATACAGGGGCAAGGGTGCAAGGCTCAGCTGAGTGAATGGCTTAATTTATAAGAGATATAGTGATATATAAGTGATATAATGTCATGGCAAACCTTTGTTAAACACTACAATACACAGTTACATCCACAAATACCAGTTAAACCTTTACTGTGCCATAAGGAAACCTTTCGTTAACGATTTCGTTGTCGGTTTCTCTGGGCTGAAGCATCTGGGATGGACCATCACGTAGTGGAAACATATGTTTTTGGCAGGCAATTCCATTTTTGAGGTCTTTTTTTGTGTCTCTCATTTGCTGTCTTCTGGAACGCACTTTCTGTAATAAAAGTGAGGAGCATGCTATCTACAGTCACATGCAAACAATAATCCTTTTTTCTTTAATATTTTTAATTCAGCTAATGAACAGTAAAGGCGTATTAAAAAGTGCTGAACTGTATTTTCAGTAGAGGATGTGTAGAGGAAATCAACAAAACATACATTCAGTCATTTGACAAGAGACATTTAAACTTTCGCATAAGGTTTTTTGTTTGCATGTTTTATAGCCTAGTTAGACTGTTTTATAAGATAATTTACATATACATTTATGGCATTTAGCAGACCCTCTTGTCCAGAGCGACTTACAACCATGCTTAGTGTTCCATCTAAGAATGTTTCCTAGCTAGTACAGGAAGGTTAGAGTCTAAAACTCGCCTTGAACTCAGGTGCTGCCCGAACAAGTACCACTACTAATACCTAGAAAGAAGAATACAAAGTTACATATAAAGCATAAGAGCGCTAATTGGGTTTTTAGTCTGCTTTTGAAGACCGCCAATGGGAGTTCATTCCATCATATGGGAGCCAGGACAGAGAAGCAGAGCAGAGTCTGGATGCTTGTCTTCCATGCATTTTGAGGGATGGCGGGTCAAGCCGAGCTGTACTTGAAGCTCAAAGGGCTCGAGGTACAGACTGACTCTTAACCATTGCCATAAGGTAGGGAGGGGCTGGTCCATTCTTGGCTTTGCAGGTGAGCATCAGAGTTTTAAATCTCATGCGGATAGCTACAGGAAACCAGTGAAGGGACCACAGCAGTGGAGTGAGATGAGTGAAACTGGGAGGATTGAAGACAAGCCGAGGTGCTGCATTCTGAACCAGTTGCAAGGGCCTGATGGCCCGGTTGCAAGGAATGGCCCGGAATTTTTTTGGAATAAGAATTTATTATAGTTGTAGAGTATCTAGATATTTTTGACATGAAATAAAAAACAAAATCTAAACCTTGACCTTTTGTATTTCGTTTGCTTTTACTACAATCTTGGGAAACAACGGTACATACTGGGATATATAGAACTGACTAGGTGAAACAATTTGCTACAGGCAAAATTTTTAAGGGTACTAAAGACAGAACCTCATGGGTCAAACACCTTTACAATGACCTTAGGCTGAATTTGTACTTGAGCATTTATTCTATCTAACAAAGAGCATGATGTCATAATTTACTAATTTTCAGGGAACTCCCAGTATTTTGATTTTCAGACAATTATGAGGTCCAAGAGGTTAATAGGAAGGTCACATGCCCCATAGGACCTCCTATATTTTGCACCTCACATTAACCTGATTATTATTACACACCTGAGATGAGACACATGGAGTAGGCTTATGCACATCCTCTTGATAATATGGTTGCAAACTCATAATCACATCAATCATTCATTGCATTGTCTCAACCGGCTGGAGGGCTGAAGCGTTTTATCCACAGAGAAAAATAGAAAAACAAAGGTAAGAAGTCTACAAACAATAAACTTCTGCCAACTATTCAAACCTGTGTTTGCCTGCGATATTTGGACACAAGTAGAGCTGAAGGAAGAGGGGAGAAATATGAACTCAATAAGAAGTTGGAATAATCCTGCTCTGGAGTCCATGCTTTTGGATGAGGAAGATAAGAGGTGGCACTGGACTCCGCGGGGAGTAAAGGCTGTGTTTGTGGCTGAAATCTATCTCCACAGCGCCGAATAAAGCAGAGGAAGAGCAGATAAGGGATGTGTAGTGAGCGTCAGACACCAGTATGAGCCGCCCAGCCGCATGCACTCTCCACTGAACCGTCTAGTCCAGCGACATGACATAATGTCAGTCTCAGCACTGAGGTTGATGTGTTTCTATGGAGTGCGTGTGCCTGTGTGTTTGTGCACACTGTTTTTTTTTTGACGTTGGCAGGATGTGATTAGGAATCTCCTATATTTATATGTTTACAAGCATTGCCACAAATGTCATGTTTCAAATACATGGCATGTGAGTTGATCTGAAGTGGCTGGGAACCTAGTGGTAAATGAACAGAGACACTAAAACATAAAAGCCATTGAAGCACCATCATTTACATACTGTTAAGACTGTTTGGGTATTTAATTACTCATTTCAGCTGATTCAATTATTCAGTGTATATTTCCCATGATTAGCTAGAGATTTACATGATGATAAATCATGACATATTGTAAATAACTAATCTCTTATAACGAATCTCCAAACATATGGAATAAGGTAAATGGCCATACATGATAATTACATGATGTAACTTATGATGTATTGTAAATAACACTATATGGAACTATTGAAATGGTCATAATTTGTTTTCTCCAGCCTCGTTTATGCCTAAAACAGGTTTTTGTCTTTGCCTCTATGACTGTAAGTGTAAATAACCTTTGTTATGATTGGCCACCTTTTATTGCTCTATATCTTTGGCATAGTACACTAAACTGCTGTAGGTTCAATATGCATGCATGTGTAAGTGTGCTGAATTTTATGACATCACAAAAACAGTGACTACAAAATGTGCTGTTTCAGCAGTTTAGTTCAGCACACTTTGAAGGCCACTTTGTTTAGGGCAAAGAAGTCAATCTCCTGACCACATTTTACATGTAGCAGGCAGGACTGAAGATCAAATACCCCAAGAAAAAAAGTTAACTGAAGACAGCTGTAGTAAAGGCAGTAATAATAACAAAAATAATAGCAACAATAATTTTGTCAATGTCCAAATATTTATGGACCTAACTATATATCATTTATATGATATTGATCTGGATGAGTAGATAAAACCATTATATAATATACCCCACGTAATCCAGACTGTGCAGGATCTTGTTTGATGCAGGATCTTGTTTGTATGTGGTGAAGGCAGGGTTATCCTGACCCTTGAACCTTGCTTGGACTCTTGTACCATTGGTCATACATCATGTTATGTGTGTATGAGCAAAGTAATAATGGTTTATGGTTGTACATGCTTTCTACTGTCCATGTACTTGGTATTTTTTGTATTGTTTTTTTTTTCTCACTCTTTGCGTCATACTAAACTCTTTGGAACAGACTATACCTCTCCTGAAGTGGTTATTGAGATCATAGAGCACTTATTTATATCAAGCTGTGTGTATGTGTGTAGTAATTGGGCATACTTCCTTGTGTGTGTGTGTATGTGTGCATGTGAGAAATAAAGAGAGATACTAGACTCTGCCTCTGCTCATTAATACCCTGGGCTGTAGAGACACTTGTTGCCATCATCATGACACTTGAATATAAAATAGCCTTGTTAGCATTGAAGAAAATGCTGCTATTCGACCTTTCACTAAAATGGGGCCAGTGGAAACTGCTAGATTCTATTTCTGAGTCAAAAGGACCTCACACTTGGCCTGCTGGTATATGGCTGTCATTGTGCTCCTCCACAGCTACCATGTTGTTCAGTGGAATGTGGATATGGGAATTTCATGGAAGATTCTGAGCAAGACCGTCGGCTTTTGAAATCTTAATTGATGGGGAGGAAGGAGAGGGAAACAGAGTGGGTGGGTGGGGGGGTGAAAAAAAAAGGAAAATGCCTAATGGAAATGATCTGGTTTCCGTTCTCAGACTCTGAGAGTACCCATCTGTGCAGAAGTCTGCTATTCTGCTTATTTGTTCCCTTAACAACCATAACTCTCCATGCGAATACCAGAAGGAATACTTTCTTGTACACTCAATACATTTATTCATTAACTTTCTGATTCAGAATTTGCCATAACACCTTCAGTACATCAGAGTAATTGAGAGAGTAATTGACATGGGAT
>CM067482.1:13626847-13799948 GCA_034552555.1 Semaprochilodus insignis
TAATTGAGAGAGTAATTGACATGGGATGATGTTCCGATAAAAGAACATTTTCAGAATCTCTTGAATCTTTTTTTTGTGTTTTTGCAACACGAACTACTACCTGGGAGAAAGTGAGAAGTAGAATGAGAAATGAACATAAGAGAAATCCCAGTGACTATGCACTCATCATCAAAAGAATAGCTGCACCCAGAAGGAATCAACTGACAGGAATGAAATTTGGTGGGTAGGTTTGACATCATGAGACATGCAAATGATTCAAGTATCATGCTTGGCCATACATGTGACATAAGCAAGGATGTGCCTTATCACTGTACCAGGCTGACCCAACAGCCACAACTGCAGACATTCAGCGACGTTACGGACACTGGCAGACAGCTGCATGATGCAGGACTACATGCATGCTGACCGCTACAACAACTGCCCTTATCTCCATGTCAGCATCGCCAAAGACTGCAATGGTGCCATGCCAGACTGTCAGGGAGTGATTCAGAATGGCAGTGGGTCATCTTCCTACTTTTGTCTTGGTGGAGACCACCATGTGTGGAGGCACCGTGTTTAATGCCAAGATGAGCGGTTTGTTCACCAGAAGACCTGATGTCACTCCACCTCCACTCCAGGTGGATTATTGCAGGACTCCATTAGGAACCTCTACAACTCCATGCCGAGAAGTCTGGCATGTTGCTTTAGTAAACATGGCGGCCCGATTCCACACTGGGAGACACTACTTCTGTATGTGTAGCTCAATAAACATTGCCCATATCAGTCTAAATTTATCATCATTTATTGTTTCTGGTAACCTTTATCCTCCTTCTTCCTTCATTGCAACCTGATACTTCCTTCTGGGTGAAACTATACTTTTAATGAGTATACACTGACACTTACCTGGTGCAGTTTTATGAGAAATTATATAATGTTCTGTAGAAGAACTAAAGTAAAATTATTGATTTGCTAACCATTACCCTAATCCTTATAATGGCCTTAGTACTAAAGGACAAATATGACCTGAACCTGGTCTCACTTGAAGTGCAAAAAAAAAAACAAAAATCATTAAAACATTAGCACAGATGTAGTAAATCAGTTTATTTCGATTAGAACTGGTCCAATAAGACTAACTATCAAATTGCTAACCAACACTAACAGTTACCCAAACAGCCCATATATTTCTGTAAAAAAAAAGTATGTCTGTATCACCAAAACTTAATTCAGCCCAGACAAATCGCATCTCAGTCTTTATTCAGGTTGCACAGACTTGTCGAGTTGGTTTATGACACTGTATGACTTCTGTACAAATGTACAAAGCTGTGGGAAGTCACTTTAGACAATAAGGTCTGATTTGATAACCCACTGCATGAGTAGGAGAAACAGCATTGTGAAAATGACCATCGTAAATACAGAGAAATGTGATCAAAGGTCAGTCCTGCCTTGTGAACACCAGCCCTGGTATTGTCTGAAATGACTGCTTGTAGTTGTGTTTTGTTCATTTTTACAGCTCACAGTAAGTCACACTGTGCTCTAAAACACACTGGCAAAAGTCATGGCAACCTTAATAAAGAACTGGATGCAGAGAGAGAGATGTTCCACTGATGTGATTTGGGCCAAATATCACTTCTGAGTTCTAGTGTTTGTTAACAATGTTAGCCTTATTGCTCAAGTACTAAACTAAAGAAGCAAAATCTGGACTACAAACAAGTATAGGCTTATCTACCCCTTCAGAATTAAGTGGAAAATTGGGTAAATTAACTTTTCTGCAGAACTATCAGTTCAAAGTGAAACTATACATAAATGTTGCGGAGAGCCCAAGTAAGAGCCATCAGCATCTTGGAATGCAATGTACTTTATTGGGGTTGCTAGCACACACTTTCAGCATGTAGATTTAATGCTTGGTGGCTAGAGAGAGCACTAAAGTCTAGGGGAAAACAGTGAGGGGTTATCTAAGACTGCTGGTTTCCCACTAACAATAAATATGACTGTAACTCGCCACCCCAGGAGGAAGAAGGCTGCTGGAGGCAGGAGAGACGGTCGCAGCAAGCATTTTTCTTGATTTTCCACACAAACTAAAATGAAAATCATCACCAAAAGTCAAAGCTGACTATTTTTCATTGACTCCCAACTAGACTTTTCCAAGGTTTCCTCTTTTCCAAAGCAATGGAAGTGGACGACAACCACAAAACCAAAACGCTCCCCTCAGTGCAATCAGTGTTGGTGTTTATACCAGCTGTGCAAAGCAGACTGCAAATCTTAATGGCCACACCTTATTGTTTTTAACATGTCTCGTAGCTCTACCACTCCACCTTAAAATGGGTGAGATAAACTCATTCATAAAGCAGAGAACAGAAGTGTTCTTTATGAATCATTAAGTAAATATTAACAGAAAGGAAACAATTTGGATAGAAATGGTCAAAGTGATGGAAGGTAAGTGAATACCAGCGATTTGTTGACTGGTTGATAATGAGTGTTAGCTAGTTAGTTAGCTAAGTAGACTTAGTATTTTAGTATACTTAGTATATACTTTAGTTTTATTCTACTTTTGATATTTCTGTGGTTTGTTTATGTGATGACAATGTTTGAAAGCTTGCTTACTGTTTGGACATTGTGTAACCTAGAAACGTTTGTCATGAAATGATGCTCCTGCAGTGGTGGATAAAGCACACAAACCATGTAGTTGAGTTAAAGTTGAGTTTATTTATTATTATTGCACTGCTTTTTATCTCTGCGAGTTTTACATATTTTCTACGGGTCTACAGTTATATCTGTATTTTTTGTAGATAGACTTTCGTGCATATTTTTCTTACCTCATTGTAAAGTGAGATATTTATCCATAGCGAACTGGACTATTTATAGTTTATAGTTTAATAGTTAATAATATTGCTGAGCCGGTACCTACCTGTTTAGGTAGGTAGGTAGATCTATCTATCTATCTATATATCTATCTATCTAAAGTAGAGATACCCTAGGTAAAATATTCCTCCAGTAAAAGTAGAAGCTCCTCCCTTTAGACCTCCACTTGAGTAAAAGTGCTAAACCTAGTACTAGTACCTTTAAATCTACTTAAGTATGGAAAGTAAGAGTAGCATGATTTATAATGACTCTAATGTCCTATTATCATTTCTGGAACAAGACTCAATCAACTCAGTTAAGGTGAAGAGACACTAGTGTCACTCTTGGTCCACCAACCTTTTAATAAAGGCCATTAATTAGTCTGACACTGATTATAAGCACAGAACACTAAAGATAAACACGTTCCATTAAGCAGAGCCAAGCTCTGTCCAACAGGTCAAAACAAGTTCAAAACAAAGTGCCCTGTACCCTGATGTGTTTGTGTGTTTGTTTTTACATATGTTTTTGTGCACAAATAAGCCGAAAAGGAACAACAGATTTAGCATAACGTAGTGGAGTAAAAAGTAAGATATTTGACTAAATGATTTAAAAAAAAAAAAAAAAGATATTAAAGTAAAAAGTCCCCCAAAATAGAAATACTTCAGTAAAGATACACCAAAAAACTAGTAGTAACTAATTACATTTACTTTGTTACTGTCCACCACTGTGGTTTTGTTGGTAAAACAAGTTTACCAACTTAAAAGCAATCTTGTCTGATTTTAAATGATTTGTGTGCAATATACTTCAAGCTTCCAAAATTATTGTTTAATATTACAGTTGCACTGTAGCTGTACTTTCCATAATGTACCTTATTATACAATATATATAACGTAAATAAATAAATATATGTTTAACTTGGGATAGTTACATCATCTATAGAAATAGAAAACACTACAACTAACTGTAAAAGTAAATGATAAGCACATTGTGTGAACGAGATGTTACAGCAGCCTATCTGACCTTGATCTACCCCGAGTCAAAAGCAACTCATCTAATCTTATAGCATCCTCGCAGGCACTAGATCTTCCTACCTGATGTCCTCTTGCCTGACCTCAGTCAGTGCTGTTAGTGGGATTCCCCTTAAGGAAAAGGAGACGTGCCTCCTCATCACTGATCTCAGCTCAGCTCTTACGGAACCTAATCATGTCTGAGAGATTCCAGATAAGAGGCCGATACAGCAACCCACAGTCAAGATATGAGAATGAGCAAAACGTGATGAGGGTTTTATGCTAGCCGGCTCGTGGCGACTCTCAGTGGTATATGCCCTGAGTAACAGTACATTATTTATTTGCTGGGGAAGACCTCTTTGCCCTTGGCCATTCCTTGACGTGTCTCACTTTCTGCACCTGTACAACTCCCACAGATGGGTGCTTAGCAGAGGTCAAGTGAGGGTTAAGTACCAACCGTTTTCAGGGAGAAAGGAGGAAAATATGAAAATAAGTCTGAGCCTGGGCTCTCCCTTTGATATCCCCTCTACTGTGGGAGATATTAACCCTTAGGAGTTGCAGATATCTCTACGGAATACAAAAGTAGGTTGTATTTTTTTTTTTTTACTTACACACACTGTATTGTAGCAATAGGGGTGAAGTGTCCCAGTATTCCTTGCGGTTTTGTTTCCCCCTTCTTTTTTTTTTTCTTTTTTTTTACACTGTGTGAATATTTCATGAAGTGGCCATTTAAATGGACCGTTTAAGTTTTTAGGTTTGGTTTTCACTGTAGCACAAAGTCTTGAATGGCTAATGTATTTCCTGTTATTGTTTCATTAATCACTACAACACCCCTTTCTTCTTTCGATGTCTGGGTGAAACTGCTTACAGCCATGATGCAAGCTTGAGAAGAAGTCTCATCTGTCTCTGTGCTGAATGCGTGCTCTGTAATCACACTCCTGCCCTCAATGTCAGAATGGACAGAAATGTAGAAATTATTCCTCTCTACTTTGCAATTTTGTGCAACATTCAAATATGTTTTGTAACTGGAAAACTAAGCGCTCACCCATTCCACTAGTTTCACATTTACAGCAACATTCATTCCAGATGAAATTCCCAACTGCAGGATGAAATACATTATAATAAGAATACGTTTTATGTCCAGTCCTTGGGAGGCCCTGCTGCAGAGTGGACAATGAGTGGACAGTGAGTATTTAAAAAACGGTTATAAGTGCCTGACGCTCGATACCAGAACAACACACACTAACACACCTCCACTACGTCAGTGTCACTGCAGTGCTGAGAATGATCCACCACCCACATAATACCTGTTCTGGGGTGGTCCTGTGGGAACCCTAGCCATTGAAAAACATGGTGAGAGGGGGCTCAAAAAGTATGCAAAGAACCAGACGGAATACAGTCTGTAACTGAGGAACTACAAATTGCTTCTATATGGTAAGTGGAGCTGATAAGGTGGGTGTACTGAATGAAGTAGGCGGTGCATATATATAGCTTTGCAAAAAAGTAATATCTCTGGATCCTAAGACCTAAACGAAGCAATGCAGTCGTGTAGTACAATCACATAAAAAAAAAAAATTAGAAATACATATTTTCAGTGCCGATGTACATTGCAGGTAGGTAACGTGTAGGAAGATTACAAATATCCAGATTAGTTGTTAATTAGTAATAGAGCCACAATTAGCTTTTTTATAAGCATTTACACCAAAAAAGTCTTCTGTATTAAGGCCTATGCCAAACAACAAAGCTTATCGGATAATGCTCATATGTTTGACTGTGGGCATTTCCCCAGCTCACAGACTACACAGGCCTTCACTCCTCATTACTATGTTATAGTCATATCTATAACCATTAGAAATGGAATCCTATCTCCTCAAATAAATGAGTTAATCTAAAAGAGCTAATACTTCAGGTCCAAACAAAAAGTAGTGCAGAACAACAGGGCTAAGCTTAATAACTGCTACAACATCGCTGTGACACAATGCAAGCTATGGGTTAACCTGGCCAATAGAACTCAGCATATCTCCAACCCAGAGGTGAAGAAAGAGATGGCATTCTTCATTAGTCATCCACTCCATCGTCAAAGAGAGAGCTAATATATCTACACAAGATATACCTCAAATAAACCTTGTACTTTTATTAGTAAGCTTTTCAGCTGTACAGACAGAAGATTCTTTATCAGTGCTGAAACTAAAAATGGGCTTTCTCTGATGTTAATAAACAGTGCATCTCTCTCTGTCCTGAGACATTTTTGCTGTTTCTGGTCGTCTTGAAAGTGGCCCACTGTTGCTGACAAATGCTATTTCAGAATCCAGCCAAAGAACAAAGCTCTCTGAAGACCAAGCAGCAGAAATTCATGGGTGTGCACATCAGAGACCAAGCTGCTCCCAGCCAGACCAGGAGCACGCAGTCATAGATGTTACATGTCTGAGGTTAAAAAAAAAGGTCCACCTTTGATACTTAAAAAAGCAAATAACAAGTTAACAATTATAAATTAATAAATGCTCGTCTGTATATTAAAATTTAAAAATACAAGTTAATAATTTTAAGTTAACTGGGTTACTTTTTATTATTAAAATCTGTATTATTTTTATACAGTGCTCAGCTTTGCCTACCATCATGGCATCATGGCTCTGGCTGTGTGTAATTTCTCCCAAGCCAGAGGGATGCTACGTCTGTCCAGGCTGTTTTTGTATATACAGGCGAAGATGCCTTGGAGAAGTTTGAAAGCAATTTGAGCAGGTTGAGGGGGCTCTGGGAAGCAGGATGGTCTTATCAATGTAACAATACTTATCAACGTATTGTGTATATACGGATACTACCATAGCACACTGTTGGCGGCAGTGGATAGAAGGCGGCATGAATGAGACATGACAGATCTGGGAGACCTGCATGAACCACAGAAAGCGAGAATCGACAAATTGTCTGACATGCGCAGAGTGACCCAACAGCCACAATTGCAGTGATGACCTCCATGAGTCATCCTGTTAGTGTCAACACAATTGGCCGATGGTTGCACGATGCAGGACTACATGCACGCAGACACCACGGACTGCAATGGTGTCGTGCCAGACTGTCATTGAGTGACTCAGAATGGTAGTGGATCATCTTCAGTGACGAGTCCAGCTTTGGTCCTGGTGGAGACAACCAATGAATCCGTGTGTGGAGGCACTGTGGTCGGTGCCAAGATGAACAGTTTAATGTCACGCGTCACATGTCCAGAAGGCCTGGTGCTACTCCACCTCCACTCATACTGCAACATTTGCAGGAACTGTGTGATAATATTCAAGCTGCATGGGATGGATAATGACAGGACACCATTAGGAACCTCTACAACTTCATGCCGAGACGTCTGCGTGTTGTGTTGGCAAACGTGGCCTGACACCATACTGGGAGACACTGTATGTGACACTTCTGCATGTGTAGCTCAATAAATATTGCCCATATCAGTTTGATGATGAGTGTAGTTTTTTTCAATTGTTGATAGAACTTCCTTTTTTTCAGGGTAGATAGCAAATGTTTGTCTGGTTCATTTTAAGTTTACTGCAGGTCATCAGATTTAATGACTGAGGTGTGGAGTTTCTACTTGTTATAGGGATTGCCATTTGATTGTTGGGGGAGTCTTAAATGTAACACCCCATGTTAAATCTCCCTGACTGTAAACAGATTTGTGACTGACCTAAACTTGGCTGATGTATGGAGTGTTAAGAATAGATCTTATCAACACCTATACTTTTTATTGAGTAAGGCATAAATAATTCCCTCACATTTATTCTATGTTTTATTAGCTCTTTGCTTCTTGCTGCTACATACCACCGGGTATTTTACCCAGACTGATTTCGGATCATGCTCCTGTCTTGTATAAATTAAAAACACCTGCTGTATACTCAGTGTTTTGAAGATGGCCTTTTAATGATTCTCTCTAGTATAATCCCAAGTTCTTGGTTCAGTTCCAAGGATTCATTACTATAAACAAACAAAAGTATGCAAATCCAATTACTTTTTGCAAGACCATGAAATGCAGAATGTTCGCATTGCATTTTCTTCTATATTACAATCCTATGGTAATTAAAAAATATATATATATATTGAAATTGGAATCACAAACACTCTCACACTTGAGAGTCAACAATCACAACAGATTTTACATGACAAAGAATCTGCAGTTGCTGCTTTGCGTGAGAAGTATGACTATTATTAAGCAAAACATTGCGCCTCATCCATAGATGCTATTATCAGGGAGACAGACCCAGTTGTCAGCTTGCTCTCAGATTAAAAGAAAGTGAATGAAAGGCATCCACTGATTTCTAAAACAGTAGAAGTGACCACAGACCTATGTGCTATTAATAAAAAAATATATTATTTTTATATATCAGAGGTTAACTTATATGTACATGTAAGGAATTTCTCAATTCTCTACAGCCTCCAAAATGAATTATTTGGACACAGATTGCCAAAATAGGCCTATCATACTACAAGAATTGGAAAATTCTACAAAATTTATTCAAATATGAAAGTTCCAGACATGGACAGAATTAATTATGTAATTTAAAAAACATATTAATTTTACAGTGATAGAAACATTTTTTTTTTTTTACTTTTGAAAAAAAAAAAGAAAGAAACCCCTGTCACTGTTATCTACTTCATCTGCAGTGATGTCAACATATTTTGTTTCAGTTTTCATGTCTAGAATAGAAGTTCTTATTACTAATTTAATCCATGATGATCAAACACTGTTTGTTAGCAGTATTCTCTGATAAATTAGCAGTATTCTCACTTGACGGTGAAAAAGCTTTCAGTCCCCTTTAATGGCAGTACTTGAGGATGGTACTTTTGGATTTGGATTCACATTCATTACTATCATTAAAACTTGATATACAGTCATGGCCGAAAGTGTTGAAATTTTTCCAGAAAATTATTGCAATTACACGTGTTTTGTTATACACTTGTTTATTGGAACAACACAAAAAACAGAGAAAAAAAGGAATTATTTCACACATTTTATTTACATTACTTCACACAAAACTCCAAAAATGGGCTGGACAAAATTATTGGCACTTTTTCAAAATTGTGGGTAAATAACTGTGTTTCAAGCATGTGATGCTCGTTCAATCTCACCTGTGGCAAGTAAAAATCACACCTGAAACCAGATAAAAAGGAGAGAAGTTGACTCAGTTTTTGCATTGTGTGTCTGCGTGTGCCACACTAAGCATGGAGAACAGAAAGAGGAGAAGAGAACTGTCTGAGGACTTGAGAACCAAAATTGTGGAAAAATTTCAACGATCTCAAGGTTACAAGTCCATCTCCAGAGATCTTGATGTTCCTTTGTCCATGGTGCACAACATAATCAAGAAGTTTACAACCCATGGCACTGTAGCTAATCTCCCTGGACGTGGACGGAAGAGAAAAATTGATGAAAGGTCGCAACGCAGGATAGTCTGAATGGTGGATAAGCAGCCCCTATCAAGTTCCAAAGAAATTCAAGCTGTCCTGCAGGCTCAGGGTGCATCAGTGTCAGCGCAAACTATCCGTCGACATTTGAATGAAATGAAACGCTATGGCAGGAGACCCAGGAGAACCCCACTGCTGACACAGAGACATAAAAAAGTTGGACTGCAGTTTGCCAAAATGTGTGTGAGTAAGCCAAAATCCTTCTGTGAAAACGTCTTGTGGACAGATGAGAAAGCATCTCATTTTACTGTTTACCGAAAACGGAATGAGACCTACAAAAAAAAGAACACAGTACCTACAGTCAAATATGGTTTAGGTTCAAAGATGTTTTGGGGTTGTTTTGCTGCCTCTGGCACTGGGTGCATTGACTGTGTGCACAAGGCATCACGAAATCTGAAGATTACCAAAGGATTTTGGGTTGCAATGTAGGGCCCAGTGTCAGAAAGCTGGGTTTGTGTCCTAGGCCATGGGTCTTCCAGCAGGACAATGACCCCAAACATACTTCAAAAAGCACCCAGAAATGGATGGAAATAAAGCGTTGGAGAGTTCTGAAGTGGCCAGTAATGAGTCCAGATCTGAATCCCATTGAACACCTGTGGAGAGATCTTAAAATTGCTGTTGGGAGAAGGCACCCTTCAAATATGAGAGACCTGGAGCAGTTTGCAAAAGAAGAGTGGTCCAAAATTCCAGTTGAGAGGTGTAAGAAGCTTGTTGATGGTTGTAGGAAGCGATTGACCAAAGGGCGTTCAAACAAATATTAAGTTGAGGGTGAAAATAATTTCGACCGACCCATTTTTGAAGTTTTGCGTGAAATTCTATCATTTTTGGCTTTTTTTCTCAGTTTTTTATGTTGTTCCAATACAAACAAAGGAAATAAACATGTGTATAACAAAACATTTAAAACATTAATTGCAATGATTTTCTGGGAGAAACACTTCTTGTTGCCAACACTTTCGGCCATGACTGTAGGTCTCCTACAAGAACCATACTGGTACTTATTGTGATGTTTGTCCTTGCATTTGGACCTCTTGTGCAAGTTTAGCAAAGTCAGTTTCTCCAGTAAGTTTGTTAGGTTCTCACCCTCGTATTTCTTTATAAGCAGATGATATTGTGGCTTTCTAAAAGACTAAGATATGGGAAAATTGGCACCCAATGTGAATGCTCTTTTATTCCATCCATCCATCAGACATATCTGAACAGCAACAACTTGCATACAATACAACTTATATATTGTCTACATCTGCACAAGACAGGTGAACACTGAACACTCGATTCCCCATGTTTTACAACTGTTTTCAGAATTTGTCTGGTTATGAAATAAACTCTTCTAAATCAAAAATAACCCCCTTGGTCAGCATAGAGATAAAATATCTCTACCATATTCTAATGACTACTACTACTAGATATTATTTAGTAGATGTTATAATCTCTCCCTTTTTTAGGATTGGCCATGATCATTACATTACATAATTACAAGGTGTTATTCCAAAAGGGTATTAAAGGGGACGTAATATGCTTTTCTGTTTTTTCTCTTTTCTTTAGTGGGTTATGTAACGTATTGTGCATGTATACAGTCTGCATAGATATAAAGTCCAAAGTACATGCCAGAGGGAGAATCTCCCTCCCACAGAAACCACTTTTCTCAGCTGTCTAAAATGCCTTGTTGGCAATCCAGCTCTTTTATCTGTTAAAAGATGAGGTCATGCCGTAACACAATCCTTGTTGCCTGCCTACCGGCAAGCTTGGCACACCCTCACATAACACACAGAGACCTAGAACAGTAAAAATGTACAACTCTGAAACGCCCTGCTTCAGTCTTGTGAAGGCGGGTCGAGTCTACCAACTTGTTCTACCCGACTTTTAGCATCGAACTCTGGCTCAAATTGATACAACAGGACCGATGCCACTGTAAGATTATACACAATGGTATGTGAGAGGAACTAAAATAATGCCACTCTGGAGGTTGGCCAGTCAGAACAGTGTGGGTGAGCTGACCAATCAAAGCACTCTGAGCTCATCAGGAGTGGGGGTTAAAGACACAAAGACCCCCAAAATAAAACTATGAACATTGAAAATGAGCATAATAGGTCCCCTTTAACAGAAAGTTTGTTCTCCATTGCTGTTGTAACAATCTGCAATATGGCTTCACACTAAATGCTGGAACATTGCTGTGTAGATTTGATTGCATTTTGCCCTAAGAATAGAAGTGAGGTCAGGCACTGATATTGAAAGATTAGTTCTGACACATGAATGGCACTTCAACTTGGATGGAGCTCTGCCACTCCAGAGAATGCATTTCCAATGCTCCACAATGCATTGCTACGGGTCTTTATACCCCTCTAGTCCACATCTGGCATTGAGCATGGTGCCAGCAAATGGTGCACATTAAAATAGCTGAATTCAATAATTAGAATAGGTGTCTAGATACTTTTGGACATACATTGTACCTGAGTCTAATGCCTTCATACTGACATAAAGAAAATCAAACGAGTTTGACCACAGTGACCGTTATAGTTTATGACCCTCCACTCGATAGTTTACCTTTTATCTGGCTCAGAGAAGACTACATTGACAAAAATCCAATAGTTTCGGTGGTCAACAGTATTTTAGCCAGCTTTGAACACTTCTGTGGACTGTTCCAGTGGAGTGTGGGCAGTATGGAAGAGACGAGAGATGGGGAGAGGAGATGTCTTTCATTTATTTTGAGTGCAGGAAAAAAAACAAAGTAAGAAAAAACAAAAACAAAATTGCCATCAGGACGGAAAAATTGGCACCACTTTCAAAGTATGTGCAGTGTAAGCCTGGGAGAAGCTGAGGAGCTTCTTCTGACACTAAGATTTAATACTTAATGATAGCCTGGGAGCGAGCACAAAACAAAGAGATACATGCAATAAAACAGAGGTGCTGCAGAGAGAGGCAGAGGCAGCCCTGCTTTCAAATACAATCAACAATACTTTACTCCCTCTACACAGAGTCTTCCAGCCTCTTTTCTGCTCTTGTACTGCACATGTCCACCCATGCACACGCATACACACACACACACACACACATGCACAGAAACACACAGGGATGCAAGCACACACTTTTAGAAAGGATTCCAGAAGTGCTCTCCCTGACTTTCACTCTCTCTCACAAGACATACCCCAAATATCTCCAGGATTTGCGGCCCATGCAATAGGAATGAAGAAGCACTTTTCTGACTCTACCCTGAATACCAATGACATCTGGCCACCTGAAACCTGTAGGTCTGTAGATAAAGACAATAAAACCATAAACATTTCTAAAAGCTTCACTTAGTTTTTATTCCTTCATTCAGGGTAATGAATGATGTAAATAACGTCACAAGCAAATGATTTCAACGCTCAAGAGTGTTCCTAAGAATCAAATCCAATAATTATGTAGGCACTTTGACAGACATTAATAAATCTATTAATTTATTTAACTAAAAAAAAAAAACACTCCCAGAATGCTACTTGTGTTTGATTAGTTGTTTGCCTCTCTTGTAATTAGATTTTGCACTGTAATAATTACCAAGCCCACTTGTATCTTTCAGTCATAAGTACTTGGTAGTGCAATCAATCCTATTTTTGTGCTTTGGTCACACTGTTCCTGTCTAATTACATAATTGAGCACTTTGGTCATATTCATATGTTATCTTTATTTTTCCCTTTTTGTTTGTGATTAGAACATTGCTGCATTAATTACTGGATGATTGCTGAAGGGCTGTGCGGTACCACGCCATGTTTACAGCACCTATTCTTCAGCACAGCACACGTTCGTAACTGGGGAAAAAAAAATCATAAATAAAACAGTGTGTTGGCTTTTCTCAATCATGAGTCATGGTCACTAATATATTTTACATGCCTCAATCGAAGCGAGGTTTGAATGAATGATTTACTCGATCGCTGAAAGCAATAATAAAGGTAAATATTTCAACACAGTATTAAAAAAAGAGTAAGCGAATGTTAAAATATGTTTGAAAACACCATTCATTGCTCATTTGCCAACTTTCATGAGAACCATGGTCAATGATCCCAAAAAGGGGTACATCATACATATTTGGGTATAGTTTTTAGCTTAGTTGAACTTAGTTTTGTAAGTTTGCTATATTGACATACACTGTAAAAAAGTGTTGTGTTGGTCCAACCTAAAACACAACCTCTAATTTGTTATAAGCAAATGAATTAGGTTTATTCAACTTTAAAAAAAGGACTCTGAAAGTACGATTTAATTCAATTTCAAGTAATTTTTCTGAGCTGAGTAAAACTTATTTAATTGCTTGTAACAAATTAGTGTATTTTTTAGGTTGCACTTTTTACAGTGACTGATGAGTGACAGATAAAACCTCAATAAATGAGTGAGGAAACAATGCAGATGCTTTCATTCAAATGTACTGCATGATACAATTAAACTTACTCTGCTCTTGGTTTGTACAGAAACACTGAGCAGGCACAAAGTGATTTTGAAAAAGGGTTCATCATTGCGGCATGGAGGGAAGGAGCTTCAGTCACAAAGGATGGTTAGTGGAAAAGTGACCAAAGTAAATAAGTCAAGTCAAATGTATTTATATAGTGCCTTTTACAACAGATGTTATCACAAAGCAGCTTCACAGAAAATCCAGGTCCAAGCCTCCAATGAGCAAGCCAGAGGCAACAGTGGCAAGGAAAAATCTCCTTCAGAGCAAGAGAAAAAAACCCTGAGAGGAACCAAGACTCAAAGGCTGAATCCATCCTCTTTTAGTTGACCCCGGAGAGCAACAAACACAAAAAGGATCAGAGTTTACAATTATAGGCAATATTGAATAAGATAACTGCTAATAACTGTTAGGTGATAGTCTATTGGAAAGAATAAGAGATGTGTTGAGTGTTTTTTTTTTTTTTTGAGGCAGAGGAAGAAATGTCTGATTAGTCTGTGATTAAATAGCAGGGTCGTCGGTTGGGCGTGTGGGATGCAGGCGAAGCCCCCTCACAGCATAAATGACAAAGACATCAGTAAACGTAGCTGGACATGTAAGAGCAGCTGTTGATCAGGTGATTGAGAATACCGATACAGAACATGATCAGACTCTGTCAAGAGCAGTCCATCCACAACCACATAGAGTTGGATATTATAGTAGGGTTTGAGTACATAAGCACCTTACATCAATTAATGCATATCTGAGAGTTAGTCTAGTAGTGTACAGAGATATGGAGGGAAGAAAAAAACTGATGAATCATCTTAACCATATTCTCGTGGTATACACCAAGAGAAAGGTACAGGTCTGATTAAACCTTACACTGAGGAGGTTCATTGGTTTTGTTCCACTGGTGAGCATTTTGCTGGCATGGTTCTGGTCCACTTTTCCCCTGCACAGGGAAGGGTCAATGCAAATCAATACAATTTTAATCTGACTGATCACCTTCATACCAGTACAGAATATTCCTCCCCTGAAGGGAGAAGTTTCTTTCAAGACGACAATACCCCAAGTCCACAAAGTATTAGGGGTCACTGAATGGTTTGATGAGTATAGTAATGATGGAAGTCATATACCTTGCCAGTCACCAAATGAATATATATGGCAGATTTGGGACTGGTGTGTTAGACAGGGCTCTCCACCATCAACATCAATTAAATTAAAGCAATTAAAGCAATATTTATTGGACGTTTGGTGTTCCATACCCATAGTTCAGGTCCAGTGACGTGTAGAATCTGTGCAAGGTGCGTTAAAGCTATACTGGCATTCTGTCACCTGGCTGGACAAATCATTGCTTTGTATATAGTTAGGTCTGTAGAATACCTGAAACCATGCATACCATTATACAAGTAGAAAGCAACACTTATAATATCACCAAGGACCTGAAATGAGACTGCAACATCAGCTCCATCATCAAGAGAGCCCAACAGAGAATATACTTTCTGCATCAGATGATGCAGTTCAACCCATCCCAGGAGCTGATAGTACAGTTCTACACTTCCACCATAGAGTCTGTTATCGCCACATCCATCACAGTGTGGGGCAGCTCAGCCACCAAACATAACACTCACAGACTGCAGTGCATCATCAGATCTGCAGAGAAAACCATTGAAGTTAAACTACCCACACTGTTGGATCTGCACGCTTCCAGAAACAGGAAGCGCTCAGAGAAGATCACCACTGATCCATCACACCCTGGCCATCACCTGTTCCAGCGACTTCCCTGAGGCTGGCGCTTTAGCCAAATGAGGATCAAGACAAACAGGCTACAGAGAAGCTTCTTCCCACATGCCATCACACTCATGAACAGCTGAACATTACAATGCACATCACAATCCACACTCCTCTTATTTATCTTCAATTACAGAAACACATACATACTTGGGAGACTTTTCTGACTTTCTGTTCTTCCTGGTGCTTCATCTCGTACTTCATACAAATATACAACTCTGCACAATGTAAGGTTTACAGGTGTGTGAGGTACAGTGTGTGTGTGTGTGTGTGAGTGTGTGTGTGTATGTGTATGATATGAATGTGTGTTTTGTACATTGTGAAATGTTGTTACTCTCTGTGTATTGTGAGCTACTGTAACCAAAATGTGTGAACATACTTGACCAATAAAGCTTGATTCTGATCTATAAAACTACTGTAACCACTATTTTCTAAGCTATGTGGTACTTGTGTTTTTGCGTTCCTAGGTCAAGTATTAAGAGCACTTTACTTCAAATTTAGCCTTTTTTGTCCACTGGGAAGCCTGAAAAGACAATGGAGCAACTGGAACCGTCTAAGAGGAGAGCCATCAAGGGAAAACCTGTGTATCCATGACTGCCCTCATTATGCCCATAGGGAGGCTTTCAAACAGAAAGTTTTTGGAAATCAGTGCCAAGCCTGAGAGCCTCTCCAACTGAACCTTCAGTGAGCATGCTGGTTCAGGCCCAGCAAGCCAGGATAATGACCTGCCCTTGATGCTAGTGACCACAAAGCATCATGGGACAGGAAAGTGGTGGGGTGGATAGAAACAGTAAAGAATAAGAGTGTAGCCTATAGAGAGAGAATGGAGAGGTCCTCAGAGATTTGAACTTTGGGCAGTCAGTAATTGATGCCCCTGAGTAGATCAGTTTACTTAATGTAATAAAACTAATGACTGAAATGCTTGCTGGCTTCCAATGGACCGTGGTTATTTTCCCTTGTCATTTTCCATAAAAACCTCTATGCACATCTGATTTAATATGCCAGTCAAGCCTCCATCTAAGAGTGCGGCAAACTCAGTGTGGTTTAATTGAAGAGGTAATTAGTAACTCCATCTCTGCACTTCACAGAGTTCACCAAGTCATTATCACATGTTAGTATACATCAATAATCTATCTGACAAATGGCTAGACTTAATGCATCGCTTCTGACAGGTATAATTGGACATTGATCACAGCACATCACCTATTCCGTTTGTAATATACAATTTATTCCCCCTCCCCGTCTAAGGTGGCATGTTAAATACACACTTATTCTTTAATCAGTGTTATGTTTGAATAATCGATGTGGAATGTTTATGAAGAGTTTAAAAATTGCCATGTTTTGCACTAATATAATAAAGCAAGTGACTTAACAAGATAATCTTTGCTAAGGCCCCCTAGTGGTGAACACAGTGATAACCCTAGCCTAGCAATGATGCGTGTGTAATTTTTAATAATGCTGCTGTTGTATTGAAAAACAAAAATTCCACCTCCTCCAGTTCTCAGATTCAATTTGGACCTAGTCATGGGTGGAGGTGGCCTGTCCATCCGAATGTTTCGGAAAAGTCCTGGATGGCTCTCCGTCCAATGGGTGACCAAATAATCACGGTGGTGAGAACAGCATAATAGTCAATGAAACCCAACCAGTTTCACAAGAAACCGAAACTCAGAATTAGTAGAATTAGGCAGAGACAGGCTAGCGCTACCAGCTGCAGCTGGTGCTGATCATGTCTGAGCTGCTAAAGAGTAGAATACTCTTTACTCAGTTCCCTGAGACTTCCCCTGAGGCAGATATGGTATTGTTGTTGTTGTTTAAGTAATGTTTTATATTATGTGCAAGGGCATAGGAGCAAGTTTGACATGGCGCTGGGGTACACATTTGCTACTATGAATCAAAGCCCACCTCACCCCCTTAAATAGTAAAATAGTAGCTAATAGTTCTGCTTCTCAACACTGGTCTCAAACACTTGATGTTCGTACATGATATGAATGTCTATACAACAATCTAGCTTTTCAGAAAACACCAAAAACAGTTACTCTATAAATAATGTACAGTATGGGAAAGTACAGTACTGGACCTAACTATCAATAAAGCTACACAGTAATATTGGACTTGGTAGGTTATGTTAATTTTTGTTCATTTTGAACTCTTCTGTATGTGCAAAATGCTTGATTAAGGCACAAACATTAATATATACATCACTAATCCATTTAAGACCCTACTCCCTTTATTCAGCACTCCTCCACCTGCCACTGACCTCATTGTACCAGTATTCTCCTATACATAATATTTAAATATTGTAATACTGGGCTTGGTTAATGATTGACAAGAGACAAGACTAACATTAATGTTAGACAGTGAGGCTGCGTACCAAAAGCATACTCCGGAGATTCATATCGTCGCTGTTCAAAGAAAAACAAGTATCTCCAAAATGGTAACTTTACAGAAAAGGCCAAAAACCTCATTTAACTTTAATGTAAGTCAATGGAACCAGACGTCTTTCCAAGCAGTTTTGGGCCATTTCTGTTGGTCCGTTCATCATGAGATTCTCACTCAGTGTAAACAGAAGCTGATGTGTTCAAATGATCCATAAAGTAAAAATGGACAAAAGTGGAGATACATGTTTTTCATTGGACAGCGACGATATACTAAACTACTGAGAGCGCTTTTAAAGGTAGTCCACTATTTTTACACACTATTTAGCGTGTCAGTTTGGGATGCGTTTTACTGTTTAACTGCAGCTGGTGAACGCTAACTTCAACCCAGATGCCCCGTCAAGGCGAAAGCTGAGGTCAATGAAGCTGGTAATTAAACAGGCACCTCATCACAAACTTTAGCAAGGCTAAAAGATGATGCAGCCCACTTGCTGCCAAAATGAGCTAACTTACCCTCAGTGTCGTACTTTCAAAATAGAAGTTGCAGGGTTTTTTTTTTGGGGTCGGTCAAATTAAAATGTTTCTAATACTGGGTGGGACACATAGTTAGAATCCATGCTGGGACACAGTCATGTTTATTCATGTTGCCGTTCCCCCTGTCTAAAAGAATAGTTGCGCAAATAGGTGCACCCAAAAGAAATCAGTTAACAGGAATGAAACTTGTGAGACATGATTCAAGTTTCATGTTTGGCCATAAATTGTGAATTGTTGCTGTAAAATAGTGATTGTTATGGTAGATTGCTGTAGCCATTAGATAATGGAACACACCATTACTTAAACATGAAAGTGGGATCAGTAGCTAGGTAGACAGCTCAGTTCATTGTTTCATTACTGTAGCTAGGATGGGACTCTCAAATGTGGTGCAACAGTGTGCAAACTATTGACAATCAGTGAGCTATACAGTGTACCTCAATTGGCCATTTGTTTTTACTTCTTCCATATAGTTAACTGACTGGATAGGCATTTCTTAATTCAAATATCAAACTTTGGAAATCCTAATGCACATGCCTACTATGTATTCTATACATACAGTTCTTTTCTATGTCCCCACTGCAGCATATCTGCAAAACAAAGAGCCGCCTCATAATTAATAGTGAAGAGTGCCCCTTTGGAGCTTGCCTCCCATCTCACAGCTTCCTAAACCTCCTACTGAGTTTGAAAACTAGATACTATCCTGGCTCCTTGAGACAACATTTGCAGGAAGAGATTATGTGCGTCCTTGAAGAAGTTTAAAAGGCTTCTGAACATTTCCACAAAAACAATGTCCTTTCTGCAAGGCATGTATGTTCTTCTAATAACACCAGGCGCAAACCATGCACCAACCTTTCTATTCTTGAAGCACATCAAAACACAGTTGGAGTGGTAATTAGTATCACACAGCAAAAGACTCTGCCCATAAATAAGAAAGCACCACCATTCATATATATGGATAAACGAAAAGCCAGTTACTATGCAAGCATGACTCATAACTTCCTGCCATTCCAGTAAATGAGAGAGAACCACTGGGGCTTTGACCGCTTGACTGTATTTTTGGCACCACAGGCATTAAGACAATGCCCACAGAATCGATTACATTACAGTTTGCTATTGATCAGGGATCAAAGGGAGGGTGCTGGGTGTTTGTCCGCGTGGCTGGGTATCTGGCTTTGTGGTCTCTAGAAAGTTAGCGTGCGTCTATTTTAAGATGGTCGGCAAGGAGATGGACTGCAGTTCCGATGACCAGGCCATTGATTTGCAAACACAAAGAACATGACTGATGTAGCGGTACACTGCCTCTTGGGTACAACCCTGCGATCTGCAGCATGATTGCTTTGTGAACAAAAAGATCAAACAAATATTTAAGGTTTTAAAGATCTACAGTAGGCTGTGATAGCATTACAGATTTATAAAAGTGTATAAGGATTCAATCTTGGCTGACTAGGTCTCAGTCCTTCAATGCTAGCTGACCAAAGGAATAGATACCACTACAAAAAGGAGCTTTCAGTCCAACATCTTAAATTCTAAAGATCATTTTGTATTAAATGGGCTTAATGGGCTTACACGGGGTACATTTTCCTTGTATTTAATTTGTTTTGACAAGGTCCACTTTAGATGTTTGTGTGATGTTTGAGTCTTTCATACTTATTCTATTTTTTTACATGGCAATACATTTATGATGAATGGGCCAAAAGAAATAGCACAAAATTACTTGGAAAAAGATTTTGTTCCATTGACTTACATAAAAAAGATTTTTTCCTTCTTTTGCAAAGTTATCATCATGGTAATACAAGGTTTTGTTGAGACAGTATTTTGCTCAAACAGTTTTGTTCAGACAGTATCAATATATATATATATATATCAATATATATTGACTGACACAACAGCCAAGGTGAGATGGCCGCATGACACAGGACTACATGCATGTAGACCATTACGACAACAGCCCTTAACACCACATCAGCTTCGCAAAAACTGCAATGGCATCATGCCAGATGGTCATGGAGTGACTCCGAATGGCAGTAGGTCAGTCCCACTTTTGTCTTGGTGGAGACAACGAATTAATTCATACTGTATGTGGAGCCACTGTGGAACTGTGAGAGAATATTCAAGCTGCATGGGATGGATTATCGCAGGACACCATTAGAAACCTCTACAAATCAATGTAGAGACATCTGGGATGGTGCATTAACAAACATGGCAGCCCGACGCCATACTGAGAGACACTACTTCTGTATGTGTAGCTCACTAAATATTGCCCATATCAGTCTAAATTGATCATCATTTATTGTTCCTGGTAACCTTTATATTTCTTCTGAAAAGCATTGCAATCCGACACTTCCTTTTGGTGCAACTATTTTTGGCCATTTCAATATGGGCTGTTTTTGCAGCTTTGAGTATATAAGCATATATGTTCATGTTGTATTATATGAAACAATTTTATAAACAATTTTCATGTTAATGTCAGTACACCATAATCTGGGTCCTTTAATTGCATTTGTGTAGTTATTGATCACTACTTGTCCAGTCAGATCTCTGATAGCTAAGCCACAGCTGGTCTGTTGACCTTTAGGTTATATGGCCAGTGTACTGGGCTCCTAAAATAGACATTTGCAAATGCAGATACGGCTGCAAATCAAGGTTTTACTGTTGTCTGAAAGCTGAGGGACCCTCATATTCATTTATTTATTCAGCTAAATTGCTGCCATAAGTCAGAGCATTATAAATCCTCATCTCATCAATAGGCAATCTGCTAATGCATACGCAAGATCAATTTTTGCCGAGTCGGGTGAGCACATTAAGCATCTCTCTCTCTCTGAAACACACACACACACACACACACACACACACACACACCCACACACACACAAACACAAACTCTCTACTTTACAAGAAGCACTGCCTCCAGTCACTTCTCTGATGATGGTATTGTTAACACTACTGTTGGATAAGCATATGATTACTGCATGTTTAGTTGGTTTAACATCCCTCAGAGTAACGTGTGCTGAGTATGTTTATTAGTGGATCTGTAGGTTGAATGTATTTTAGCTGACATCAGCTGCGGAGGAGCTGTCTTTTGGGCTAAGTTGCAGAATCCCCTGTCACCGTTGCATGTGTCAGTCAGGATCTGGCCTGGGAAACATCTATCCTCGCTGAAAAGCTAAAGCACATCATTTGTGGAATGCAGGAACATCCAGTTCGGAAAAAGCGAGGGCGAGAGAGAGAAGGGGGGAGATAGAGAGAGAGAAATACTAAGCCAAAGCCAAAGCACGACTACCTTTTCGCGGATAATTGGTGAAGTGAAATGTCAAAGAGTGATCACTGTTGCTGACTCTATCTGTACGAGCCAAAGGATCCAGCAGACACCAGGCTGCGACAGCTTTATAGCCAGACATATTCAGATTGCCAGGCATTATACAACCTCCAAAAAGTTGGGACAATATGTGGAATGTAAAACAGAAACCAGTGATTAGTAAATTCAGTTTCACCTGTATGAAATAGGAAATTGGACAAAAACATGAGAACGCACATTTGATGTTTTACCTTATGGACTTTTTTGTAAATATATGGCCATCGTAAATTTGAAAAAGTTCCAAAACAGTTGGGACAGGAGCATGTTTGCCGCTGTGTTCCATCACCTTTCAGTTAAACAACACTTAATATTCGCTTGGGGGCTGAAGACACAAATTGATTCAGTGTTAAAAGGGGAATTTGTTGCAGATGCTGTTAAACAAGTTGTTAAGTGTGCAATCATATAGGGCCTTTGTTGTTGTCTTTGCAGGTAGGCCAGTCTAGCATTCGCACCCTCTGATTATGCAGCCATGCTGTGGTAAACCATGCAGGCAGTTTCTCGGCATTGCTTTGCTGTAATAAGCACAACTGTTCAAAAATGTATCAAAATATCTGTCTAAAAAGCAGCATATGTAGCTCCAAAATGTGTTCAGTGTTCATAGTGATGTCACAGATGTACATGTTTCCCACTAACAACTCCTCATGCTGTGACAGATGCTGGCTTTTGAACATTTGGATGGCTGCTTTCTTTATTGGTCTAGAGAACACAATGTCTATTATTTCCAGAAATAATCAGAAATATTGACTCTCCAGACCACAATACATGTTTCCCTGTGCATCAGAGTCTAGAGAAGTCAACAGCATTTCTGGAAGCTGTTAGCTTCAATTGATGTCTCAACCAATCCTTGGAGGTTTCTTTTATATCCAAGAATTATTGCATCACCTGTTTAAGCGTTTTATACAGATCAAAGCTAATGGAAGTTAATGTAACAAGTTAGGTACATTTGGACTATTTCTATTGATCCATTCATTATGAAATTTTCACACAGTGTAAAGCAGGACTTACAAAAAACTTGGTTTTATCATTGCTGCTGTTACATTATATAGAGTAGCATTCTTTACAGTGTAGAACAAGCACAAACAGAATCTTTCATGGTGGTACAATCATTAAGCAGTAAGATAAAGAGTTAATTATGCAGTCATTAATAAACAGACTGCAGTTAACCACTATCTCCACTGCCCTTTCTTCCTCATATTACAATAATATCTCATCCTTATCTTGTGCTTGACAAACTGCTGGAGCAAGATTTGTGTGTGTAACACTTGAAGTTGTGGAAGAGAGCGCCCTGATGATGTCGACGGAGACAGAAAACACTCTGCGGATGGAGTGAAGGGCTCTTGAGGAAGAATAACGGCGGAGAATGTGACACAAGTGACTGCTGAAGAAGAGGCTTTGGGCTTAGCTCAGTGCACCGAAAGTGTCGCTTCACTAGAAGAGGAGAGCTAAGAGAATCAACAGAAGGGTTATTACAGGCACAATTAATAAGGAAAGCGTGCTTTATGAATGTAAAGAGCTATGTCAAAAGCCTAAAATGCCTGAAAATTCAAAGTACTGTCAAAGATCTTCTCTTACACACTGTACGCATTGTCAGACATCCTCAACAGACTCCACTGCCAGCTGCTGTGCTGCACATATATCCCTCAGTACATCCACTGTCTACCGCACTTCAAACAACACCTACATTACTCACCCTGATCACACAGCCCTTAATGAGTGCAGACGCATAATCACTGATTAAATTGAGGACAACAACGCAATGCAGCTGCATATTCAGCAGCCCAGATTCAGTTAGTGATTAAAAGCAGATTTCATGCTAAAACTTGCCATGAAGGTAATAAGCTTTATAACAAATGCTCTCGATCACTCCATTATAAATGACCTCACAAAGCCTGGATTCATTTCTCTTCAGAAAATGCGGCATGGGGACTATACAATGGATCCCTATCTGTGTTCCAGGGCACCTTTACAGGACAGGGAAAATGTCCTTTTCACATTTCTGGTTTTCATCCTTCTGCTTGAAGTACTCCTTGCTGGGTTAAGCCGCTTGTGCTTAAACAACAACAATGGCCAAAGATGGCCGAATTCAAGAATAATAGCCATTGCAGTGTAGCATTTGAGCATGGAGCAAAAACAACTTTACCTCAGTTTCTATGGTTTCTTGGTTGACGAGGAAGAGGAAAGAGTGTTTGAATTAGATGGGGCTGAATTAGAATTACTTCTGTGCCAAGCATGTGCTTTGTTGCACTCCAAATGGATGATATCAGATATTGGAACAGTTTCATATCCTATCTCAAAAGCTATCTTTACTTGAGAGGGAGCAGATCATTCAATAGAGCAGGTGGTTGTGGAAATTGTCTAATATGGTGCTCTGGACCGTTACTACGTGTCACGCCCCCATGCCAGTTTGTGTGTGTTTACCAAAGAGTTTATTGTTAACAAATTGATGCGACAAGTTGATATAGCCAACATGGCTAGCTCTTTGATTTGAACATTTTCTCACTCCATAGATGTAATCATACTCTGATAGACATGAAGGAGTTCTTACATGAAGAATTTATGTCCCTTATTTAGCTTGGACTGCCGCATTGTTGTGTGTTTGATGTTCGCTAACAGTTCTAGACGTACCCTCGAATTTCATTCTTGGCGATTATGGCAAAGATAAAGTGACGGACCTTTCCATGGTGAGCTAAAGTGATGCACACACCAGGCTGAGGTTAACAATCATCTGTAATAGCGGAATTAGTGTTATCTGTTGTTTACGGTTTTTCCTCAAAATCAATTTCTTGTGGGGAAAAAAGCCCTTTCTAGAGTGGTTTTGAGGACACTATAATTTCTGGCGAAGCACTCAGAATATCTAGTGATCCCCCTTACCCCTCCCAGGGCACAGAACTCACTGTGTTAGAATGCTTGGATCGTAAGAACAAGAAAATGCTATTTTTAAGACTGAACTTTGGAGGTGTGGAGAAATTTCCCATTTCGAAGTGAAACGTTTTTTATTTTTTGATATGAGTCCATCATGGATAAAAAGTTATAAATAGTGGTGACTTTAGGTGAAAGAAATATACAGTACTTTGTTCCTCACTAAACATTGAGTGGGCTTCTTTCTGTTCCGGAAAAGTGACAAAAGCTCATTTAGGAGCTGGAACTTTATTATAGCTTTCGAATACAGCTCGGTTTCTAACTCAGTTTAAAAAGTTGGGTGATCTGAAACATTAAAATGTGGCAAATTAGCAACAATAGAAGAAATAGGGTAAGGGGAGAATACTTTTTCACACAGTATATTTATTTAAATGTACTTTAATGTCTATTATTATAATCAGTTATGATCAGTTCCAACATATAAAAGTTAATTACAGCTGATTTATCACCTACTAATGCATGCATGTATCTGTAAGTATTTGTCTGCCCCTGTGAATGAATTCTAAGCAGCTATACTACTTCAGTATATTTCCTATATTATCTATTAGTACTATCTCCTATATGAATAATAGTGTTTATTCTGTCACAGCAGAACAGAAATGTATTGCTGTGTTGCTTTAAATACCATTTGTTCTTTCATTGGCTTCAGGTTAGCAGATATGGACACACTGTAAACACATGAGCTAGTAATGTACAGCACTGTATCACCAAAGGTGACTATTGACAAGTATGTGGACAGGATAAGTGTCCTTGAAACCACACGTCCTTTTTCTTCCTTTCTCTCTGTCCCTCTGCTACAATGGGGTCAACATTAACATAAGTCTTACATTTAGTTCAGATTAATTGCCATGACAACAGAGCACAGAGAGTGTTGGAACCACCTTTTGAATAACTGACTGTGAGACCCTGATATGACAGTGACCACTGCTAGTTGTGCCAGTGAGAGGACACAGCAGCAGCCTGGCAGTGTAAGAACATTAGCTTCAAAGTGTGCATGGGATATGAGTACAGAACGGAGTTGAGGTAGAGGGGTTTGAGGTTTTTGTTTTGGAGGCAAATACAGAGGACAGAATTTTAATAATGGGTGGGGTTTGATGCCACACTTTGCAGTGTGGTAGCTGCTATACCCTGGGGTGCACAGCTGGGTGGCAGCTGCTAAGATGTGATGTATACACGCATATGCGCATACATGCACACATGCCCACAAACACACACACACACACACAAACACACACGCACACAAACACACACGCACACACACACACACACGCACTTACACACTCACTTGAGCACCTGTCAGGGGGATGTATTATCTTCACACATGGGCTGCAGTTTGGAGGTGGCAATATTTAATTACTGTAGCTATTTAAATAACTGTTTTTAGCAGTTCATTTGTACAATATGTAAATATTCCCAGCACCCAGGATATTGCCTGAAAGCAGAAAGAAAGCGGAAAATGTCGGGAAAATCAAGTGAAGCACTGTTGGATTTAGCTTACCTTCACTGAAAAATGTCTGTTTGTAAAATTAGGGCTGTTTGAGGAGCCAAAACATAAATGAAACTTACTAGTAAGGGTTGCAGGACATTTATGTGAATAAAAGTCAAGCTGACTAATCACTGATGATGTCACAAATAAAGCTGCAGCAGAAGGGAAAGCTTCACAACAAGCTTCAACAATCCAGCTTTAAAAAATCTGTTCCACAGTTTCACAGGTCAGTAGAGCATGATGTTCCCTTTCCAGCAAGCCATGTATCACATTGCCAGCCTTCAGGAAACTTTTGAGCATTCAGGGAACCAAATTGAGTGCACCCTGGGGGTCCATGCCAAGATGCTCACCCGCAGCAGAGGTCCGGAGAGTCAGAGAAATTTAGAGCAACATAACTCAGCGAAAATAAGAGTAACTGACTTTAAACTGTACAGAGTTATAGTGTGTTATGCCTCCTCGGCAATGACATATGACCTGTTTTGTCTTGTCATTGGGAGACCAGAAAAACAACATTCAGTAACTGATCTTTGAAGCCCTGTAGAAAGGATAGAACAAAGCCAAACTCCTCAGATCATAGAGTGTGACATGTCAACAAGCACTGGGTCGCATTGCTAGCCTTAAGGAAACCACAGATACGGATCCCAAAATCACCAAGCTCCTCGTCTGTCTTCTCTGAGGCTTCCCTATCGTTAGTGTCATAATCACATGATCGGTAATTACTTGACATTAAGCTTAAAGCAGCGAAGCTGAGCAGTAAGGTTGCCAAGTCTAGTCCATGCTACCCCTACTTACTAGGGAATCTAGTGATGTGTGATGTGTCATTGGAATCAGTATCATATCAACATATAATTGCATAAATAAATTAAAAAAAATAAAAATTTGGTGATGTATTTATTGCAGCCCAGAACAGCAGAATGCATAGAGGACACTAAAATATGCGCATCTTATTCATTTTACTGTATTTATAATTTATGATTTTTGACTAATTCATTACACATATCTGGATCAGCAGATATGTATGTAAAAATAATCAGATGTCACAATCGCACCACAATGCCTATGCTAGTACATCCTTACCTAAAATATGGTCATCCATAATTGCTCCAGAACAAAAATGTTTACTTAAAATCTCTGTGCCAATTCAAACCAACATGCCTAAAATGTAGCATTAATTAAAAATAGTCCATTGTTTATTTTACCTCCAAACGCCCAAATGCTTGTTAAGTCATTCCTACTATCGTAGCAAGTGCTGCTGCATAATTATGGGCCATCTGATGTCTATATTTTAAGGCTTATGAAATTATTGATTCATAAACGTACTGCCAATACATGCCTGTCCTTAGCAAACAGAACTGCAAGGTAACACGTAGGTGAGGGAGACATTGTAATGCCCATGTAGAGCTCTTATTAACCCTTATCAAGCCAGTAGTTGGTCATTAGCGATGTGCTTATTATTTAGGCATTTTTAAAGCTGTTTCATTGTGTATTATACTGTGTTGTAGTATTTGAGTCTTATCATTACAAATAAATGGTCTGAGTTTAGTCATAAAATATAGAGGACGTCTTCCATTTTCCCTAAAACAGCTGAGCACAAGGTTCTTCTTTATTTAACTGGATTTTTTTTATCTATTTCTTTGTTTTTATGCCCATTTATAACAAAGCTATGCAAAGCTATGTGCTCTAGTTATTGCTTAATAATGTATTCACGAGCAGGCAGTTCATTAAGAGCTACTGGCATGTTAAGGCTAAATAAGAGTATTACAACTTCTTGGGAAACTGCTGCGTTCACCTCAGTCACTGCATTTTAATGTAATAACAACTTGTCAGGTACATCTTACTGTATTGATAAGCTAGTTATTCACCAGTTAATGAGTAAGAGTATAATAATTTTCTATTTACAGTTAATACAGAAATAAATGCGCCCTGCTTGCTTTCCAAGTATTCTGGCTTGTTAAAGTTTAATAAGTACACTCAAACAAAGACAACAGTTTTATATAGTTATATATATATATATATATATATATATATATGAACACTCAAAGAACAATTTACATGCTTAAATTGTCCTCTGCATGGTGGAATGTTTACTCAGGATGATGGAATGTGTCATATATGGTTCTACATAGGAATCATTCAATATAGAAAACTATCTTTTACTAAAGAACCCTTGAAGAATCATTTATTAAGAGTTTCCATTGGAAGCGCTTTATAATGTCCCCCTTTACTGAAGTGTTGCCATATTATTTATAGACAGAAGAACTGGTTTATTTTGCTCTAGCTGGTTTAGGAATGTTATGTTGATGTTGAAGTAAAGAAGTGTTAAAAGTTTGGTCCTGCTCAGAGCAAAGCAGCTGAATTAAAAGTTCATGGACAAAAACAAAAATAATTAATTAATTAATTAAATAAATAATTCATTAAAAGTGTGTAAAAATTCCACTTACAGTGTTCTCTTTCAATTCCAAAAAGCTATTGTAAAGTGTTTTTCCATCCTCTCTTTCGGATTTTTTTTTATTCTCTCTCATTTCCTTTTTTTCTTTGTCTTTATGTCAGTAGAGACACCTGACTGTCAGTGTTCACTCTCTCCACCTTCTGCTCCCCTGCTCAGTCTGTGTCCCAGGCTGAATGGCACACTTTGTGCTCTAAAAAATCCATAATTAGTCTCAAGTGAGAGCGCCTTCTCCTTCACACTTCTGCTCTCTCGCTCGCTCTCTCTAGCTCTCTCTCCTCCTACATGCTTACAAAAAGGTTCTTAAAAGATTGCTGATAGGTTTCAAAGGTGCAGGCATTCAAACACAATCATTTTGTCTATTGAGTAATTCCTTAATGCTCCATGTGTTCTCTGCTGTATGACTGAATGAATGAATTTAAAAGGGTTTAAATCTTCTCATGGCTACTGTGTTTACCTGTCTGATACTGTTATTATCTATTTAAGTAAGACAAAACATGAAGAGATGTTGCAAAGTAAATCCATTTTAATCCTATTTGAAAGGGGAAGCATTTAAACACTGAAAAGCACTGTTCCCCCACCCTAAAGTTGTCTTTTACTAGGGATGAGCAATCTCACTTTTCAGTTCGACTTCCAAGGGCATTCTACTGATACTAGTAGTGGTAATATTGAATCATTTGAAATAGTCAGTTTTGTGAACATATTCAATATCAATGGGACCAAGAAAAAAATGGCAGTTTACATCTTTATAGATAAGCAAACATGTTAAACATATTAAAATGCTAATTTTTATCATGGTAATACATGCCAATGTCCTACTTAAAGAGGATCTATTATGCTCTTTTTCAATATATTCAATAGTTGTATTTTTGAGGCCTACTAGAATAAATTTACATGCTTCAGTTTTCCCAAAACACATTACTTTTTCCTCATACAGGTTCAAGCCCCTCCTCCTGATGAACCCAATGTGCTCTGAATGGTCAGTCTGCCCACTCTGTTCTGATTGGTAAGCCACCGGTGCAGTTGAAGGCGGAAGCATTGTGTGTGGGCACACCAAGGAATGGCTATAGAGATTGTGTTATCAGATGATCCAAAAAGGGCAGCTGAGAAAAGTGGTTTGTGTGGGAGAGAGTTTCTCCCTCTGGCATGTATTTGGGGATTTATAACTTTGCATGTTTATACACACAAAAAACTACATAACACACTAAAGGAAAGGGAAAAAACAGAATAGCATAATAAGTCCCCTTTCATCTGAAACAGTATTTCATATGATTACGTGAATGAAAAATATCCAGTCCAAGACAGACATGACAGGCACAAAATAATACAAGATTTGCTTCTTTAGTATGTCTATTTGCGTGACTGTCATACGAGAGGCAGAAGAACAACAGAGGTTGAGTAGAAAAAGTTTCACAATACTGAAAAAAAAAATACATTTCAACTTTTAATGGAAGGCAATAAATTCTCTACAAATCAAAGAAAATTTCAGGATCAGACATCCGACACATCTTCTACAACCTGTCTCCGTAGGAGAACCACAACTGTGACCATTTGATACTGATTGGAGTTGAACATGGAGGCAAATAGGGGCACAGCACCTTTGATTAACCTTCTAGCAGATTAGAAATTCTTTCAAGACCCACTCTGTCTGCCCTGAGTGTGTGCTACAAGCATGCAATGGCCCTACTGGCACAGCTGACCATAGGACAAGGCAATGTTCTTTTGTTTATCCTTAATTAGATTTTAAGCTGATGGTAAACACAAAATCTAAAGCTTATGCAAACGCGCTTACATGTATATTAATGAAGGAGCAATTACTGAGCACACACTGAGGTACAATAATAGGATTTTCTGTGGGAAAATTTAATGATGAATGGACCAACAGAAATGGCCCAAAACTGCTTGACAAAAAAAATCTATTGGCTTCCATTCAAATTAAATAAGGTTTTTGCCCTTTCCTGTAAACTTGCCATTTTGGAGATACTTGTTTTCCTTTGAACAGCGATCATATACAAGAGCATTCAGTCCATAACTCCAAAAAAGCAGGTCAGTAAGAAATGCCCCACTGCAACTAGAAATAAGATGCCAGACAAACCAACCATGTTGCATTTTAAAGATCTTCTTGCAACCCTCTTCCTTCTTTTCAGTTTTACTTGTGTAGCCACCACCACACAGATCTTACTATCAAATGTAATAGAAAGACCTCTGTGACAGCTGCATTTGAACCCGTTTTTCACCATTCCTTTTCTGTCCGGCCGTATTACTGCCAGCTTCTTTTGATCAGCTTAATATCCCTTAGTGATTCCATGCAAGAGCTCACAAAGAACTCACAGTTAAGAAATGAAACAATTAACTGTTCAAGGACTTTAGGAAAAAGAGAGCGATTTATAAAAGATCCTCCTCCAACATTAAAGAACAAACTTGCTTTTATCTTTCCTCCCTTTCATGTTCCTAAAGAGAAATTATATTGGGTATTTTTTTCTGATATACATATATCAGGGAAACCTCACCTCGCCATATAAGACTTGTATAGTAATAATTATTTATTTCTGTTTATTAGAAGACAACTATGTGAAGAACCAAAGGGAAACTTGACTTCAAAGCCGGATCTGTTCCCTGAACCTTTTGTTTTTGTGTGGCATTCGTTTGAAATCAAACACACAAAAAAAGTACAAGGCAGGCAGCTTGTCATTCTTTGCTGCAATCTGTCTTTGCGCTGTTTGTTCGTTAAAATTAGAACTGCCAGATCGTGTTTGTGTACGTCATGGGGATAAGGTTAACTCGTTTTTAATAACTCAGGGAGGAATCGAAGAAAAATAAATAAATATAAAGAAAAATGCACTCATGACAATGAATGTTGCATTACTCAAGTCATTTCAGAAACAAGCCTCAAACAACGGCAATGGGGTATTTTCATTATTAAAACATACCTTTATATTCCTGTACACTGATTGATTTTTTTTTCTCAGTTACCTCAAAACACTCTTAAAATTAGCTCAGTGTGCTCCAAAATGTGACCATACCTGTGCATGACTACACCTGTGTATACCTGAATAATAGTTTAAAAATATATGTGGACTTCATTCAAGTTGTACTATTAAGTTGACATATGACTGACCTGTGTTTTACACTCATTACCTCACCTTAATACTGGATGTTCAGTGAACTCAATTTCATCTAATTACTTACTCTGTTAAACTTAAAAGCTCCATCATTTCTTTTCATTGAATGTATTTGAAGTCATTATACATATGCATGAGTGTACAATAGTGGGCAATGATGGATGGATAATAATAAGCTCACCATACAAAAAATGAGTCACCTGTGACTGAAACATACCTAATGATGTGTAATACATTCATGAGCATAAATAACAGCTGTGACTGGATTTGGCATGGACTGGACAAGTTTCTAGATGTAGGCAACATCAGTGTTCATCCACTCTTACATCAAAGAATTGTGCAGTTTTGCCAGATTTGGTGGATGCCTTCCCTGACACAATTCTGATGAGAATTTCCTGTAGACTGGGATTTTTGCCACTTCCGGTAGACCCATATGACTGTACGCTTCATACACCTGCAAATTCAGCTACTTCCTTACTTACCCCTAATGTTGGGGTAAGATGCATTTAAAGCATAATTTTGTCTTTATATGATATCTGTCTACAGTGGTGCTCCCTCCCCAGGAGCGGTCAACCAACAAAGATCAGAAATATCACAAAATATCACAAAATGTATGAAATTTCAGGCATCATTGTATATATATACACACAATATATCTCATATATATACACACAACTTTGCAATTCTGATCCAACACAAGCTGGAAATGCCGCAAACTCAGCAAACAATTTGTCAAAGTAGAAACTGCTAGATAAAGATTTCCATTCTACAGATGAGAGAGAGGCAACCTCAGCTAAACAGGCAAGATTTGAATTCCTGCAGAAACTGTTCTGTAAACTTCTGTAAACATTTTACTCAAAGATTATTTTGAGGCAGCTGTTTTTCAACTGTTACTACTGGCTAGTTTGTAGTTTTTCTGATAGGATTATCCATTTATCATTTTAATTAAGCTTAACTGGTATTGTTCAAAGGCAGGTGGGGTTAATGACATGCCTTTTAAATGTCATCTACTGTAATTGGTTATTTGTTTTCTAAATAAAATCCTGAAAGGACGATTATGTTTCTGCCCTGTACTTTACAGTAGGTAGAGATTTGTGTAGGTTCTAAAGAGTAACATAATGAGTAATGAGTTTGTGTTTCCAGCAAGTAATAAGTAAAGTAATTCTATTACACACCAAGAGAAGTAAGTTTTCTTGAGTAACTACCCCAACACTAATAAGTGACGCCATCTTGCATCATAAAATGCTTTTCACACTGAACCACTGTGTGTCTGTTTACAAGGATAGCACAATAAAGCCTAAATTTGGTGCAGTATACAATAACATAACTGTGTTTTTAAATGTGGCACTACAACTTCTTTTTTGTCTATTTCAACATAACAAACCTTGGAAAACTCAAATATCACAATGCATATGATATGATAAAAATAGCCTGAAGTACTGTAATGTTCATGGTGTTACAGTGTCCAAAAGTGTGCAGATATTCTTACATGCAAATAGTGTGCGAACATTATCATCTTGTGTGCTAATTATCATTACAACACAAAACATGCAAATGTAATCATTATAGTAAAAATAATAATCTCTAAAATGTGTCTATACACTAGGTTCATAATGGTTATCCTTACAGTTCCAAAACAGTGCCAAAGTTATCATTATAGAACACATAGTATACAACAGCTATCCTCACAGGATAAGAATATATCTGTACCACATAAACGAAAAGTAAAATTACCTTATTTATTATTTCTGATCAGGCATGCTGATAAAAACCAGGGGTCACAATCTACAATGCAAGTACAAATATTTTACAGTGAAAGTATGCATGATAATGGTAAAAAAAAATGCTGTCGTTGTTCTACTGTTTTGCCTCACAACACACTAGATGAAGATAGTTTAATTATGCAGAAATGCTGAAAAATCAATGGAATTCCCCTTTATGTGACATGATAGGGCATTAGAGCCACCTAATATGCTTCCATACAGCATCCTCTAATACTAATACTACAAATACTGAGAAGAGAAATGGTGACTTTCATGTCTCCTGTCGTCTCACTGTGGCATGTTCAGCAAAGCAATTAGGCGCATGTGCTATTCTCTGTAGCCGCAAGGCCTGCTGCATCGGCCGCTCCTCGCAATGCCCCTGGTGCGTTATTATCCAGTAATTTTCTACCACCTGCCTTGTCTTAACGATTAACTAATTGGCTCTGCACGTGTCCTGAAACAATAAAGAAATCAAGCACTTTTACGGTTCAAATATCAAAGCCAGTAAAAGCTCATGAGAGGGGAAAGGGGTAATACTGGCTGCTGTGTCTTTCTCCTGGTCTGCTGAATGTGCCTTTATTACTTCAGGTTACATCAAAGCTGCTTCAGAGGATATTTCATGTCTAATTTTTATAGCCTTACACTGAGCTCAACAGTAATACTAACTCCCATCTGGCAGCTCACTCTTATGCAGCGTGATGAGTTTACTTTCTTTCATTTCAGGATGAGTACATTTTTCCCATCTCCAGCCCATTCTTTTCAGAAATAACCAAAAGAGAAAGAAAGGTGTATATATAGTAAATAAATGTCAAAATAATACATTTATATTGACTTTTTGATTACTAATATTCCACAACCATGCTAAAGTAGTTGCCAACCAGTACCACAGGTTATTCAATTATAACAGTGTCTTTGCCTGTAGGAAAAGCCTGCATTTCAAATTTATTTCTTTCACACCTGAACACAATCAACAATAAAATGTAAAAGCAACTATCTTTAGCCCCATACTCTGTCCTAGACATCTTTGTCAACATATAGCATCGTGTTTACCATATATTTGTAGCCAACCAAAACTTTAAAACATAGCTGTTGGGTGTATATGTTTTAGTTTGTATTATCTAGCCTATCCTATTCATTCCTGGATTGTCCTTAATTAAACTATTTCATAGTTCTTTTCAGATATAGTGTCAGGTTAATGAGATACGGCGAATGGGCTAGTGAATACCTGCTAGTATAAGTCAAATGTAAACAGTCAAAAGTACCTCTGTTGTCATTCAGGATGGAAATACTCAGATACAGCTACCAAATAACCATTGCCACAATGATGTGCTAGACTAGGATAGCAGGGATGAAGAGCCAGCTCATGTAAATGACACACTGTCTAATGTAAACAGGCAAAATGATGACTAATCACTTTTTTAGGTACGACTCAGAAGTTTTTTGGTTCTTTGTAACATTGATCAATGTCAGACTAAAATATGCACTTATACTGTAAAAGTCAAGGAACAGTGTATATGGGCATGTTGTCAAAATGATCTTACACCTTTAAGTCTTGACTGACTTTCTAGTGCTAAGATTTATTATCCTTTCCTTATAAAATTACCATTTAATAGACAGAAGTTCATAATTTAAGAGCTAGTAAGAAAAAAGCCATCCCATAGATTTTCAATAAAGTCTTGTCCAACCAGGTACTGGGTAAATGGTAGTGTTTAAATAACAAATAACAAACAAAAACAAACAATAATAAATGATTATTGTCCAATTAAATAAATAAATGTTCACTGTCCAGTTAAACAGTTTTTTCACACAACTTTATCAAGACTGTTGCAACGTATTGTACATTTTGATGTGTTCTGGAATGCATTCAATAAACAAAATATGCAAATAAAATAAATTTTTAAACCTGAATACTGGTGAGCCAGTGGACTGTATAGTTTTTACCCATATTATCATTTTGGATTTAGCAAATGTGGTTAAAGGATTATCTGTTGAAAAGCAGGGAAAGCATTCATCTGTGATGCTGTTACTGTCCTGAACTGATGTTAGGGCAAACACCAATGGTCTTCCAAACATCTTTTGAATCTGAATGAACTGACATTAGATTTTAGAATGAACTACTCCAGAGACATAAGCATACCTGGAAAACAACAAGAAACAGGTTTAAACCATTTTCAAAGAGTCTGCCGAAATGATGCAACAAATCCACAGAAGAATAGCAGACATAAGGTGTAAATTAGAAGGCAATGTAGGTGAACAGCGAATCTATGAAAACTCTTTCTTTTCGAGGCGCCAGCAATTAAGGTGGTTATTATGGCTTAATGCTTGAAGTCTTTTGAAAACTAACCTGCAAGGCAATACAGTCAGCTGCAGCAGCCAGTCATAAATTACTGCAGCTCTTGGAGACAGCAAATAAATGCAGCTTATTCAGAAAAACAAGGCCACATGGTGTGATAGATGCGAAGCACCACGCTTCTGTAGCAACCCTGATGTTCTGCCACACCCAGCTGGTCTAGACAGTGATTGCACATTTTCAGTCAATTAGCTAACATTACATGTTATTTACATATCCCTACTGAACACTTAACACTTACATTATAGAATAATCTTTATAACAAAGACTATATTAACGTTTATAGAAGGAGACTTTTGCACTGGTTCAGCTAAGGGAACATTAGATATCCAGCAAGCTGGGAGGTTTACTGTCTGGTGATTTCAATGCAGCTAAGTTTAATTCGACAATTCAGTTTACAAGCTAAACAAGAGTTGGGGAAGGGGTACATGTTTGTTTGCCCTATAGGCAGATTGATTACATCACCGCATCTAAATATGTAAATTAGATTACCATACAAAGTTATAGTAGAACCTCAGAAACTGCTTAACAGTTATTTGAACCACATTTCCAGTAAGTTAGTTGGCTTTGAATTGACACTGAATCAATGTTGACTGATATTGATTCAAAATTACTTTTGCACCCTGAATTAATACTGAAAAATCATTAAAAGTTTAAGAATCCACTGTCAAAGCTGTCCTGCTTTGACTAGAGCAAGGGTAATGTTGAGATGTATAAGCAGAAACAAATAAACAGTTATAAACAAAATTTTCAGTCCGTTTCAGGCAAAGTGTTTTTATGCTGATTCATCTGGGTATCAAGGTAAGACGAAAAAAATGCTTCAGAAGTAACCTTTCAATAGTGCAACTCACATATGCAAACTGTCAATAGTAAATTCAGAAACACTACACAAGTGGCTTAGTTCATAAGCTGAATTTTTTTTCTTGGATGTACCGACAAATAAACCACTTGGGAAAAAAGCAAGACGGCAAAGATGTTTCTCTATCTTTTGTATTGTTTCTTGAGTATCTTGAGTATGCTATCTACTCATCAAACATTTAGCTTTTTCAGTTTATGTTGTGAATGTCATTTTCTTTGACCTCTTATAGACACAACAGTAAGCTGTGAGGAGAACTTGAGGCTCTGCAACATGATCTCATAAAATCAACATATAATCAACATACAACAAATACTCCCCGGCCACTTACCACACCGGAGCACTTTGTTATTGTACAATTACAGACTGTAGTCTGTCTGTCCCTCTAAATACTTTGTTACCTCATTTTAAACCTTCTTCAATGGTCACTTGAGTGTCACTGTTGGACTATGAATTGTCCACCAATAACATCCAGCTAACAGCGTCCTGTGACCACTGATAAAGGACTAGCAGATGACCAACACAAACTGTGCAGCAACAGATGAGCTATCATCTCTGACTTTACATCTACAGGATGGACCAACAAGGTAGTAGTGTCTAATAGAGTGGACAGTGAATGGACACAGTGTTTAAACACTCCAGCAGCACCGCTGTGTCTGATCCACTCACACCAGCACAACACACACAAACACACCACCACCACCACGTCAGTGTCACTGTAATGCTGAGAACGATCCACCACTCAAATACCACCTGCTCTGTGGGGGTCCTGACCACTAAAGAACAGGGAGAAAGGGGGCTAACACAGTATTCAGAGAAACAGGTGGACTACAGTCAGTAATTGTAGAACTACAAAGTGTGTCCATAAGGTAAGTGAAGCTGATGAAATAGACAATAAGTGTAAATCCAAGGTAGCTGTTCCAACTTTAGAAGATAACAATGACAGTTTGGAGTTGATCCAACACAGTTAAATATTAATTGAAATTTCAGCCTTGGCAAAAGAAAGCCTTAATCAAACCCACTGTAGAAGCATTGTATGCGGTAGCATTAAACTTAATAAATGTCTTTTAACTTAATAAATGTCTATTTCGCTTACCTGATTTTTCATTAGCCCTAACCTTGGTAGCAACCTTCACCTTAATCTGAAGTCAGAACCCAAACCTGGTCCTAGGTCATAACAAGGCACATGCACATACAAACCCAAGAGGGGCTTGAGCCTCTGCCCCTTTGCCCTTAGACTGTATAAGTGCCCTTAGACCATATAAGTGCCCTCTATATTTTATACTGCCTCAAGATTTGTTTCAGTGAGGCTCATCTCAGACTCGCACTGGAAATAAAGAATATGGATTGGCTTGTGTTCTACAAGGTTCATTGCTTTTGGGCTCCCCTCTGGTGAAGTAGCAATCCACCTCAGGAGATTTTTCTGGTAACTCTGACCTACCACGCATCTCCGCAGCACTGGAAATCACACCAACAAAACATTGACCTTCAACAACAACCAAATACGATGTCAACAATAAGTAATAACAGTAAATCAACTTTCAAGTTTCAACAGATAATTTGGAGAATCTATTGAAAGTCTATAGGGTGTTATCCCCCGGTTAAAGGTGATAGGCTACTGCAAACCCTTCTTGTATGTATATTGATAGCTCTTCTTGATCCAGTGTCACCTCTTATTGAAACTAAGTGGACAATTCCAAGTGAAAGTCTAAGGAAAGTCTAAAGGCAAGTAAAGCAATGAAAGTCTAAGGCCTGGGTCCAATTTCGACCCTCAAAGTCTTTTCTCTTTTGGCTTTGACCTTTGACCTATTAGTCATATGGGAGAGGAGTGAAAGCTATGTAGACAATTTCATAACCAGTAAGGATTTAAAAGATGTTGCCATTCTTATCTTTCAACAAGATATGTCCTTCAATTATTGGAGGGGTGCCAGACCCCCTACCTCAGCAGCCCTACTTCAACAGCCCTACCCCAACAGCCCTACCCCAACATCCCTACACACACAGCCCTACCCCAACAGCCCTACCCACACAGCCCACACCAACTGTACCCCAGTTCAATGTGAGCGAGTGAAGGAGAAAGAGCGAGGTAAAGTACTTTAAGAGGTTACTGACAGTTACTCCTAAGTAGTTAAGTATTTATACAATTTCAATAGGATGTTTTCATTTATATATATGGATATTTATATAACATTTAATCTTGCATGGACATTCTATTTGACTGCAAAACACAGGGCTTCGGAATGAGCACAACTTTATGCTGGAGCGGACACTAGTGTACCAATTATATCTTTTTTTTTTTTTTGCAGAAAATGTATATATGTGCATAGACTTCCTAAGCGATATTGCACGGAAAAATGGAAGTCTGCAGTGTTACTGATGACGAGGATGAAGATTTTACATTCAGCCGGCATGAGTGTGCTGATAAATGAGGATGCCAGTAGCAGGGTTGTGGGGCTACACCAGAGGTCGGAGAAGCTGGAGACATCAGGAAAACGTGGATACTTTCTCAATGTTGACTCTCAGCTCAAAAAAATAAATAAAGTAAGTAAATAAAATAAATAAATGCATCCAACAGGCTAGAGGAGATGCCTCCAGCATCCTGTATCTTCTGGTCCTGTATGAATGCATGTGCACACACACAACCAGGTACAGAAAGAGAGAGAAAGAGAGAGACAGAATTTCGGATGAGACAATTATGAAATGCCGATAAGTACAAATCTGTCTATCAACATTACTGCTGTGTGTTCATCAGCGCTTGGACTACATTAATTTTCTAACAAAACTGCAATAGTCACATGACTACAAAATAAGGTCACTCTGAAGACTGTAAGCTCCACCCAGGGGCAGACATAAATGGATGGATGGAGGTTGAGCTATGGGGGGGTGTTTCGTCTCACACCCTAAAAGCAACCTGATAAATGTTATGTGACTTCATCTATGAACAATGAGCCCGTTGCGTTGATAGCATGTGCTGAAAATGCCCACGGTTTCCTCACCAATGGAATTCAGGGAGCATTCAAGATAGTTTTGCAGCTAGCTTTTGTAAGTCTGAAACATGTAGAGAATGCCATTTAATAGTTACTGCCACCATGATCACCATCAACAAGATAAGATAAGATAAGATAAGATAAGATAAGATAAGATAAGATAACACTTTATTATCCCACACAGGGAAATTTGCATCGTTACAGCAGAACAGATGCAGAACAAGAGGTAGACAAAAGCGCAGGTTACAAGATAAAAAATTACAGAAAATAAATAAATCTCTATTTTTAGGTAGGAAATACAGTAAGAAACTATACAAATTTTCGTGTGTTATTGCACAGATATATATTGCACAATAAAGGAGTCCTTGTTAGCAATGCTATAGAAAAAAACAACCTTTCAGTGGACGATTCTATAGGAGCTGTGGGTAAATTATTACCATTAATTTAGACATTCTACATTATTATTACTATTATTATTATTATTATTATTATCAATAACAACAATAATACCAATCATAAATAATAATCAAATAACAATAAGCAGGACACCATTGAAATGGGACGCTTCATGGTTAACCCCAAGGAGACCAGGTAAATTCTTAAAAGAGGAAAGGAAAATGGGATTCCTAACAACTGTGCAAGACTCGGTAGACCATCGAAACTGTCACCATCGGATAAACAGCACTTTTTTTTTCTGCCCATCCTTCCACCATGAGAAAATTAACTTAATGCTTAGGAGATGAAAAGATGTGTAGCTGCGGAGCTGTTACTGTTATTAAGAAATGGAAAAAGACAATTAGGAAGAAAAGGAAAGTAGACAATTTGCACTAGAGCACTAAAACTGGGTACCTGACATATAGAATAAGGTTTTATGGACTAATGAAATAAAAAGCCTAGTTGGATCATGAGAAGCACACAACCAGCTTCTAAGGCTGAATTTCAGAGTTGTGGATAAATGCCCCTCCAGATTTCTATGAAAAACAAGGCTGCATGTTTTAACTGGAAATTAAGTATTGATTACTGATTGAAGTATTGATTGAAGTATTAATTAACCATTGAGTAACCTTAGTCACTTTTAGGAGCCTATAATTACCCAGTCGGACGTCCAGCATATAGATTAATGTATTGGTAAAGAACTAAAACATGGACATGTTTGAAACAGGGGCTATCCACATTCAGCATCAGAGTCTGGCTCCTTTAAGAAAGCGTCAACCACGAGTCTATAAACTTCAGCTTGACATAATAATACAGCTCAGAGGCACGGAACAATGTATTGCCAATCAACTGTCTATGCAAGCACAATATCTCTTAAATAACCTGACACATCACCCAGCCTTGGAGCTAGTGTCTCTGGCTTATTGCTTTAGCAATAAAGCTGGCATCAAAAAATACTTGGGAAATATCCCCAGCACTCAGCAAATAACATTACAGCCATTATCATCATCATCATCATCATCATTGTACTGTGTAACAATACAGGCGGATAAAGAAAATTAGTTCCATCATCCAGCTATCTGACAAGCTAGTGAAGGACTGCCTCCACCATACAAACCTTATCTTTATGTCCCATTTCAGATGGATGTTTATCCAGGCATCCTATCACCAGACCAGAGCAGAAATGCTGTAAAAAATGCTACTTAATCTACAGGATATGCCATAATGGAATGAATGTATACAGGCTTCCTATCTTACGTTACATGAAAATGGGCCAAGATGCATTTTCTGACAAATGTTCAAGCTTTAAAAAAGGAAAGTGAATCCCTCAGCCTGCCTCCATAAACGGGTTCAGTGTGAATGCTGCCTGGCACTGATATATACAGAAATATTAGTCTGTTTTTTTTATATAATCATTTGTAGTCACGCATTTAATTTATTTTTATCACATGCTGTCAGAGATGACAGTGTAACCTTGGTCAGTGGGCAGAAATACGGAATGCTAATTATGTCATGAAATGAAGTTGGCTGGCTGCAGGTCATGGCAATAGAATGTCTGATGAAGAGCAAACGACCATGCATGTAGAAATTCAGAAATCGAAAAAAAAAAAAAAAAACCACTACTGGAATGCATTTAATCTATCCTTCCTCACCCCCCGAGCTGCTATTTATTTTCACAGTATCCTAAAACTTTGATAAATTGCTGATGTTGTTCTTTAATTGCAGCCTTGGTTCTTAGACAAATACGCCCACAATGCCCCACACATACCAAACGCACAAGGAGCTTCCCTTAAGGACTCTTGCTAGCTTGCTAACCTAGATTTAAGGGTTGTTCACCTTGAGAAGCATAAAAGGCCTTATTCAAATGGAGATGGATGGAGCAGCCTCCCTTCCCCTATTTCCAAGCTCCAGCGAGGCAGCATGCATCATCAAGAGAGGAAAATGAAATAAATAAAAAAATAAATATATAAATAAATAAATACCTACAGAAGACATTCGAGTGCCATTGCTTTCCTCCGCAGAATAGCAAGATTAATGCCCTTATTCACCCACGGGGCACTGAGCCGCGCCAACTATAGACACGCCTTTATGGCAGTAGTATTTTTGATTGGCATCTCTGAGCCGCCATTTGAATTATTTAATACAATGTGCCATTCGAGTACAGAGCGAGAGCGAGGGAGAAAAATGTTTGTTTGGACGTAGCAATCCAATGTTTATGCAAGGAATGCCTTTATGCCTTTTTTAATTCCTGGCATGCCGTATTTCTCTCTCTTGCTGCGTCAAGTTGATTTTATTTCATCCAGTCCGATCTTGAGTCTACACTGGTGGCAGTGACCAACGATGCAGAGTGCTCAAGTCTAGACTACATTCCTTACATTCCAGTAGGTGTTATACAGAGAGATCTTCTCATTAAAACATCTCAGCTACTCACAAACGCAGATAATATTATCATAGACAGTGCTCTGGGCTTTATCAGAGAGGTCAACAACAGGAACAGACGGTGGCAGAAGCAGATTGACCAAATTGCTACAGCAACTCAAGTCATAAGAATGTAACAAAACAGAGTTCAAATGTTGCAGCACATGCATTTTAATGTATTGGATGTTTCTCTCTATGTATTACAACAGTTAAAAAAGCACAGAGATACTATATGTAGATGAATGTATGTGTATTTTATCAAAGTCTTACTCAAGCGAAAGTTTGGAGCCAAAAATATACTAAAAGTCCAAAATCGACAATTAAACGTTCCCAAGTACATTAAAGTAAACAGTAAATGTTTTCTTTTTCTGTTTGTTTTAGGAGGTGACTTGGAGTGTTAAAACTAGGGCTGCAATTAAGTCCAGACTTAATGTTTTTTAATAGTCCTGGACTAATCTGTACTCTGACTTGTCTTGATCTAGGCCATTGGTCTCACAAAGTTGCAACTACGTTTTCTTTCTTTTAACTGTCACCAGTGTGCATTCATTTACTTTCAAAAACCAGGGGCGCTGACCTACACTCAAAACACTCAAAATCTATGGCTTTAGTTCATCTCAACCGCAAATAGAGCTGAGCTTCAGCGTTGTAATCTAATGGCAATGTAAATCATTCTTTCATTTAATGTGATAAACCGATGTGATAAATTATAATGCATGATAGATGTTTTTACATCTAGTGACTGTTAAGCTATTGTTGAATGTATTCTAGTCTGCTTTATTGACAAGGCAAAATGACATTTGTATTGTACTGTACATTGTAATGCACTAGCTGGTGGAATTGTGATGTAGGGTGGAAAGACTGGTTTTATACAGTGGTTTAAAAAACAATTTTCTAAAATCTGATTGGATGCTGTTGAACCTGGCTATGAAGTGCTGCACAGAAGTGAACCATTTCAAGTATTCTGCATACTCTCCTAAAACTTGGGGTAGATGATCCAAGCAGATAAAAAGAAGTGTTTTTGACAGAAACCGTTCATTGTGTTAATTGGAAGTTTTTAGTTTGACTTTCATTTCTGTCAGAAAAGAAGCAGATAAAATGTTGACGCCAAAACTGACATAAAACGCCATATTAGTGAATAAAGTCATCAATACAGGAACAGCTGATGTTTTTAATCACATTTTCATGTTCTTTCATAATACAGGTTGAATTAATTCAAAGTGAGAATTAGTTGCAATAATTCAGAGCAAGCGATTGTTGGTTGGATTCATTACGAGTCAGCACTGGTTGGGTTCATTCAGAATGTGTGTTGAATGCAAAGAAACATTCAGTCCATCCTGGAGGAGGTATTTTCTATTATTTGAATTTAATGGGGTTTGTTTTTTGTACATAGTTTAGATTTTTGGAAAGGAATTCCTTTATAAGCTCACTGGACAAAAAATAGTCACAAGTTTCTGGATGTAGGTGACATCAATGTTCAGGCACTCTTGCAGGCACAATTCTGAAGAGAGTTTCCTGTAGACTGGGATTTTAGCCGCTGCTGGTAGACCTGTATAACCGTACACTTCCATACACCTGCAATTTCAGCTACTTCCTTCACACTATGGCCTTTGGCACACCCAAATGCAATCGCTAGCCAATCATTAACATCTGCTTTGTGACCCATTTTCCACACATTGAACGAGACATTTACTGCACCGCACCACCTCCTCTCAATCTATGAATCCCATCACACAATCTGCAGATATTTTTAGCCCCATCATTCCTGTGCAATCTGCAGGAGCCTGTTACTACTAAGTTACTGAAGTTACCACCTCATGGTGACAAATTTTTTCTCCGGTGAGCTTTTGTCTTCAGTCATTGGTACTGGACGGAGATAAAGACTAATTAAAGCTTAGTCAATTAAGAGGACTCAGTTGTTTGGGTTTTTGTTGGGAATACTCAAAAGAAAGAAGACACAACAGGAAGGAAACAAGCAAGCAAAAAAAAAAGAAAGATAAAAAAGTAAGAAAACAGAATTGAATAAAGAAAGAAAGAAAGAAAGAAAGATGGTAAGCATAAGGCAGCAAGACAGCAACCAAGAAAACAACAAGGAAAGGAACTAAGAAAAGAATAAAGTATGTAAGAAAGGAAAAAAAGAAAGAAAGAGCAGAGTTTGGGATGGGTTGGGGAGTTGGTCTTTTTTGGGGATTGTGTAGTGAAGGTTACTTTGAGGAGAATGTGCCTTAAAAGGTGGCCTCTCCTAACCTTGACCCAGTCTGGAGCGCTCTCCTCTTTATCTCTCTACATCAGGCCCTGCATGTCCGACCTTGCCTCACAGATAAAACTGGCAGGCTGATAAGAGGAGAGCAGAGGGGGTGGAAGGTGGAGGGGTGAGCTCACATGCTTTAAATGCATTTCCCAAACGCGGTGTTGAAAAAAACCCAATTTACATTACAGGAGTAGGGGAATCCTTAGGGAGAGCCAAAGTGGCTTTTTGATGGATGAATAAAAGTGCGCTAAGAAGGGGGGAGAATGGGAAAAAAAGCCCTGGATGACCCGATTTGGCAAATTTGGCTCAAGGGAATAGAAAGAGAGGAATAAAGAGGAGGAACGGAGCAGGAGCAGAATTAAGCCTGTTTTTTGGGCTGAGTGAAGTCACTCCACAGCTTCCGCTACCATACGTGTGTTAAATTTATCATTGTGGCACATCTCAGCATTCAGAGACGGGATTATCAAAAAGAGGAAAACTTTCCACTCACTAGGTCACAGCGTTCTCTTCTCACCAACCGCCACACCCCAAAACAACAACAACAACAACAAAAACAACACCTTGATGTTTTTACACATCTTTAAAACACAGCTTTGGGGGGGAGGAGTGGATGAGTTCATTTGTCGGGCATCTGAATATATCCAAAAAGGATTACCAGCCATCCCTTCTATTTGTGGAGCGAAGATTACAGTAGTCACTAACGAAGGTGTTATAGAAGTGTGATGTAGGATGAAAGCAAATGATGCTGACTGTGGAACTTGCAGAAAGGGAAAGGAAATATTCAGACACATTTATTATTTCATATATTTCCAGTGCATGACTCAACCACCCCAACAAACCTGCCCCCCACTCCTTTCCCAGTTGGTCTAATTATTCGTTGTTCTGTCGTGGCAGCATTTGTGTAATTAGCTACACGCTTAATGGCTACACACTTAAAGTCAACATGAATTTTGTCAAGAAAAGAAGCACAACAATATCTTTAATGTGTATTTTCTGTAGTTTCTGAAACACGAGTCATTAATAGTTGAAAGCTTTTAATATATATTTTACCTTTATAAAATGTAGACAAAGCAAACCTAGACATATGAAGCCAACCATGACAAATATTTCTGGAAACACAGTTATGTGGCTTTGGCAAGCAGAAGAGGGAGACTCGTTAAATTCTTAAATAGACAAAAGAGACTCCAGACTACAAACAAGAAACTGTACCCATGATCTTTTCATGATACCCATTGGCATTTATTTTTGCCTACTTTAAAGATTACAGCAAAGTTAAGACCATTTTTGAAATTATGAAACAAACCATTTTCTTGTTTAGCCCACGGCCCTGTCTTTCAACACAGGTTGATGCTGTTGCCCTAGGAGAAAGGGGTGGGGCAAAGCAGTTGACGCAAGACTGAACACCAGGAACTGAACTCCATTCACTTGAATAGGCATGTTCCATCTTGGTTTGCTTGGTTTAAACTTTGGTGAAATGCCAATTAGCAGGCTAGCCTGTTAGCATCTGGGCTGCTCTTATTTATACTTTTACTGCAAAAGCAAGAGATAAAGACTTCAGGAAAAAAAAGAAATCAGGTTAAAAAAGTATACAGTAATTGCCTTGAGCAAGAGACGGACCAAGTTGGCTGCTTTGGGGTTGAATTGTGAAAACAAGCAGCTGAGGTGTAAAGTGTATGCAGAGCTGTTCTGAACCACAGAGCAACCTAATACTGTTTTATTTCAACCTAATATCATTTAATGTCCTGTACTTTGAACACATTTGTTTTGTTTTGCTTTGTGTTATTGTTTTTTTTTGTTTGTTTGTTTGTTTTTTCAAGATCTCCCAATCATGGTTAAACCTTAGGGTGTGACTGTGGGCGACACAGTAGGTTCCGGTGCCACACCTCAACAGTGTGATTGGCTGCCACTCAGCTAACTTGCATAAAGTTTGTTCAGAACAGTTTGATGTGTGAGTGATATGTAGATATTGCACTCTCTTACCACATTGTAATAAGTTCAGTGTAAACTGCAACCAAATGTGATGCAACCAAATATCAGGCTGCATTTAGAGGTGGTCAAAATCACTACACTTCCCCCAAAGATTACGAATAACAATTTTGTCTTTTGAACAATCTGCTACAGTTGATTGTTTGTAATGACATTAACTAGTCGAATCAAAGCTCAAATAAGGTCCATTTTTGCTTAGACTTTCTCTTCTTGGTAAGCACCAAAGTCATCTGAACTAGCTGGAGCTGTTTCAGTGAGACCACCAACTAGTAACACATTCCAGCAGTCTGATCTAGTAGTTAAAAGCATGAAGCAATGGCTCAACATTTTGTAGGGTTATCATGTGTATTATTTATATGTTTCCCAAGTATCACAATGAAGTTGTTATTTAATGGGATTCAAAAGATAAACCACCATCCTGTTTTACACCATTGTCTTTGATTATAGCATTAGGTTGCACTGAAAACCATTAGGATCATGGCTAATATCTGCAATCTTGTTTTGAGCTGACCCAGGCTCCCAAAGCAATTACAAAACAGCTTGTATGGAGGAAAAGCCAGAATACTACAGAAATAATGTCATGTGTGCAGATAAAGCAAAATAAATCTTTATGGCAGAAATGAGAAATATTATGTTCCCAAACACTGTATTTCAGCATAAGTACCTTACACCTACGGTGAAACATGGTGGAGACAGGATCATGGTTTGGGGCTGTTTGTCTTCTATTGAAACAGCATAGCTTGCCATCATTTAATGGGTCCAACAACAACCTTAAAAATATTAGTTGGTCTAAAAATGAAAAAGAAATTAAACCAGTATAAATATTGAGGCAGAACCTATGGTGTGCCATTCATGTTAGAAAGCGCACCAATAACGAAAATTTGTCTGGCTGTCAAAAACTGTGCCGATTCTGATCTTGACTTGTGAAACGGAAGTACATAATTAATGTAAAAGTCTCTATTTTTAATTCATAATTTTAGTCAGCTAAAGTTTTTTTTTTTTTTAAATAACAATAAGTAATAATAATAACTAAAATAAGTATATAACACTTGCATAGTCTTTAATGACAAACATTTACTATTAATAATAACATACTAAAGCATACTTAAACAAAAGTAAATTCAATCAACTGAAGTATATTAAACTGGAATAAGTTTTATAGCAATTACTCTTAAAGTATGACTTAGTTCTTAAAGTATGACTTTAAAGCAATGACTCTTGAAGTATGACTTCCATTTCGGTTGCAACATAACCTAAAATAGCTAGCAATCGAATCATAGAGGGTGAGATATATATTTATATATCTTGCATATATACAACTTAAATATTCTTAACATAATTTCTACCTAAGTAATATAATGTGTATTAAAGTATGTTTAAAGTGTAAACAGTAGAACGTAGTAAAATTGTGCAGTGCATCCCCTAGTCAACAATGTAGAGTAAATAAATTAATCAGTTTGGAATTCATAATTATACATATATTATATATTATATTATTATTATTATATTATACAAATAAAAAAGCATACATAGTACATAGTCCATGTACACTTTATCACAGTACATATTGTTTTAGCTATGCTGCTGTGAAGGAAAGAGAAGAAGTGTCAGTTCATAATAAGTGAGAATTTTTTCGACATCAAAAAATGCTAATATTATTCCAACCCGACCATGTCACACTTATCAAAGCCGCCTTCAGTGAAAGTTTGAATAAGATTTGCTTTCGCCTGGGCCTGCATCATAACCTAGAAAGCTAGTTGCATCTGCCAAGCCAACAACAGCCCTCCAACAAACAGATCACACCACAGAGTGTTCACATCACGTTTGCTCTGCAGAGGACCAGTATGACACATTTTCGTCCATTTTGACTGACATCTTGCTTATGGGCGCTGATGGCTGTCATGGTAGAGCAGGGTTATGTAAATCAACTGACAGTGGCACAGTACAGACACCAGTGAAGAGGTCGACGGGCCTATTAGTGTGAGAAAAGCTCCAGTCAGAGCGTGATGATACCTGGACTAAATAAAACTGAGCTGTAATGGATCTATATAGGTCATTCCCAATAAGGCCAACAAAGTCCTCATCTCGTGCAGACAGATGGTTCATAGTTTTGTCGGTAACTGCTAACTGAAGCCCATGTTCAAGTAAACACACTGTTACTGTGGTAAAATAATGACTCGGGTAAAAGTATTGCAGCATCCTACTACTCACAGCTGGGGATCTTTCCAAGAAAACCTGAGCAGAACAAAAGAAGCATTCTTACAGCTTATAGCGCTGCAGTGGAACTTCTTAGTACATCTTCTATAAGCTCAGTCACTCCAGCAAGGGAAACTACATTCAAATCCATGGTATTTTGTGTTGCATAGTTCTGGACAAATAACTGTTACATGCAGAAATCCTTGTCAAGTTTGCATTCCTGTCCAATAGTGCTAGTGCTTTGGTGACCTCAGAAGGGGGTTCCATCATTTAGTAGCACAAAATAGCCACAATATAAGAAACACTAACTTAACTCCACCAAGAAGGAATTGTTGGAATGGAATGGAACTTTATATGTGTGCCCACAGATGTTTCAGCTGGGTGCGCAGATCCTGCACACTCATGGGTTGCCAAATTCCAGCTGGTCCCGTGATTACTTGATTGGAAATAAATCTGGCAACCAGGCAGGCCAAGGAAGTGTTGCAATCTTGTGGAGATATTCCTGGGAAACCTTTACTGTGTGTGGACGAGCAATACCCCGCTGAGAAATGCCAGTTGGAAGGCCTGCCATGAGTGGCAACACATGTGGCCGGAGGATGTCCTGCACATATCACTGCAAACAGAAACTGGATTTGTCGCTGAACATGATACAGTTTCAGTCCATAGCAGTCCAGGATTCTTGTTCACGACACCACTGGATGGTGGACAAGGAAACTTGTGGAAGCTGCTTGTGCTTGTCAAAGGATCAAATGATCCTCTCTACTGGTGGTCTGTCTGGGCCATCTGAAACCTGTTCACTGAGGGTGCATGCCCTCATGTGACTAGACCACAGCTGTAATAATTTACATATCTGCCTGAGACATAACTGCATAAAGAGTTTTGCGGCAGTCTGAGTTTATCATCTGAGGTGTGTATTTTTTTTTCATCAATAAGCATATGACAATTTTTGTATTTTTTACTGCATGTTTTTAGTGAGTTAGAGAGTTACCTCCACTAGAAACCACCAAACTGGCAGTATCTCACAGCAGCCCCAAGTGAAAAATAATGTTAAGCAATTAATCATGTTTCGCTTGCCACTGCCACCATCTCCACCCATCATTGAGGGAAAACCCTCAGCTAGTTCAGAGACCTCCACTGTGGCTTGTTATACATTTCATTATAAATGTATAACATGTTCCAATTCATGTTGAATTTAAACAAAAATAAGCAATTTTGGTAGCATTTTGTACTAAGTATATTTAATAACTGTATTATTACATAGTAAGAAGGCATGTAAAAACAGTGTAACTACCAGTGATATATTCACTGTTACAGAATAATTACTGTAGTGCAACTTATATAAAGACATATGTATTAAATTCACTTTCTTCTCATTTAATTACACCCATGTACCTTGGTAGTAACAATATTTATCTCTTAGGTAATTACATGTTTGTGATTGTGTGAAGGTAATTACATTTATATGAACCACAATTTTTCCATCATAGATTTTCTATAATAGATTTTTACATTTTATTTTCAAATTATGAAATTGTTAACTGTGACAAATATCATACTGTACAATTGTGCTACTGTTATTCATATACAACTTAAAAAACATTATAGCCATAGTTGCATGATGTCTAGATATGTGGGCGGTTGGTTTTTTGGGGCATAAAAACACCAGCTGTCAGGAAAAAATAGTCTATTTTTAAAATCTTTGAACAAATATACCAGAGACACTGGTTGCATTCTAGGTAATGTCAGCCATCTTAGATTCCAAGCCTCAGCACTCAGCCTCAGAATTCAACAGAAGTCAGGAGAATGTCTTTTGTTACAAGTATGAACCCATGGAAGGCATGAAAGAGTTAATACATTTTTTAAATGTATTAAAAATTTTTAATATGTTTCTTTCATAAAGCTCGCTAAAACAAATTCAAGAAAAATGATGTTCTATACCCTCTCTTTATCTCTCTCTCTCTCTGTCTCTTTATCTCTCTCTTTCTCTGAGAAACCCATACAGAGGCATACACATACTCTCCACGTACACATACTCTTAGCAAATGCTAGTATTCCCCCACTGGTTCTTGCTCCCAAGTAATACACAATTCTGTCACTGATGTGGCTGCTAGCCAAATCAATGTGGAGCTCCCTGCTCGCTGCTATTGACATATCCTCCCCACTTTACTGCATAGCAAATGACTTAGGCTTATAAAATATTAATTTCAGCCGTGAGTTAGACAATGTGTTTCCAGCGGTATCAATGGTATATGCCATCGGCTGCTAGCAGAATCTGCAGACCCAAATGAGGGCGAAAGTCCTTTTAAGTCAAAAAAGTCAGATTCCTTTTTTTGTAACACGCCACTGTGAAATGGTGTTGTTCCCCAAGGCTATGCTCACCTAGCGGCTGGAGAAGAGAAAACTGTTTTATTCATCTGCTGTTTATCATATGCTGATGTGACAGAGCTGCTATTTTTTCTTATCAACGACATTACAATTTTAGATTTGTTTACAGAACACAAATAGAACAACAGCATAAAAAAGTTACCACATTCTAAACAGTAATTGTTTAAAATGCATTGAATTGCTGCTGGACTGATAGAAATTCCCATGAGTCAGCGAGCATTGTGCTGGAATCACTATTATGAGGAGCTTTCAGATGTTTGTGATGAGGCAGTGGTAAGCACTTCCACATCATCCTCCAATGCATTTCTGCCTGCACAGGGCCTTCAGAGCCTAGCATATAAACACACACACACACACACACATTCTGTTTCTCCTCTTCATTCAGGAATATATTCAGATGATATCCGTGGAGAGTTACTGAAAAATAGAGCTGTTTTTTTTCCCTGAAATGTCATGGTTCACCATGTAGTTGAGTAATACGTCTGGCTAATAAAGTCAGTGCCAGGGTTTTTATTTTTTTGGCCTCTTTGGCCCACTGTTGAATGTGTAAGCCCTTTGCTTTCTTTTCTAGTGTAGACTACTTTTTTTGACCCAAGCACCCAAGACTAAACATGCACAGAAATCCTTCTACACCTGAACTTTACTGAACTAGGGAAAGAATTTCCTCACAATTAAAAAGGTAGTTTGACTGATCCAACATGATTTAGTACAATAGCTCAAACATAAACAAGATGTAATACAGGCAACAAGCATTTAAAATGGGTACTGCAGACCAAATTCAAAATGTTGGAGAGAGTTATCTAACTCCATGCCAGACTTCAAGATCAGACAGTCTGCCAGGTTGAGGACACCGAACCCACATGAACAAGTGCAAGACGAGTGCATTTTGACAATGGCAAGTGCCAATGAGTACAACTCCATAGGTTAATCAGCTAATGTGCACATTTACAATGTTTTATTGTTTGCAAATTATAAACTAGCTCAATCAGCTCTTTTACATCCTTATGCTCCATCCAAGGTCCTCCAACACCACAGGTCCTTTAGTGTTGCTGCCCCCACCCTCTAGAACTCCTCTTCTCCCATTCTTTATAACCCCAGTCAAAAACTTTCATTCTCTATGATTTCTTTCCCTTCCATACATTGTATAGTGTCCTTTGCTATGTTAAGCATTACTATATAAGTGTAACCTACTAAGATTATTACTGTTATTATTGTTCTTCTTCTTATTATTATTATTATTAGTTCAAGTGTGCTTTTTATAACTTTTCATAATAGCTAGCTATGTACGGTAGCCATACCACTCTGTCACGCTGGTTGCTGCCAAGTTACTAAACAGTCATGGCCTGTCCGCTCCTCCGGTGTGACTGATAGCAGCAAATGTTAGCATATGTTAGGTATCATTTTGCTGGCTGTGTCTCAAATGCTCAAAAACACAGACTACACAGTATGAATGTGAGTACTCAAATACTGAACTGACCTAAAATGCCCATCACTTGTTAGTAGCCATTATAAGTTAAGGTTAGCTAACCTTAGCTGAAACTCAATGCATGCCTGTTAAGGGGAAAATGTGTCAACTCGAATTACATCTTAAAGCCCTTCTGGGCTCTAAGCTGTCTCCATCTTTCAAATGCATCACCTATGTTCACTCACATTTTACTATGTGAGTCTCTGGTCATGGAGGTTTATAGAAGGATACCAGAGACTGAGACTCAATGGAAAATGGCCAACACAGACATTTCAGGCAGGTTAACTGGTTCATGAAGGCTATGAAATGTCCTTCTAAATTGAAAAAAAAGGAAAAAAAAAAATGTGCCAAATCATCAATGCTGAAGTAATGCTGAACTTATGACTACCTACCGAAAATGAACTTGGCTAACTCCGTATCCAGTAAACACTGCTAAAAGAAAATTAACTGGACACAACATATTCCAACTACTCCACTCTGGCAGGTGCTACAGGACCCTGTACACCAAGACAACCAGACATAGAAACAGCTTCTTTCCTCAGGCCATCCCCTTCATAAACACCTGACCAGAAATATCATCTGCTGGACCATAATTACCCCTGTTCCTCCATAGTTTTCACCAGTTTCACTCACATGCCAGATTATACACTACAATTTCTTCCCTATACATGTATACTAATGCTGTTGCACTGCCTCAACACTACTGCCTTATATTGTGTTTATAAATAATTTGTACACTGTATATTATTTGTCCATATATAGTTTGTTTATTGCTGTGGAGATTATACATTGTCTGTGTTTATTGTGTATATGTGGAGTCATTGGTTATATTGTGGACTGTCAGTATTTGTATATTGGTACCGCACTACAGAGACACGAACTGTCGAAACCAAATTCCTTGTGTGTGTCAACATACATGGCCAATAAACCTGATTCAGATTCTGGAACCAACTGCTAAACAAAGATTGTAAAAGATTGTACCTCTTGAATGTACCTTCATATCATCACTGCTGTCTTGCTGAGCTTAAATTCTCCCAGACAGCATTGTCTCTGTATCTGATAAACTGAACATTTTTAAAGCCTTTAAGGCTCGTCCTCATCAAGGAATTCATAAAACATGAACTTTGTGTTACAAATGTAAAACGTTAAATTGTTAAAAACTAGAATAGTCTGATTAAAAAACAGCTATCTAGCCACCTAAAATATTATCCTTATCAAAGATAATTCACCTCATTTAAATGCAGAATGGCAGGCACAAGCTTCTGTGGGGTATAAAGGTTAATGGAACATTTTGAAACACAAACAGTGTTTGCAGTAAGGATGTGCATACCAACCTTTTGATATTTGAGAATACATAAGAGTTCAGCAAAAATCTGCAGAAATAATACTGAAAACCACAGTGCAAAAAAAAGTTCTTACTCATATAATACACAAACAGAGTACATTGGTGCACCCAAGCTAAAAGCTTATTAGCACAAAGGAATGACAGCAAATGAAAGTTGTGAAGTCAAATGAAGGCTGTGTCAGATGAGCTAATGCTAACACTAGAGCTAACGGAAGCAGAGGTAGATGGTGATGAGCTGTGGCCTCAAAACTCTCTCCTCAGTGGATGATGTGACAACATGTTATTTTGTCAAGGTAACATTAAGAATGTATACTTTCAGTTCTAGCTGTCACCTAGCTAGAACAGCTTGCCTTGTCGTTGCTACACCATCTCAAACTTCTCAATCATGTTCTTAGCAACTAGACCATAACAGCACACTCATGTCAAGGTACTTGTGTTTATTAGAAGTAAAATACAATGTGATATGCTTACTTAATCACAAACCTTTGCACTTTGACAGTCCTGCTAAAACACAACAGCGCTTCACTGAATTATTGATCTGTGTATTTTCCCCCCAGACTTTCTGTAATGAATACTCAATTAGAGAATGCAGAATTCCAGTACTGGTACTTAGACCGGAGTATTCCATAATGCCATTATGTTTGATATCATGACAGCTTATGTCATATGCCAAAGTGTACAGTTAACGCTCATGACATCACACACACACACAAAAAAAAATCATGACAGCATATGATATCTGCCATGACATGTTTATGGCCTAGTTATGACAATATTATGGGTCAAAAAAGAAGTTGCTTTAGCATAGGAAATGAAGGCTCCAGAACTGTGTTTTATTTTTACCAATCACAGAGGTAATAGCATGAAGTTGGAGATATCAGTAGGACTGAGAGTGGAGAGGGGGAGAAAGAGAGGAGGAGATGGAAGGAAGTGGCTGAAGGAGTGATGTGCAGTATATGAAGGTTTATTAGGCCAGTGTGCAGTGGCAGCGTGCTAGCTCAGGGAAACCAGTGCCTCAGGCCATATCCCCACACTCACAGCTGCCCACCCTGCATGAGCATGTGTGTGTGTAAGTGAGTGAATGAGTGAGAGAGAGAGAGAGAGAGAGAGAGAGAGAGAGAGAGAGAGAGATTGGTTATCTATTTGTGAAAGAAATTCATTATAAAGAAAGTAATCTAGTCGTATCTGTGCAAAAACCTTCTCTTCCCCCCAAAAAGAAAAAGTTTTCAGTTACTGAACGTGCTCATTCAGTATGATGTGACAATTTATAATTTGAAAAGCTTTTTATCACTGCCTAGTTTTCCTTTTTCTCCCCTCCCAAGTTAGCTTTGCGACGTGCCACTGAGGTGTGTAATGAAATGCATGATCAATGTATGCAGTGCCAGACTGTTAATAGCTCTTTCTCTACTATGGAGATCTCAGGTCACCGTGGAGAACTCTGCTCACCCGTTTTAAGCATGCTGCATACTAGCAAAAACAAGTGTGATATGTCAACACAGACATTCTGCAGCTCAAGTGAGGGCTTAACTGAATTAGATTTTGTCTTTTAGTCCTGAATATCATCATTGTCATAAAAATTTGGTCCTAAATAGAAGCATTTAAGGGAACACTCCGGCCAAAATGCAGAGTGTAACTATTTGTTATAAACACCTGTTTTAAAGTCTGCTTTATTTATAGTCAACTATATTTACATTGTCATAGTTGAATAAGTTTGGTAACTAGAACTGACATACCATGAACCTCAAACACAGTTGTTTCCTTCTCCAAAAATGAATCTGATTTTTATTACTGTTATTTTCCAGTAAATACTGTTTTTTTAAATAATGCTGTTCTAGTCATCTGGTGAAAATTCCTGAATATTTTTTTTCATATCCCAATATATATCACAGATAAAAAAATATTGCAATGTCAGTTTTTTTCCATTATGGTGCAGACTTATTATATGCCAAGTTTCTGCTGTGACTGCTTGGTAATTCTACATCACTCTGACCTGAACTCTAAATTGCTATGCTGGGCTTTTACATTTCAGTGCAACAGTCCAAAGCTCATTTTGATGCTGCGGGGAAATCCCTCTGTGTTTCTGCTCCCAGGAGTAAGGAACCCCCCTCTCACATACATCCATGCGCACATGCTCACACAGCCACCACTAGCACCAGCAAGTGACCACCTGTTCCTACAAACCTGCCTAGTTAGCCACCATATGCCAGAGACCTGGCCAACAGAGAGTTGATCCAGCATTCATGAATAACCCATAGCATTAACTCATCCTCTACCTGCCTTATTTATTCATATTTCCCCATACAAGTGTTTAATGCGATACATCAATCACCATTTGAAGCTGGAGCAAAACAAATCCACGTCTCAAATGGCCACTATTCCCCAGACTCAGCGGGACAGATGCGGCACGAGCATGGCTCCTGTTTACTGATTGCAGGGCCATAATTCGTTCTTAGAAACAAGGGTGCTCAACATGTACAGCTAATTGCTACAGTTGGAAAGGCCTAGAACTGTGCTCTGGAGAGGTTAGTGGACACTCCATCACATATGTGACAGTGATTCCACATGTTTAATAGTGTTTCTTTACTGCTTCCTTTTGTTTGTTTGTTTGTTTGTTTGTTTGCTTGGTTTTTGTCTGGCTCCATTTAAGCAGTGGAACTGACATATGATGCATTGAATTCAAGTCTAACATACACATTCCAAAGCCTCAGAGGTGTATAAAGACTGCACTGCACATTGTAGTGTTTACACTGCTCACAACACACCAAAGGCAAGTAATTGGTTATGTGCCCCATCCATGCTCCGCTCACAAATGCATAGCTATAAAAACCTCATTTAACCTAGAGAAAAACTGGAGCATCGCGTTTTTGTAAAAATAAAATAAAATGTTATTTTCAATGGAGGTTTATGGGTTCACATTCCAATCAACCAATCAATCAACTAATCAAATCAACCAATCAAATCAACCAATCAATCAATCAGTCAATCAGTCAATCAACTTTCATTTAAACTTGAAGTACATTGAGGGTGGCAAAGAAGTAACCAACCAAGAACAAACAACAAAAGATTAAAATGAGCAAAATAATCAGGGCAATAAAAGTAAGACATAAGAGCATATGAAATTAGTAAAAAGACAAATTAAATGTAAACAATTAAACTAGTAAAAATATCAAATCTTTAAGAATAATTGATAATATATAAAATAAGCAATCAAATAAAATAAATTAAATAATTAAAATAAATGACAACAAAATTATGATAACAAAATATTTAAAACAATTAAATGCAGCAATAATGATAAATGTACCAAATTAAATTTGTACCTAATGAGAAATAAGATAAAGAAGATAAATCAGTTGTATGAATACTTTTTACTCTTTCTAATCGTTACAATCATTTTTTTCCCCATAACTCTTTATTCACATACTAGAACACTGTTGTATGATAACACTAGGTGTAAAATATTGTGACTCTGTGTTGAGCTGCTAGTGAGCAATGAGGGCTGAATGGGAAGGAGTGAGAACCCCCTGCTATGAAAACAATCCACACCTCTCCAAACAATGGTTGTGTCAGTTATGTGTAAAAAAGACAACTGCAACTTTCTCTATATCAGAAAACATGTACGACCGCTACAATAGACCATTTTGGCACAATAAAAACAAATGCTAACTGCTACAGAAATACGGTATGCATTACACATTTCTATCTCAATATTTTCCATCAGTGCTGAATGGAAATGGGTAGAACTGGAGGTGTACAGGGGGGAAACCTTTCAAATTAACACACACTGAAATTCTCATTAGGTTGAATGGGATTTTTGCCTGAAAAGCTTGTCCAACTTAGCACTCATGGGCAGAGCACGAATAGGTTAATTAACAAGCTTTTCCTGTGTGCAGACTTAAACAAGGAAAATATCAACCTATTCAGGGCAATAATACTGCAGGACCCGGTTTGAGAACCACTATATCTGCCATAGCAAAGGTGCAATTAGTGCTACAGCGCAAAATCACAACACTTCATTACATTCACTAGCAGTACAGTGGAGGACTGTTGGTCATAAATGTCAGCACTATTATTAGGATAGTTAACAAATTCAATAGATATTACTTACAGCTCTCAAATGGAAGGTTCTAAAGTTTGTGTTCAGAGTTTGCGCAGAGGTAAGTTATAATGAATACAGCATATGACACCAGCCCCAGGTCTTCTGACTGACAGAACTGAATACCACACACACACACACACACACACACACACACAGAACTAAATAAAGGCCAGCGTTTTCTGCTGACAAAGGGGGTACTGTGCCACTTTGTGGTAAAGTGGGGAGGGAACAGAGGGAACTAGAGAAAAACAATCTCTCCATCCGTCCGTCAAGCCATGTGGCAGGTTTCTCCGTCAACCCAATCTGTGCGCCTGAGTGAGGCTGCACCCCGAGCAAGCGAGACGTGCTGCAGGAAATGCGCATCGGTCACCTCGCTCATGCCGGCTGGACTGGCCAGCTAGCGTCAGCACTTCTGCAGTGTGGTGCTACCTCACATCACGTCAGTTCCAGACGAGCCCAATGTTGTTTTTCCTGCTCCCACCTCACGGCGGAGACAGAAAGAGCCAGAGCCCAAGCAGAGACTGCAAGGTATTTAGGTTACATGCTGCAGGAGATGCTGATTCAGAACTCTTCACATAAACGTGGGCATGGCCTGAAGCTAGCAGTTAACAAACTACAGCCTGGCCTACAATAATACCATCAGTTAACAAAACTGCTGAATCACCTAGCATGATGCTAGCAGTCAACATAATTACTGATGTACATCAGCAAAAAGCCAACAGTCACTGAAACCATGTTAGATCAGCATCAAAGCATCAACATTACCTGATTAACGAACTGAATCGATTTCCTAATCAAATTTGAATAACTTTGGCATCCTGAATTAACATTAAAACAAATGCTGGAAACTTAATACATTTCAACACAGTTCACTAATCTCTTTTCAGGTCTTAGAAAATCAGAGTCATCCTGCTTTATCTAAAAATAAATCTGAAATAAAAACAAATGACAAAACTCTCCCTTAGTTTCTTTATTCGGGTCTATTAAACAGGAAGATCACAAGGAAATGCGTTTAAAATGACTTTTGAATAGATTACTTACTTCACATGATTTGTATTTGTCCTTGGGTACTTTAAAGAAAACAAAAGGAAGAAATCAAGTTGTGTTTTAACAAGTTTTTGTACAAGAAGGATAGAAGTAAGAATGTTTCTCTTATTTGTAAAACAGTTTCTCCATGTATGACTGTAGATACCCAGCTGAAAAGAAGTTAATAGAAACCATTAAGATTATCTTGGTTCTGGAGGAGTCTAATAGTCACTAATGGTATTCTGTGTTTTCCTGATGGGTGGATATTGCAGAGTGAAGGATTCTAATGGTTTAACAGGTCTTTTGGTACGGATACCAGATGCTTTTGAAGGGTTCTTTTTAACACATATGTTAACACAGAGACAGCGACGATCTGTGAGTAATTTGCATTGGTGAGTCCATCACATGGCTTATTATAAATAAATGTATTCAATGCATTCAGTGCATGTATTTTCATTGTCATTACTGCCAACTTTATAAATACACGTAGATTCAGTGTCTTCAGGAGCTGTTGACTTTCGTTGTTTAAAGCTGACCCAACACTGTTGATGTGTTGATGTTGAAATTTCAACCTTGACCAGAATGGTTATTCTGATGAAAAATCAACAACTGGTCAATATCTGGTTACTGATTTCTGGTTACTGATATTCATTCATAAGACACAATGCTAACAGTTAACAATATGGATGTATGTAACATGAGGCTAGCAGATAACAAAAATATTTGTTATAGCGCCTATTAGAATGGTTAATTTAAGTATAATGCAGTTAACAATCCTACCGATTCACCTAGCATGGTGCTGCAGGTAACAAGACTACTTGTCTAAATAGCATGATGCTAGCACTACTTAAAATGACTGGTTCACAGAGTATGATGCCAGCAGTTTACAAATGTCTTGATTCAGATAGTATGATGCTACCAATATACAAACCGATGGATTTACATAGTATGATGCTAGCAGTATACAAACCAATGGATTTACATAGTATGATGCTAGCAGTATACAAACCAACTGATTCCTGTACTATGATGCTAGCAGTAAACAAACTATTGATTCATATAGTATGATGCTAGCAGTATACAAACCTACTGATTAGCAGTTTACAAAACATTTATAAAGTGTACCAAGTAATAGTTAGGAACACAACATTTCTCTATTAATTTCAAGTATGCTTGAAAGGAAACATTGTTTTTAGCCTTTAGGGGGTTGTGTGTATGTGTGTCTGTGTGTGTATGTGCGTAATGAGTTCATTCAATCATACTATTTTATCAGCATCCTTCAAACTGTAACTGGGGTAAAAAATATAATCAATTTGAGCTGACTGCCCATTGCCTGAAGAGTAATGTCTTTCATTTTTATAACATTGACCACTGAAGTGGATAATAAGCTCTTGATTTGGGTGGCAGTGGCTGGAGGAGGAGGAGGGGGTGTGCCAAGGGAGAATTGCTCCGTACTGAATCAAGGATCAGGACCTTTTTGATGATGTTCTTGCTGTCCTTGAACCCCACAGAGTGGGGCCACGGCCTTCATTTCTTTCCCGCAAGCTGTTTTGGTTTGTTTGTTGTAAAAAGGATATGAGAGACCTTGATGAAATGTTGATTGAACTCTGTGTGCGCCTCTTTCTCTCTGTCTTTTCTCTCCTCTCCCTCCGCTTTCTTTTCCAGTCTCTTTTTCACTGTTTTCGAGGATGAGGCTCAGTTAACCTTGAGTAAAGAACTGATGGAATCAAAATTAGAGAGCGAGGGAGGGAGAGAGAGAGAGAGAGAGAGAGAGAGAGAGAGAGAGAGAGAGAGAGAAACCTTTAAGGGAGAATGTATATTATAGATATTTGCCCAAGAAAAGAAAAGAAAAAAAACTGCTGTCGTTTTGGCTAAAAATGGAAATTGGTAGAAGGAGGAACAGTGGGGAAAAAAGGGAGGCTGGGTGGAAAGGAGTGAGAAAGAAAGTGAGAAAGAGGACGACAGAGCCAGAAAGTAAAAGGAAGGAAGGGGGGGGGGCATTGAAAAAGCGAGAGCGAGGCAGAGAAAACGAGACAGACAGATTGCCAGGCTTTATAACGAGGCTGGGATGAAACATCGGCTTCTTCATAAGATGATTATGTTGTTAAATGAGACACCGCAGCACTCTTGTAAGCGCATAATCCAAGAATCTCCGGCTGTCAGGCAAACGTACCAGATGTCATTGCAGTTGACACAAAGCCTGGGGAATGGGCAAGCGCCGGAATCCTTCTCCGGCTCATTCGCTCCTGCTGCACATGTATCCCCAACGTATGCAGGAAAAACACAAGACTGGGCATAATATATCTGAGAACAATGGGTGTTAACCTATTTTGCTTGCTGTGAGGCTGAGTATCATTAGAACAAGGCTGCAGTAGGTTACTGGCCTATCCTCACTGTCATCTTGCTTCATGCCCTAAACAGGGGTTTATACTATAACTAATATTGTAGTTGGTGCAAGGATTTATGATATTTATCATTGTTGTGTTGTAAGTAAGTAACATTATAATGCTTTTCTGAGCATATTGTGGATATCATTAGTACTTAACCACTTCATGTTTCATTACGAAGACAGCATAAATAGGCTTGGATAATTAGATATAGTGTAGTGCAGCACAATGCTGAATAAAACGTTTTGAAATGTGGCACTATTTGTTCTACTTGTGTTGTGAATCATTTGCCATATTGCCTATATTGAACATTCCTGCAGCTTGCTTCTTTAGTGAAGGCGATCTTTGATGATTCAAAGAATCATAAGAATCTTAAATGCTTTTTTATTTTAATGGTTCCAAATGATGAAGAATCTGTTATATCATTAAAAAACTGTCTATGTTTAATTGTTTCTTATATGCATATAGAGATGTAATGCCACATTTTCAAAATCTAACTCTAAAACATTTCTGAACATAATAATTTTTATTCAGTGTTTGTAATAATAAACCAGGCTGGGAGGGTTAATAGGCCATAACAGAGAACTTAATCACAGCAAAGGAAGAAGTCAAAATAACAGATGCAATAGCAGAAGAGGAATAACAAAGACACCATAAGACACTGGAAGAAAAGAGGACTGACAATGTAAACAAAAGGAAAAACAACAGAGAACCCAAAAAACAAAAACAAAAACAAAAAAAACAACAACAAACAAGAACAAAGAGAAGGCCTAGCAGAAAATATACAAGATAATTAATCGCTAATGCTAACTTCAGTGTACAGACAAATACCACAAAGTTTACCATGATACCAAATATGATGTTAATGCTATTGCTAATGCTAACAGGCAAGTAAAAACGGAACCTAACAATGAAAAACATACAGAAGTAGGTATCAGGTGACAAGACAAGCACATGGGAATGTGCAGGGCTTCACTGACAGTCTATTTTTCTAATGAAACATACTGTTTCATTGTACTTGAACTGACAATATCATACCGAAATTTTAACAAACATTGGCCCTACCCCTATATATGTATGTACATGTCCATCTGATTCAGAGTATACTTTGCTAGAACCTTTCACCCTGTTCTTTAATAGTCAGAGCCCCCACAGGACCACTCCAGAGCAAATATTATATGGGTGGTCAATCATTCTCCGCACTGCAGTCACACTGACATGGTAGTGGTGTGTTAGTGTGTGTGGCACTGGTATGTGTGGATCAGACACAGCAGTGCTGCTGCAGTTGTTTAAATCATAAGTTAATGCAAGTAAATCCAACCCAAATAGATCCACAAAGTGTTGCCTTTTATATGTAGGCTGGACACTTTCTTTTTTTTACAGTGTCATTCTTCTAGTCGAGTTTGTCCTGTGCCCTCTAACTCTGTCCATCTCCCCTCTTCCCTTCTTTCCTTACTGAGAAGAGCTTAACTGTTCACGCTGGAGACTGAGGACTTGCCTGCTTTGGCTTCACAGGAGAAGCTATGTTAGCACTTGTTTGCCTCAGGAGATGGCCCATTGATGTTGTCGCACCAATGGAGCAAAAGCCTCTCTCTCATTCTCTCTCTCTCTCTCTCTCTCTCTCTCTCTCTCTCTCTCGCTTGCCCGCTTTCCAGTCTGATAACGTGATAAGACCGCCTAATTTGCCATCAGTTCCAGTAATTGAAGCTGACTGGCTTTCCGGAGAGTATTGTGATTCCTTTAAATAGCTTTAAGTGTGTTTGATGAGGTGTACTTAAACTCGTTAGCCAAGGCCTGATATTTGTTAGCTCACATTTTGGTATTGCTGTTGCATTCATCTGTAAATAAGAAAGCGTTCGCAAATATGACCACTGATTTAGCGTGCATCCTGTCTCCATCCTCATTTTATTGTTTTATGTCATTTATTTTTTTTAAATAATAAAAATCCAAAACAAGGAAACATATTAACACATTTTGACATCAGAACTGATCTTACTAAGGGCTACATTTCTTTCATTTCACCCTTTTTCTCTTGTAAACAGAAGTGATTCTCTTGGCTCGTCATCTTTGGAAGATCTGACAAGCTGTCACTGATAATAAATGGTAATTCCCCATTTGGGACTGTAACTCAAGATTTCCCGTAACTCCCCTTCATAATTTTCTACTGTTAAATTCAGCACTTCTTCAACTCCTTTCTTTATTTAAAACCTATACAGAACAGTCACACTGGGTATTGAAATATGGAGCCATTCCTTGACACAAATGAATCTTAGCCTTGGATTTAATTACAACAGTCTGAGGGGAGTCTTAAACAAAATGCATTTTTTTCTGGAATTAGGTTTAAGCTGTCCCTGGACGAATGCCCCTAACTCTGGCAAGTAAGAGATTGTTTGGTTAGTTCATGTTTATTTATTTATTTATTTATTTTTATTTTCCTGCTTGGTCCATGTCACCTGGCCTTTGATTCACTACGAGGAGTGAAATACACATTAGTGAGTGCAGACCACAGTAGCACATTGTGCATGTAGAGGGGTTGGTTTTGCAGCTGTTTGCTGGTGTGAAAACTGTGTTCAGAGGGCAGAGGAAACTGCAAGAAGGCCGATGGCAATTCATGTCTCAACAGTATATCACTTCTAAAACACATGTGAAGTTCTGCAGAATACTTCTAAAACACTAGTGAAGTTCTACAGGCCCGGAATTTTTGAGCCCTTATAGTACAGTCTTATTTTCTTGAAAGGAGCATGACAGAAATGTTCACAAATCAGTTGCTATTATGAGTAAATTTACAAGCAACTGTGAGTCAAGTGAGGTGCAAGTCTGTGTCAAGTGAAATGTCTCTAGCTTTGACCTTTACTTTTTGTTGAGCACTGCAACACGTATTGTTTATACTAAATGATCAGCAAGCTAGCTACCATACTTGGACAATCTATTTGTCTATTCCAGTGGCCGTATTATTGACTCTACTGTAGCGTGCTGTAGAAGTGTTTTGCATGTTTGATTTTAGTGTCACACCACTTACCCAACACTACAGGATAATGAGTCATACATAGTGAACATGTTAGAAATTTATGATTCATAATCTGGATGGCCCAAATGGACTGTGAGTAGATCAGAGTAAATATATTATAGACACCCCAGCTGGAGTATAGACACAGGATAATCTGTAAAGATCATTGTTTAAGATCACCCTGATATCAGGAAAACGATTTCCCGATTGTCAGGAGGAGTAAATCGACCTCACAATCCACTGAATTATCCTGTGGTGTGGGTCAGGCATTAGTTTCCTAACATTAGGTAGATGCGTCAGTGAACTGTGAGGTTGATTTACTCCTTGCTACAAGGTTATGTTTGTGACTGTTGTGCTGATCGGTACAACTAGTTTAGACATCTCATCCATAGTAAACGTTAACATATATTAGGAATTACACCTTAGTAATTAAACGTTATAGGAATGCGGGGATAAATTAAATCATTTCATTTCTGGTCTCCGATGTACATAAAGCACATCAAACATATCACTGTCCAAAGGAGGAAAAAATCATAACTTTCCACCAGAAGTTATTGCTCCATTTGTCATGAAATGGTCACACAATATAAACAACAGCTGCTGTGAACAAATGATGAAAAAATAGAGATACTGCTGCTTTTTTTTTTGTTTTTTTTTTGACAGTGACAATATATGATTCTCCTGGTCACAAAAAAATGGCAGAGCAGTCATACATGAGTCTGTCATGAGAAAGACAAATAGGCTAATCTACTTGTCTGGGTGTGTTTAAGTTGCCTTTAAGGTGAAGTTGTTTTGGCAGTTTCTGTTAAAGGCTGTGGTTATTGCACCCAGCAGATATATCCTGGTCATATTTAAGGATTTTATGAGGCCCCAAGTCACTCTACATTTGGGGATTTGAGTCCCTGTCTCTGCTACATACAAATACATTTCAGCTGCATTGCATAGCATAAAACATCCCTTAAATCTCGACTGAAACGCAGCTGCAACAGTTGCAACCATCTGATCTCGAAACTACCTGTGACAGCTTCATAAAGCAGCCAGTCATTTAGATAACATATAATAATTTACCATGTGATATTATTATGTCACATACGACATTATTTCAACCAGCTGACTTGTATGTGCCAGTAACCAGTTAGCTTAAGTAGACAGCTAACCAGCCAGTTAGCAGTAGTTCCCAGAACAATTCTACATTTTTTGCTTGATTCCAACTTACAACAAATAGAGATAGAGTAAAACTATAGACTGTCTGATGACTAGATGACTTTGAGATAGCAGCCATAACAACAGCGATGGATTGCAGTGTTTGGTTGATAGAGTATTCTAGCAGCCAATACCGTAGATATTGCAACAGGACAGTATTCATTGAAGCAAGACACTGAAAACTTCTGTGGCACGGGGGCAATGATGGTACCCCTGAAGCACACCAGGACAAAGGTGCTGCTCTGGGGAGATGTTAAAGATGTCTGTGAGAACCTCCATTAGTTGGTCTGCAGATACTCTGAGCACTTGGCCAGGAATGTTGTCAGGTCCGCCAGTCTTCCAGGGATCGACTCTGTACATTTTTTCAGCTGCGGTCAGACACAGCACCTGGTCATTGGACAGAGGGGTGTTTTTTGCTCCCATATTGTTCTGCGCTTCAAACCATGTTTAGAAGTCATTCAACGCATCTGTAAGGGAGGCATCAATGTCATGGATGGTGGAAGTATTCCTAAAGTTCCTGATGCCCCGGATGCCCTACCACATACGCTGCATAATGCCGGTATTCTACAAGTGTCTGTTGAGATTCTTTCTCTTATTTATCTTTCCCTTATTATTTGTGTGCATTGCCATATCAGAGGGAAAATTCCAAATGGGCTTCTAGGGGAAGTCTGCAGACATATCCTGGAGCACACCTGCACCCTGAGAGTGCGCAAACACATGCAGAGCAACCTTCATACTGGGGTATTTAGAGTGACCAGGTGAAAATGATAAACTACTGATGTCTTTGCTGAACTGACAACAATTAATAAAATAAGTAACACAGTAAGCAATGTTAAAAGCCCTAGAACTGACTGTGGTCATGGCCAAACTTAAAAAATCATGCTACTTTTTGGATTGGAAATAATGATGCTTTTTGTGTGTGAAAATGAAAATGTTTACAGAAAACAATAATGAATGATTTGGAAATATAGCATAGGGGTAAGGAATAATGCGGTAGGGGCAGTGAGAAGTCAGACGATGACCTTCCCTGCCACAAGAATGTATAAAACACTATGCATTTCTGGACTGTGTTTGTTGCTTCTAGCTGAACACAGATTAATGTTTGCTGTAATTGTGAGGCCTTAATCTTTAAGAAAAGAAAGCTTTTAACCCTTTTAACCTGTTCCTTCAATCATAGTGTTTATGATTTGGTTTGACTTTAGTGAGCCGTGTAGCCATCAGTTTTGTCTGACTTTCCTAGGACAAGCATCTTGCAAGTGGTCTGGGGTCAGCATTACAGAGCTGTCCAGAAAAGGCCACCTCTTGTTGCAAAGTCCACATGCTGATGGAATTTAGGGATCACTGACCAGAGATTTGCATGATTAATATCTCCAGCAACAATAAACAGTCTGTCTGGATGCATGTTCTGCAATTCACTAATAGCTCCATACAGCTCACAGAGTGATTCCACAGCATTCAGGCTGGGTCAGATTTAGACCGCTACTGTGAGCATGGAGGTGAATTCCAGTGGTCAATAAAAAGGTTTTCATCTAACAGTCACTAACTCTACTAGCAGAGAACAGTACTTTATGACAAGCACAAGAGTTTTTGCCCCTATCTATGTTGACGTAAACACACACACTTCGTCCTTGTGTGTCTCATAAGAGCTGCACTTCTGTCGGTATGAAACAAGACTAGCCAGTCCAACTGAATGGCAGTATCTGGATTGATGTCGCTAAGCCACATTTCAGGAAAAAACATCTGCAGCAGTCTCTATACTCATGCTGGATGATCTGTTGGAGTCTGATGTAGTCCAGTTCATCATCCAGTGAGCAGATACTGAAGAGCAGGATGGATAGCTTTTAGCTTTTAGCTTTTAACCTACCACAGACCCCCCGTGCTTCTGCTTCCTCGCACAGTCACTCCCCTAGCCTCTGGCATCAGGCAACACCAAGGATTGTTGGCTCCTGCAAGCAGGCCCCCATATGGACGGTTCTCTTAGCAAACTGAGCTCACATGATGTCTACAGCAGGTTATAATAAATGTTGGTATCTGGTTGGATTTTATTTGCGGCAAGGTCATGGTCATGGCTGTTTCCACGTACATCAATAAAACTACAGAATTAAAAACTAATGACACAAAATTAGCACTACTTATCGGACCTAGAGAGGTCGCTTTTAGTGGTTGCATGGACCGCATCACCATTCTTGAATCACAGCCTGCAACTAGTTTAAAGTAAAAGGCCAGGCTTAGAGTGTAGGGGTTAATTAAGAAACATGGTTAGTTAACTGAAAGGTTAACACAACACGGCCACACAAAATGAAGTTCAACAGTTGAAGCGGCACTACAGAGCTAATTAATCTGTTTTTTCCCCCCAAACCAAAAGACATAATTGCGTTCCCACCCATCTATCCCCAGTACACAGATACACCTACGTTGTTTTAATGAAACTGTAGAAATATGATTGGAAACTTTAGGTATGAATTTTAATAGGCTAGATAACATTTCTCCTTTAATAACGAAGCTAATATGATGGTAAATCCACAGGGATGTAGGATGCGCAAATGTTTGCCATGGCATGGCATTTTCAAATCAATTATGACATATAATTTAATGTCAGGGTGTCTGATTAGATTTAGACACAGTGACTGAACATATATGAGCATGCACACACCCACACCCACACACATTCACGCAAACACACACTGAGGTAGCTCGCAGCATGCTCTTTTGATCGACATCTTGTCCTCTGGCTTATCCGCTTCTTCCCAATCCTCCCTGTCTCTCTGTGGCTCTTCTCCCCTCTGCAGTATAATCAGGCTTTCTGAAATTCCTCTCAGGCTAGCCGTTAGTGTGGAGCAGTGCGCTACGCTCTGGCGCTCAGCTTTCTCTCGCATCTTTCCTCGGCACAGCCTCAGCAGGGCCTTCAGGCTCAGCTCCTGCGGCCACAGCACTGCCTGCTCACCTCGGATAAACCGGGCAGAGGAGACGGTCACTCTAAACTGAGACATCTATAAGACTGTCTACACCACTAAACCCTAAGCCCCTGTCAACTCTCTCTCTCTCTCTCTCTGTAACATAGACTACCTGTCCCTCTCTCACAAGTACTCTTTCTTTTTCTCTCATATATTGTTTCTCTTTCTCAATCTCTCATACCCATCAGCCACAGTCTCTCTTTCTCTCTCTCTGCCTGTCTCTCGGTTTTATACATCTGTCTTACTCTTTTCTTACCACACACAAACATACCACATGATTGTCTCTATGAATTGATGGCCCATTACACAGACTTCCATTCAGTTCTTTGAACCTTAACCAGAATTTCTACTAGTCTAACCCTAATCTTAAACTTGCAATACCACTAAATTTAATCCCAACCCTAACATTTCCCAAGCCATAATCTTACCCTTACCTAAAGTTACCCTAACCTCAACCTTACCCTAATCCTAACATTGGCCTTACTCTAAACCTAACCAAACCCTAACCATACCCTTACGTTAACTTACCGTAACCTGAACCATGACCTGAACCGTAACCTTATCCTAACTGTAACCTAACCTTACCATAATCTAACCTTTACTCTAACCCTAACCCTATCTTTACGCTTACTCTAAACCTAACCTTTACCCTAACCGTAACCTAACCTTACCCTTACTCTTACTCCAAACCTAACCTTACCCATACCTTAACCTAACCTTACTGTAACCCAAACCTTATCACTACTCTAAACCTAACCCTTCCTCTATATCTAACCTTAGCCTTACCCAAACCTTAACCTAATCTTACCCTAACTCTTACCTTAACCCTACCTTATCCCTACCTTAAAATGTGACATAAACCTGAACCACACACAGAAGACGGTTTTACATGTTTGTTTCTGTGAACTATTGGGTCCTTACATACACTCCCATTAATCTCCTGGATACTATCCAAATCAAACACACCTGTACACACGCACCTATTTCTACTCATTGTCTCCTCAGATGGCTGGTTAGACATTCACAGTGCTGTAATAAATGTAGGCACAGCGAATGAGGGAGAGAGAAACAGAGAGAGAGACAGCCTATGTTGTAAGGATCTCCTCTGTCTGCAAACCAGCACAGAATAACAAACCTGCTTTTGTTTTTTTTTCCGTGGCAGGAAGTCTGCAGACTTTAAAAATGATTAGAAATTATGCAGTCGCTATCAGCAGGTTTATGCATTTTTATTCTCACTCTGCTCATCATCTCTTATGAATCATATTTTAGAGAGGTTTGATGTCTAACACGCTATAACAGAACACCTCCAAAGCTTATCCGCATTGCATTAGCGTGAGTGTACACATTCGCACGTTTAACCTAGCCTATATCTTGGTTATCCTATCATGCTGTGCAGGGGTACTGGGCTCCATGGAGACCGAAGATGCTGGAATTGGATTTTTCAAGCTTTGCAGCTATGAAAAGCTTCACTCCCAGGCTCCTCTAGGTGATTTCCCAGAGCACCTTGCACTGATGCTGGCGAGATAGCAGCACCTCTGCAGCTCTGGGCCGCTTACGGCAGCTCATTTAGCTCTGATGCTTATGCATGTACAGTCTCTGGACACTGGGGTTTGTGTATGTGAAAACTACCACCATACCGTCTATACCCAATTTGCCTGAAGCTATGACTGCTAGCGGCTGGGCCACGCCACGTTAAGTTCCCCCCCCCCCCCCCCCCCCGGTACCATGCTAGCTCTCATGCACCTGACAGCAAAGTGATATATGACACTCTGAATGATTCCCCCAGACATCTACTACTGGCTCCCGCTGCAGCTGAGGTTAACCATCAGTAGCGAGAAACATTTCACTACATAGCTTCTCCCGCTATTGCGTCTAGCTGCCATTTGAGTGAGCTTGATAAAATACCCATATCAAACCTATGAATAACAAGTGGTTATTCATTCACAGGGCGAGTCTATCATTTGTCCTTCATTGTCCACAACCTGGCTATTTGGTTAAGGTAAACAGTTGTTGGAAGCACTTTGTTATTTAGAATGGCAGAAGGTCTGATGTTATTCACTGTGTTCCATTTGTTGACACAAGAAGCTTGATTTGCTTCTAAGACTAGAGGGGAAAAGGTTATTGAGAGGAAAGAACAAGGTTCTTGTGAGTTCGCCACAAAACGGAAATGGGAGTTTAAGCCCCAGTCAGATATATTGCAGTACTTCAAACTGCAAAACTAAACAAAGCACCATTTAGAGAGCTATACAAGCATCAGTTGTCGTAACACTTCCTGGGGAACAATGACATAAACACTGATTGATGACCTAGTGCTTTTTGGGATAAGTCTTTATACATGTTTATATAGGTATATGCCAATTGTTACAAAAGGCTTGTCCTGAACACTTGTGAACAATGCCCTACTGTAAGCCTTATGAACACTGCCCTGCTGTGAAGTACCACCCTTGTTTCGAATTGGTTTGCTTAACAGTTTTCAGAGCTTCATGTCCATACATTGTACTGTAGACTCAATCGTCTCTTTCCATGTAGAGTTCATGATTTATTTATCTTTATTTTTGATCCCCCGCTGACTAATAACAGATCACAGAAGACTCCTACTGCCATCAAAGCAGAGGAGAGAAGAGTAGGGGATATGAGCTTGAGATGGATTTTTGAAGTGTCTTAGTGTAACCTGGAGCTTGATTTTGCAGGACATAGAGACACTGCATTTTGCCTCTTTGGTAAATAATTTAGTGCATCAGTTTAAGGTAGCCCACAGATGTGGCCAAAAGAAGCTAAAAACTAGTAATAAAAGATTAAAAAATATTCCTAACAAACCTCGATGAGATATTAATATATAAAAGACAGAATATGTAGTATTTGCATGACAGAATAAGTCCACTGCACAACATGTGACTGTGCAACAAGGAAACCAGGCTGTCATTCTATAACATTCACCCAAGTGATTAACAAAAAAATGGTTAATCACAAATCAGCAGTGCTGAAAAGAAAAAGCAGGAAGAAGAAGATGCTCATTTTAACTCAACTTACACTAGCTCGCCCAGTCAACCAGTAACTTCAGCTTCAAAGTCATTAAAATGAAACTGACCAAAAAGTAGAAAAAGGACGGTGAATAAAGTGAAGATGAGAGAGAGGGAAAGACAGTTCTGAGGAAACAGAAAACAAAATTAAGTCTGATCTGACAGAGCTGTATGTAACACAGCAAAGTTGCAATCATCATAATAAAGACACTTTTAGATGAATTATGTCTGGAAGTCTGCTGTGGACAGATAGTAATGTTTTCTATAGAACTAAGGCCTGAATGATACTGATGTAATTCCAAAAGAAGGTCAGATAAACACACACGCACACACACACGCACACACACACATATTGATTTCCCATCAGCACTGAGATTGCTGTAATCCTGTGTGCTCTTAGTATTCACAACCAATTAAGTACCCTTTTACTCTGCATCTCATGAGTTTGGTGTTTATGCACATGTGTGTGTGTCCATAATTATCAGACATTACTAGTGTATCAGCTAGGTAGACACCTTCTCCACTAATTATTGACAGCCAAACGCAAATAAACCCCATAGTAACAGTGCCATGTTAAAGCCTCCTCCATGTTCCATTTCTAGAGCTGGTGATCAGTGAGAATGTCACAGAGGGACATTTGCACAGGATACACGATTGGTTTATTTTAATATGCCAAGTTGAGTCTGCATGACATTAATGGGGGGACCCGTAAAAATGGTGTCAATCTGCCTCTGTGATGGTTCACTGAGCATCACATTAGTGATTAAATAAGACGAATGAGGAAAGAGAGCACGGCAGGCTATTAATATAGTCCTTTTCCACCATACCTTAAACTAAAAGCTGGAGTTTCAGACAGTGTCGGGTAATAACGACACGCCTAAAAATAATGGTGCCAAAAAGGCTTTTTGGAGAGATTCCAGAGAACAGGACTGCCCAAAGTTGTCCCATGAGGCCAGAAAGTTAACCACCTTCACCCCCAAGCCACCCCCTCGCCCCAAAACTGACCCCATCACCCCAAAACCAACCCCATCACCCAGTGAAAAAAAAAAAGTTTTTAGATTCTTGTTTTAAAATTTTCAAATTGTATTTTTCCAAGTATTTTACAGTAGTAACAGAATGTAGTGGGATGTTATGAAGACCATTTTAAAGAATTGTATTCATTTTTTACTCATTAAATGTTATAAGGTTTGAATATGTGATTTCCTATCATACATCAGCTATTATTCTTTTCAAAACATGTTATATCCAAAGTATAAGGGTACAGTATTTTGCATTTGCAAAACTCTTTACAAATTAAAAATATTCCGTCTACTTTCTTTATCTGTTTTGTGTTTTTTAGCTATCGAATTAAAAAAAAACATTGCACAGCAGGTAAAATGGAAGGCAAAACCATTGTCAATAAACACGTCATTGCTGCTTCCACAAATGCATGTTAAAACTGTATATATCTATGCACAGTGGAAGTCATACGTCAACAGAGTCCAAAAACACTGAAAACGGACCGCTGCTATACAGGCTGTTACTGGCCTAATGTTCAAAACTGTCAATAACCCGCCTGTTTTTGTGGTTTTGTACCATTTTCAGTTGAATACAGCTGAAACGGAATGTACTAACCACTGCTTTCTGTTTTATACTAACCACTGCTTTCTGTTTTAGCTTTTTTTTATAGTTCCAGCGTTTTTTTGGAATGGTGGTTGTATGTGAACACATAACCACCTAAAAATAGAGGACAAAAAACCCCAAACAAATGAATAGTAACTGCTTTCTAGAGATTATATTTCTGTTGCCTTTGGTGTAACTTTAAAAGAAGAGAATAAAACAAAATTGTACAACTGACACATGCTATGTCATAAGACATTCTTCTAGTGTAGTGTACATGCATCCATGAAGCAAGTTCATTAACTTTATTCATTCAAACTGTATCATGTGATACCATCATATATTTGGACAACATTGTATTACTGAATTTAATCACGTGCCTAAGAAGAATGCACAGTCCACAGTCTAATACTAGTCTATAGCGCAGGCTTCTAACAGCCTAACCTCGGCGGGGAGACAGGAATTGTTTTTGTTAATTTATCACTTGTCCTCCCAAGGCTATCCCTTCTCCCTCTAAATCTAATTCTCCAACATTTCTCCAAGAAAAGTCTTAGCGGGGCCTTTAATTTTCTATTTCCAAAAGGCGATGCTTAAGCTATGACTAATGTCCCCCAAAACAATAGGATGGCAGGATTTCAAACAGTAGCAAAAGATTACCGATCAAATTCTAGCATTAATACTAATAACACAGTCAGTCCAGCAGTCAGGCAAGCGATGGGGGAGTGTGATTGTGAAGGGCACATCACTGAAACACCCCGAGGTACTGCAGACAAGATTATGTCTCTCCGCAGAGACAGAAAGTGTCAGTTCTAACACATTTGGTGCAGGATTCTGAGCTCCGCTTGAGTGACTGGTGTACGGGTGGCTTTCAAAACATGCAGGCCTAATAAACTCTGGGTCATGGCAGGTCAACCATCTCTTCTCCGTCTACGGCACAAACAGATATGATCAAAAGACATCTCTGGCAGGCGGTCTCAGCATGTAACAAAATGGCTATGAGTCTACGGCACCTGCGACATAGACAATGTCACCGCCGGGGCCTTGCTGACAAATATTATAAATGTGAAGCGGCTGAATGATCAGCTTAATGACATTTAGAAAGTTGTGTTGTTTAGTACAGCGGGAAGTAAGAATGAGCGAATGAGGGATAGAGCTAGAGAGAGAGAGAGAGAGAGAGAGAGAGAGAGAGAGAGAGGGAGAGGGAGAGAGAGAGAGAAAGTGGGAGAGAGTAATCATAAACATAACATTGCCTGCAAGTGAGCTGAGGAGCATCTCCTGACTCTCAAATTAAAAGAACGCCCCACCAAAGTATGACTGATGGCATATGTAATTTAATAAAAGTGTCAGGCCGTACAAATCTACTGCAGAGAGGCATATTAATAATTTAAGCTAGAGGATTTTCACCAAAACGGGGGGTGGCAGGGTGGGGTGGAGAAAAAAAATGCATGTGACATGAAAAAAAAGGCAAAATAAAGAGTTTGAAAGACAGGAAAAAAAAGAGAGAATGGTCCCTCTGTCACATCAGCGTTCCTCGCTATCCTTCATTGGTCTGAAATAAATCTGGCTTATTTGGCTGTGAGGCTGATGTGGATATATCTTCATCTGTCGCGCCTCTATCATAGGCCATTCATCGCCTGTTGCTTCTTGATTGATTTCTGGGCCATATTAACATCACCTAGATATAAATCATACGGTGAGAGAGCAGATGGTGCTGCTCACTATATTGTTAAAAGGGATACATCTGCTTGGCCTCTATCCATCGCAACAGTCATCTGAGCATACAAAGGAGATCGATGTTAAAGAAAAAAATGGCCATAGAATGCTAACACTGTCCTCAGATGAAGCGGAGCCTGAATCAAATATGAACTCTGGTATCTCGCCCATCCAAAAATACCAGAGCTGCATGGTATATACAACATTTTATATGGTGATTCCATTGCTATGTGTTACAATTATGATAAACCTTGAATATATCAAAAATCACAACTGGGTTAGGCCTGTCATAATAATAACAGTTTAACTGAGAATCAGCTGCCATTATAGATCATTCTGAATAACAATTTAACTGACTTTTATTGTTCATTGCATGCAACTATTAAAGTCAAAGGTGTTCACAACTCGATGTAAGTCTTCTGCTGTTCTCCAGAGTGCACATCTGAACCAAGTCTCCAGTCTCGGGGGAGTGAGTCAGAGTCAAGTCCTGCATCTCTGGGGTGTGATTTCAAGCCGATTCTCAAGTCTCTGGGGTGCAATTCTGAGTCAAGTCTCAAGTTTCTGGTGTGCTATGCAGAGTTTGGTGTTAGAGTCCGAGTCAAATCTTGAGTCTCTGGGGTAAGAGCACTTTGTTGAGTCTTAAGTTTCTGCCGTGCAATTCTGAGTCAAGTCTAGAGTCTCTGGCATGAGAGCCCTCTGCTGAGTCTCAAATCTTCAGGGTGCAATACCGAGTTGGGTCTTGAGTCTCTGGGGTACAATTCTGATTCAAGTCTGAAGTCTCTGGTGTGCGTCTCCAGTCTCTGGGGTGAGAGCCCTCTGTTGAGTTTTTGGGGTGTTAAGTTTATGGGGTGTGATTCCGAGTCGAGTCTCTGGGGTGCAATTTTGAGTCAAGTCTGAAGTCTCTGGGTTGAAATTCTGTGTTAAGTTTCGAGCCTCTGGCATGCAATTCTGAGTCTAGTCACGAGTCTCTGGGGTGCAATTCTGAGTCAAGTCTCAAGTCTGTAGGAGAGAATTTTTGTTTAGGCTGTTTATTAGCTGCTTTTATTGCACTGCATATTGCAAATAAAAAGAAAAATTCTTTTATTAAGGAAATAACTTGTTGGAAAGAAAGTACTGCATACTGCATGCAGTAAGGGCAGTATTTAAAAGAAGCAAAATAACCTGGAACTGTTGATTAGACTTTAGTTTATATAGCATGCATGCTAGGTAGCCAACAAAATATCTAATCTTGCTGAAGTTTTAGTGTTTTACAGGAATGTGATCTGTATCTTCACAAGACTAGATAAAACTAGAATAATTCAAGTATGTGTAAAATCTCTTAATGATGTTTTGACTCATCAATGAGGAAGTGAAGCACTCCAAAATGGAAAGCAGCCTGCATAGTGCCACTGTTTGCCCATTTGGTGATGAACAAAATATTTGTTTGACTTGAGGAGATTCTGCACCTTGATCTATTTATTCCACATTTTTGTGTCATTTATTAGCACAGTGTTCAGTGTATAATGATCCTCTCAATTTGTCAGGCACGCTTTTCCCAGCATGGCTTGCAACAGGAGATGACATGGAGATACAAGTAGAGACCCATAACCTTCCCAACTGCCCAGATTAATGGTTTGATGAAAGCTTGGATAATGGCCGTGGGGATCAATCGAAAGAACATCGTCCTACATTGGTTTCGGAGAGAATGGTTGACCTTCCCAGTTCCCTTAGTGCAGACTAACTGAATTTACTTGTTTATTGTTTTCTTCTCCTCCACCCCGTCCGCCAATCTGGCCTTTCTCCTCCAGCGTACATGTCTTTCATTTGTGACCCCCGAAGTGTTCCCCTCATCTCTTCATCATCATGAACTTGTGCAGCGTTTGTCAACATCTTAGGCTCCAGGGTCAGAAACTCCCTACAGCCTTGACTGTTCTATCTAGCCCCATTCCTCTACAACACTCACACATACACTTACAGAGCTGGTACAGAAAATAACCTGGGTTTCCTTTCACGCACTAGTCTGGTAGAATTAACCCCATTCGCTACACTACTGTATGCGGGCTTTCAATGACTCATGTCACTGAGATATTATTAAGCATCATCACGTTCCTTAAATTATAACTTCTGCTCTGCGGCTTTTCATCTCGCATCACAGAGACTTTCTTGCCGCAATTACAGCAGCAAGAAAGCCTTTTCTGTGTGCTTAATCTTTCATTAGAGAGCATGCGGGTCCCTGCCTTATTGATTAGACAGCTCATGAAAGGTGTTCTACTATGCTACCGGGAACCATCAGAGCATGGAAAAATACTATTGCTAATGTACGAGAATTGTTGTAATGCCCCAGCATTATTAACATGCTCAATAAAACAGGCTCATTACGTATTGCATGCAGCATTAAAATCCTGGCTGTTTTCCCTCTCCTGCAAGGTTTGTGGTGTTCTCTGATGCAGAAATCCTGCCAAGAAAATCTTGCTTCTTTCCTCCAAACTGGCTCCTCAAAACACGCAGCGCTTACAGAGAAATGGTGGTGCAAAGCAATGAGGAACATCAGTATAACACTAATGCACACAGCCTAATGGGTTTAATGGTGGATGAAATGCTACTGCTGATCTGCACTTTTTTTTTCCTTAGTCTTAAATAGAGGGGCTTTTCACTGCAGCCAAGCTCTCCTTAATAACACTGAGGGACTATTAACTTAAGTCCCAAATTCCCAAAAAGGGATGTTTTGTTTTCAGCATCACAAGAGGTGTGTACACAGTTACATGCACAGAAAAAAAATACACATGCACATAAACACACACACACACGTTATCCAAAAGGGACCTTTATCATGAAAAGCCACATTTTCCTTGCTGTTCTTTTTAATACAATAGCCTGGTGTAAATACTGTAGCTCATAATGAACTATTCACTCCCCAGCCCATATAGTTCAACTGGCAAACTGCCAGAACATCCCACTTTTATCCACATTATAATTCAACAACAAAGAAGCTCCGCCCACTTGCGCTATAGTTACAAGGAACATTTCAACCTGAACTGCTTTAGGAGTGAGGTGCAAGGTTTAGCCAATCAGAACAGGGGTTATTTGCATACATTAGTCTTAAAGCAGCACTAGGTAGTATTTTTTGTTGTTGTGGCCTGGAGGTTGGGGAATGAGCATTGCGACCGGAAGTTTGCCTGTTTGGTTCCCTGCACTTACAGGACACAACCGAAGTGCCCTTGAGCAAGACATCCAACCCCCAACTGCTCCCTGGGTGCCGTGGATGGGTCGAATGTGGTAGAAGTGTGCAATGTGTGCAAGCACAATTGGTAAATTGTTCTAAATTCTAAATAAAAGAAGTGACTTTACTGAGTATGGGGGGAAAAAACAACTATTTGGTGTTCATACGCCACTACCCATTACCCATTACCCATTACCATGTGACTCAATTTATTGTGCAATATTTGCTGCTACACCTCATCACCTGTATACCACCTGTATACATCTTGTACTGACTGCCAACATCACTATACTTCACATACTCTGACTGCCTATGCTGTCATTTATTTAGGTGACTGCCAGGATCACCAGTATTTTGTAACTGGTAACTGTGTAATATCTATACAATATCTGTGTAATATCTTTCAGTAACTGCAATATATATCTGTGCAATTACACATGGAAAATTGCTCATTTGTATATTTTATTTTATTTTATTGCCAAACAAAAGAGATTTAATTATTTTTATAACTTCTTATATTTTGTATTTTGCATAACTTCAAGCCTGAAATAAACATGTAAAAGTCAGAGGTACTGGGACAGAGTTGCAGGGAACACATTATTTACATATTATTTACATTTATTATTTACATATTAACATTACATGAACAGGCTCAAAAAATTGGTCCTGTTCTATGTCGAGGTTATCTTTATACTGATAAAGATATGATGACACACGTCCATAGAAGAGACATCCTTCGCCAAGTTTTCATTTTCTTTCAATGTACTCGCAACCTCAGTTCATCGCAACGTGAGGGTCTGAAGCACAGCTGACATTATCAAATGTTCTTCTGCATGTTGTGTACAGTTACATATTTGCACTAGAGAGGTCTCCAAATCTTACAGTGTTACTCAAAAGTAGTAACATAAGAGTAACAAAACCAACTTCCTTATGCTAATGATGCATTTACATGTTAGCGATAGCTGAACAGCAGCAAACTGGACATTTCATTGTTTTCAATGAAATCACAATAGAATATTTTGCCACTTCACTATTGATGCCAAAATGTTAGGTCAATCATTGCAGTCAGCAGAACGTTCAGCTTCAAAGGCTTCAAATTTCACCATTTTTGCCATCAGCCGGAAAGGCAAAAAACAAAAAAACCCTCCAAAAACAGATGTTGATTTTGGAGCCATGAATAGTGAATGATTCACTGTTGAAGCTCAGGATCACCCAGTATTATACAACAAACAATGAAAGAGCACAAAGCATCCTTCTATCTATTATTTTACCTTAAATGAGAAACCCATACTGCTAAAACTCTCCTCCGATAATACGGTAATGCTGCCACCATGACTACAATGGAAGCTTAATGCTACATCATTTATTGATTAATTACTTCTGACCAATCACTGACCTTCACCTGTCTTTAAAATGATCTGACTTTTCCCTCATTTCAACCTTCCCCTCCTTCCTTCCCACCACTTCCAGGTTGGTCCCTTTCCGATTATTCAGAAGGTCTGTCCACCCCTGCCATCTCAATCCGGCACAATCTGCGAGGGTCCTGACACTTCAAAACCTGGACCAAGGATGGTGTCTATGCCACGACATGGAAATCCCATCGAAGATTTAGTTTGTCTTCCTTTACTCCTGCCGATTTCTGTATGCCACTGTTGGATGCATACCACAATGAGGCACCCAAAAATGGTATGTCCAAAGCCATTATGTGAATGCAGCATCTGGGGTAAATAAAGGTTAGAACATGGTCTTATTAATTGCAAGGAAAATTAATCATTGCTTTTTTAGATACACAAAACCACACAAACATCATAAAGTGGAGTTTGGCAACAAAAAAATACAAGCAAAAAATTTCATATAGCCCCTTTAATTCTAGCACCGAATCATATACCCAGCAAATTACTTAACAGTCTCTGCAGGTTTAAACTATTCGCCTCAATGGCTCGTACTTTTGCATGCATGTATTCTTATTGATATAGGCCGCTTCTCGTTTGCAAGTAAAATGCCTTACTTGTATACTTCACATTTCAATAAGTATTGCCGTTTCACGTTGGGATTCAATCTGTTCCCTGAGACTTCTCTGCCGCGTATCCTATTACTTCTCCAATTGTGTTTTTGGAAGGGATGAACCGAATGAGAAAAAGAAAGAAAGAAACAGACAGAGAAAGAGAGAGAGGGAGAAAAAGAAAAAAGAGAAAAGGAGATATAGAGAGAGGAAGAAAGGACTACACTGAGAGAGAGAGAGAGAGAGAGAGAGAGAAGGAGAGAGAGAGAGAAGGAGAGGGAGAAATGAAAAGCTCCCATGCTTGAGGGAGCAAGAAAATTGCTTGCTAAAATAAACTCGACCTTGCACCCTCTCCGGTTAGAGAATGGAGCTTAATGAACCAATGGCACATCAATGGGAGCGGATGGCATGGACATACATTAGCTCCTGCTTGCTGAGCATATTAGGAGTCTGAGCCAAAGAAGTCTTCAAAAGTGCCTCCAACTACAAGCATGAACATTTTTAAACACGCAGCATACAAGTGAGCAGTATCCATGCAATTCTTTTTTTCCTTTTTCCTCTTTTAAGCAGACCACTTCACGTGTGCCAAGGAAACATGGCCCAAAGACATTCCTTATCCACTTTATGAAGTAATTGTTATTACAGATGGGCTGAATATACACTCATCATTAAAAAAAAGAAAGAAAAAAGTTGTACACACAAGGAATCAACCGACAGTAATGAAACTTGGTGGGTAGGTTTGACATCGTGAAACATGCAAATGATTCAAGTTTCATGCTTAGCTGCGCATGTGATGTAAGCAAGGACGGGCCTTATCACTCTACCCAACTGACCCAACAGCCATGACTACAGACTTTCAGTGTGCAGTGATGCCCTCCATGAGTCATGCCAGCACCACTGGCAGACGGCTGAACGATGCAGGACTATATGCAAGCAGACGGTTACAACAACTGCCCTTAACACATCAACGTCACCAAAGACCGTCATGGAGTGACTCAGTATGGCAGCAGCACATCTTCACTGAGGAGTGCCGCTTTTGTCTTGGTGTAAATGACCACTGGATACTTCGGTGGAGATCAACGGTGCCAAGATCAACGGTTTGCTGTCACGCATCACATGTCCAGAAGGCCTGGTGTCACTCCACCTCCACCCTACAGCAAAATCTGCAGGAACTGTGTGAGAATATTCAAGCTGCATGGGATGGATAATCACAGGACACCATTAGGAACCTCTACAACTCCACACTGAGACATCTAGCAAGTTGTGTTAGCAAACATTGTGGCCCAACGCCATACTGAGAGTTATTCATACTGTGAATTATTGCCCATATCAGTCAGTTTTTGTCATCATTTATTGTTCCTGGTAACCTTTATCTTCCTTCCAGATAGCATTGCAATCCGGCACTTCATTCTGGGTGCAACTGTTTGTTGAAGATGAGTGTACATGTGTCTTCATAAGAGAATGGGATGGAATAATAGCTTTCTATATTCATGTACAATGAAATTAAGAACTAGTTAATTCCATTATTTGTTTGCCTCAATCCGTTTTACCCAGTATTTTAGAATAGAAATACTTACTATATCAACATTAAAATGAAAAATTAGTATGGTAAACAGAGAGACTTATTGGAAACATTGTCCTTCAAACTGAACTATACATTTTAGGTAGACAACGTGGAAAGTTAGGCCCTCTGGAGGATCTCCAAATAAGTATTTCTGAGAGCAGAGGTTGGAGGAAGGCAAGGTTAGTGTCACTCAAGTCAAACCAAGAACTGTGTGTAACTCCGCCTTGTTCTTGTTCCTTGTGTGCCCTAACACACTGAACCTAAGTAAGTCTACACCCTCTGCTACGACAAGCAGTACATGTGTTCTTCAGTGATTGCAACCTTGTTTAACTTGCTTGAGAACACCAAGTACTTTTGTCAGTGTCAAGCTAATCCTTCCATTCTTCGTATCAGTACAGCAGCCTCTCATTTTTTGTGGTCTTCATTAATTTCAGACAGTATGCTAGGGCTATCTGAAACCATAATGGCTAAAATATTCTCCAGCCATATACAGGCGTGGGAAGCCAAATGCCCTACGGCTACATATCTCACACAGTAGGTAGCTAGCCTGAGTGACAGCTAAGCTAACACGCTACGTGCCCACTGATGGGTCCAGTGGCCTAAATTATCATAATGAGGCCACATAATTCTTTTTACATTGCCACATCATTGACTTCCCTTAATCTGACAGGCTAATGGGACTGCTATATGAAGGTAAGTCTATAGCTGTCAAATTATTCAATATAAAACACTGATAATTTTGCCTAATCCTATGAATTGAATCCATTGGGAATTTAACATCCTCTAACCTCAGAGCCATGCTGAGTTGTAAGATATCATTTAATTATGTGGTATTCAAAATAATAAAATGGCAGCTGTGTGACTTCATGCTCATAGTTTAATTTTTCAGTGTCTCATAATTTCAATGTAATAGAAAAAGCCTAAAATAAACAGATTACAAGGTAGCAATTTTCTTTGACCCTACTGAGAATTACTTTGTTAACTTACTTTGTTAGCCATAGAAGCACTGAAAGACTGTAATTGTAGAATTGATGGTAAATGAAAAGACAAAGATTATGACAAAAAACGGAACTAAATAATGATTCCATGTTCACAATGGCCAAAAGTTAAACACATATGTAAATACCGGATTGACATGGCGAGTTAGATGGAAAGATTTGGGGACGAAAACCATTTCCTTTAGCTGAGGCGCTAAAGACCATGAACATGGAGCATGGACAAAGTCGTGATCTTAGCTTTTCTACAGCAGCATATTTAAGTTAAAATTAAATAGCAAGCAGGAAGACAGATAATGACACAAATGCTAATCATCTGTTACATCAACTAATCCTGCTAAACACTATATTTATGAAAAGTTTGAATTGACAAAATTATTTTGAAAGTTTTATTCCATTAAATCTATATACAGGTAGAGTGTAACATAAACTTGAGCTTGATGGTTATCGGTACTCCCTTAGCCAGTGTGCAAAATAGCCCGAGATATTCAGGGTGGTCCTATGTTGACTCGCTAATCCAGCGTTGGTTGGCTGCTCATCGCTAGCATAGCGATGCGGGTAACAGTTTGTCTCATGTAACTGCTCTTATCCAGTTTGTAAATGTGGTCATCCATACATTCATTGACATCTTATGCATTTCCTTTTTCGTCTCCAATTGCTTCCCTCAATTTACTCTATACACCAGTCTCAAGTGAAAATTGGGCAGGTTTTCAGTTTTTCAGAGGCATCCTGGGCATAGCTGCAGTTGTTAGGCTACAAAGGACCAACTGGATAAACCAATTTGCTACAGCACCACTCTGAGGCCAATCAGTGCTGCAACTCTAGTTTGTCAAGAGCACCAAAGACAACTCACTGATTGTGGGTGAAGCAGCTAAACAATTATAGATTATAGAATAACGTCATTAAAAAGTATTTTCAGGGACCCCCAGGAATTTTGATTTTGAGATATTCAGGGGGTCCAAGAGGTCAATTATGTATTCCACATCATACTTTTAACGACTTTTGTTTTATTTGGTATTGTATATGGTAAGGTATGGTATTTAACTCTTTTGTGGTATAGCCTCTTTACAATGCTATGTGAGACACGTCAGGTGTAAGGTAATACCAATAAAAGATGAAAGATAAGACTGAGAAATTGTAGCCCCTAAGCAATATAGGGGTTAACCAAAAAGAAAATGAGAAAATACTTATATACAGTGCCTTGTGAAAGTATTCACCCCCCTTTGCATTTTTGGTGTTTTACTACCTCATCACCTGGAATTAAAATGGATTATTTGAGGGTTTGCATCATTTCATTTACAGAACATGCCTACAACTTTGAACATTTGATTTTTAGTTATTGTGAAGCAAACAACAAATAGGACAAAATAACAGAAAACCTCAGTGTGCATAACTATTCACCCCCCCTAAAGTCAGTACTTCGTAGAGCCACCTTTTGCGGCAATTACAGCTGCAAGTTGCTTTGGATAAGTCTCTATGAGCTTGGCAAAACTGCTCCAGCTCCTTCAGGTTAGATGGTTTCTGCTGGTGAACAGCAATCTTCAACTCTGACCACATATTCTCATTTGGATTAAGGTCTGGGCTTTGACTAGGCCATTCCAAAACATTTACACGTTTCCCCTTAATCCACTCGAGTGTTGCTTTAGCAGTATGCTTTGCGTCATTGTCCTGTTGGAAGGTGAACCTCCGTCCCAGTCTCAAATCACTGACAGACCAAAACAGGTTTTGCTCAAGAATATAGCTACTAATATAGGGCTACTATATAGCTGTTCGATTACAGACTGAAATTGTGTCAATTATAAAAGACTGCTGTCACGTATAATTTGTCACCCACCTTGTATTCTGTTCCTCATTAGTTTCTGACCACAGAACTGCTGCTGACCAGGTGCTTTTTGGCTCGTGGACAATTCTCAATGTAACAATTACACTACTCATATAATAGTAGCTTGGTAGTTGTGTGGTGCTAGTCTAAGAGAAGGGTGCAGTAGCATTGCTGGGGTCAGTGCCACTAATAATCCACCTATCCAGTCAAGAGCAGTAGGAAACTGGCTTAGAGGATGGCTGGTAGAAATTCTGCATGGTTATTAAAGAGAGTCTAACTGTAAGGTGGAGCTACAGGGTAGGTGTTTCTAATAAAGTGGCCGGTGAGTATATGATGAATAATGAACAGCTGTGGAGTGTTGCAACCAATAGCTTCTGTCTGGCACTTGGTGCCCCTGTCAAAGCCAATGTAATTGCAGTGCAATAGGCTACTGAGCTTAATCACTGTTGCATGCACATGCACTCGGACACACACCGAGTTGTACTACTAAACCTAAGCAGATATGCAGTTAATGCTGTTTACCAAGGTCATTTTTTTTCACCTGATGGTTATGGTGTTAATAGCATCCCCACTCGGCTTTGAATCCTTCTTGTATTTTAAAAAGGCAGCTGAGAATTTATGAGAAGCTATCAAATGTGAAAATTGGCTGTGAAAGCTAGATGGTGGACTATGATGCCGTATTTAAATGAACACTAAAAAGCAGATTTCCATATTCACACCTCTAAATGAGGAATCTGATTTATCACTCACCGTTTCTGCCTGTCTGGTAGTCGTCCCTTGGGGACTGAACTGGGGCCAGCGTTCCGTCTTTTCTTTTAAGGTTTAAGGTGGATCGGTGCTAAAAGACCATTGCTATTGAACACCACTTGTCATAAACCCCTCCACGCTAGCTCCATTTCAGCTTACTGTGCTGTCGCTACTGAGCGCATGTAAATTGTATAATGATATGAGAGAGAGGAAGGCGGCAGACGGGTTGGGTGTTATTTGGAAAGCAGCAAATTGCTCCTGCACTCCTGTGTTTTATCATAATGTTTTGTATTTCTTGTGATGCAGGGTGAAATCCCCTTAAGGTGACACACTGTGCAGAGGAGGCAAATTAAATCTGACAACTGCTTCGTTTACAAGAGCCTTGTTTATTTCAGAAATATCAGGGCTTTTTCAGCACAACTGTAAACGCTCCCTCAATAAAGCAAAAGAGAAAAGACAGAGCGAAAGGCGAGCGAGGAATGGCAGGGAAACGTAGCCCGGAGACACTGTGTTTGATGTGCGCGGTATACCAAACAATGCAAAAAAGCAGCGTTCCTTATCTTATTTGAGCAGTGGGTTTAAGTATTTCTGCACACTCCCCAGCGATCCAATCATAAATCAATGTGGAACAAGATGGGAATCGGAAAGTATCATTACAAAACAGACTAATGAAACAACCCAGCTCTCGTAAATGACCCACAGATCTCCTAGATATGGACTCCCCACAGTCACATCCACCGCTCGCTCGCTCTCTCCCCGTTCCCTCATTCCTTCCCACTGTGACACATCTTGACCATCTCCAGATAAGGCCACCCCTTGGTAATACAGATTCCTTTGTACGCCAGTTTCCATTATCGAAAAGCACACTATTTTAGCTAGCTGATAAATTGTTTTACTGCAGTGGAGATTCTAATTCCGGACTCAGTAAAAAGACTCTGCCATGCCCCATAGTAACGTACACTTAATACTAAACATTCACTACAACCTTTCTCTGGCCTAAATTAGCTTATCATTGCTATCTTCTATTTCTGAGGACCTCGGAAATATTCAAAGGAAAGCAGCTGAAGCCAGAATACAGCATGTTTGGGATTAACATGGCCTGGATTTCCCACCCTGCATGTGCTGTGCTAGCTAAGGCTCAATCTATTTTTTTTATTATTTTGCCCAACAACATGGCAAATCACTTCGCCCATGTCTAGAAGGATCCTACATGTTATCTAGAATCCTAGTAGAACAGAATCATAGTAGAGTAGAATTACAGTTAAAATGTATTACTAGAAGTGGACGGGTTCTTGCCTTGATTTGTTTTAAAAGAGGTACAGAGTTACAAAAAACTGAGACCAATAGCCATGGCATGACTGTTCTTTATTCAGATTAACATATTGTAGTCATCTTGCTCATTGCAGTAGTAATTATTAGCAATGCTGCAACAGTATGTCGAACCCCCCGACCCCATAACCGTTTATGTATGCACTCATATCAAAAATGGAATGATGTCATCAATTATAAATTCAGTGAACGCTGTCCTTTAACGCAACCGCCATCATTGTAAATTACAGCCGAAATCCCACAACTCATAACTGGAGTGATGTCATTGGACAGCTGTCAAAAAAAAGGCCTGACAACACAAAGGCACTCCCACAGGTCTCCATTAATATCATGGTGTGGAAGCAGAGAGTGAGTGAGAGAAATGAGAGAGAGAGAGAGAGAGAGAGAGAGAGAGAGAGAGAGAGAGAGAGAATAAGGGAGAGAGAGAAAGGGAGAAAGAACACAAGATAAACAGTAGAGAGAGAAGGTAAACGAGGTAGAGATTAAAAGAGAAAGACAAAGTACAAGACAGGATAGGAAGAGAGAATAAGAGAAAAAGGTAGAGATAGAAAAGAAAGAGGAAAGGGATGTGTGAGAGAAAGGGAGTAAGAGAGAGACAGAGGAAGTAAGAATCTGAGAAGGAAAAAGAAATAGAAGAGAGAGGCCAAGATAAAGGAGGTAGACAGTGGACACAGGAGCAATAGTAATGTAAGAAATGTAATAGAGGAAGAGAAAAGATGGATCAGAGACAGGAAGCAAGATAGAAAAGGGACAGAAATGGGCAAAGAAAGAGTTAGCATGTTTGTGTGCGTGTGTGTGTGTGTGAGTGAGAGAGAGAGAGAGAGATATGCATAGACAGGAAGAGATTTAGTGGATCTCCTGCCCTCGTGCCATCAGCACTTTCCCTCCCTATACTCTCTATTCTGACTTCCACTCATAAATCAAGCCCCCATTTATGCCCATTTACATTAGCAAGGCAAGCCCTCCTCGCCTGAAAGGCCCCGCCAGCCAGTTTCTGTTAAACAAGCACAAAGAAATCGATGGCGGCACTATGCCATTCAACAAGTCGGAAAAAAAGCATGTCTGAGGATTTTAGATTTCATCAGAAATGAAACATGAAAATGCTGCCAATATTCCTGAATAACATGAGAGCTAAAACACTGTTAATTCTGGATATATGCCTGAGGCACAGGAACATTTTTGCACCTAAGACATTGGACTGACTGCATTTTTTCCCCAGCACACGTGCCAAAAAGGGTTCTTTGGAGCAATGTCACAGAACATCCAGTTTTGGTTCCATAAAGAACCTTTTTCAAGGATGGTTTTGTAAAGAACGATTTTTGAACATGATGAGAACATGAAGTTTAAAGTAAGTCTGCATAATGTAAAATCAAAAATGTACCTTTTTAAATTGATCGGGTCATGTCGTATTAATCCCTGCTCATTATATATCATCATTAAAAAGATTAAATTCTTGAGTCTCTGTAATCTTCTTCCACCATCTTTAGCAGGGCTCAGTCTTTTTCAGCCTCTCTGTTCGAGTTTGTAGGCCACAGGGTGGCATTATCTGACCTCTGACACCAGTGTGGCAATGGTGTAGAAAATGATGTGGGATGCATTGGGCTATGAAAGTGAATGCTGTTTTATTGGAGCGCAGCATGGGAGAGCTGCTGCACAGCACTATCCAAGCAACCAAGATAGGAGGCAGGTCACTTCAAGGACCCCACAGCCTGAAATTACACATGCATATCTTTGAGTGCACAACATCAACATAAACAACAATTGGGCCTCTAATGCACCCCAATGGCAAACGTTAGAATACGCCATCAGGGCAGTGCTACTTCTGCATCCTCGCATGTTGGACTGACGGCATGCTCGATGGTACAGTAATATAACTATCATCTTACGAGGTACCAAGTGGTATTACATGACAGGACGGGCCAGGGCTAGTTGGTAGAACATTAACGTCAGTGGATATCCAATGACAAAAAGTACATTATGCTTGGTTGTCATATTGCTGATTTATAACCATACATTCATGACAGAAACCATTTAGGAACCCTTATTTTTAAGACCCTGTATCTGAAGCTAAATTTGATATAGAGATGTTTTGTGGTGTTTTATCTTACAGTTCCAGGAAGATGCAGCTACAAACCCAAAGCCCTGTTTTGCTAACATGTACACATGCTGCTTTTTTCAGACATGTGTACCTACAGTGCATACACAATATGATGTGTTTTTTCTTGCAATGATATTTGTTTTGCATGTAATATCCACCAAGGTGTTGCACCATATCACCTAAAACATCAATGCTACCACTCAGCAGTCCTGTGTCCATAACACCTGCGGTCATCAATGCCCTTATAACTGAAACAATAGAGAAGAAGAAGAATAGGAGAACAGCAGTGGCCTTTAAGGCAGGACATGCTGGAGTTTCTAGTCAATGTAGGAAAGAAAGAGCACAGCTCCTGATGCAATTGTTCACTTTGCAAACAGCTAGCCAGCAGACAGCCTGCTCTACATGGTTTATTTCTTCTCTCTCTCTCTCTCTCTCTCTCTCTCTCTCTCTCCATTCGAAGATCATAAAATCCACCATTCCATTCTCTCTCTCTCTCTCTCTCTCTCTCTCTCCCTTCTTTCTTTTTCACTCAGGCACACAGGGAGCATCAAAATCTTACCCCTCTTGCTCTCTCTCTCTCTCTCTCTCTCTCTCTCTTTTACAAATCTCTCTCCCTCTCTTCTTTTCTCCACAGAGCTGGGTCTAATTCCATGACTCCCTCTGTCGCTCGCCCTTATCCCCTGCTCTCTCTCTCCCCTTCTTCTCCCCGTAGGCCTTTGACAGGATTATATTCCTGAACCACATAAAATGCATTCCAAACACAGCACCTCTGCAGCAGTGCGATGCGCAAGGCTGCTGTGTGTCGAAGTGTGTCTGCGTGTTTGCACACCAAGCATCTTTGGTCTGGCTCTCATGTTAAAAGCGGTGAGACCAGGGCCGTGGTCATGCCTGCAGTCTCTCACCCAGCATGGCCTTATCGGCAGGCCTCAGTCAGGTGCCTGGCTAAACACGAAGCGACTGGACGGCCAGGGCTTAATGGAGCCCCTCAAACTGTTGGGAACCAATGGAATATTCCACTCCTTTCCAACAGCTGTGACCGATTTGGACAACCTTTTACTTAAATGTACACCATGTTTCTAGTTAGTGGTGGGTGAGGCGACAATATGCTATCATTAATGCTAGACATTAACGCACCGCATGCTTTTCCTCAGCATATTGTAGGTGTTGTCGGTAGTTCTAGGATGCTGACCAACTGCATGTTTCTTTAAAAACACAGCTGAACATAACCCATCTGGCACAACAGAGAGACAGGCAATAGAAGGAGAGCTAAATGAGTACCTATCAGTGCCAAATACAGACGGTGATGCAGATTTGCTGGCATAGTGGACAATATGCAAAGCTAATTTGCAGACAAAAGAAACTGGTGTATTCCTGAGACAAGGACTCCTTCTGAGAGGACATTCAGTACTGGCGGCAGCATTGTCACATGTCACAGATCACCTCTCAAGTCAGATAATGTAAAGAGACAATTTATTTTCTCTTTTGGGCTTGGCCTAATGTGTAATGGATATTATATGTGTATTCCTTTGTTTGTTCAGAGATTCCCTCAATTATTTGTTTACCGATTGATCATTCTATGATCTCCCCTCCAAAATGCATATTGCATTATTACTGTTGTAGGATTGCATGAAGTTAATTTTGTGCCAAAAGTTTCGAATCAAAAAACACATTTCACAGGCAAACTGTTAAGCATCTAAAATGATTTTTTAGCACACTATACTTAATTTTTTTTTCTATTGGCCCATATATGTTTTCATTTGCTTCTGATTTTCATAGGAGGCAGGTCTTAGAAGAGGGCTCTAATGACACACACTCTAATGATCAACTGGACTGGAGTAACAATGCAAATGCATGCTTTGTTTTATTGCTGCAGGGTAAAATGCAATGATACCAAGCAGGACCATGTTTCTGAGGCTGATCAAAACTATCAAAACTACACAGACTTGTACATGACAGTGACACTGTGCCACCATGCACGTTGACTCGCTAACATGACAAAAATATAACTATGCATAAAACAAACATTTGGGATGCACAATGTATGCATTAGGCGATGAGATCTATCTTAAGATCATGACTTAATCATCTTGTGAAAATGTATTTTTCCAGTCTCAAGATAGCAACAGTTGTATTCGTGAGATCACAACTTATAACAATTATGTTGTGGTCTCAAGTTTTATCTTGAGATCACAAGAAAAGTGAGTTGTGATCTGGAAGAAACAACTTTCACTGGACGGAAACAACTTTCTGCCTGTCTGTTTTTTAAATGTAGCACTCTTTAGTTTTGCTGTTACCTCACAACTTGTTGTCTGTCCTCAAAAATAACATAACATAAAAATAACACAACAACAACAATGCATTTTTCCATATCATCCAATCCTAGTCTGAAAACTGCACCTGACAGCAATGCAGTTGTAAGAAATTAGAGGAAGGGATAAAACAAAAGAAATGTGCAGGCTTTGCGAAAATCCACAAATTTGCATATCCATATCGGGCAGGAGTCTCATTATTCTTTCCTTAGCATCAGATGTATGCCTTTCCAGGTGTCTTTAAGGAAACAGATGCCATGCTAATTAGCTCCTAGCCTAGCGCTGATAGAAGAGGAGGCAATACGGCTACCTGACTAAAAATAAAACCTACTTTCTGTCATTCTAGCTCCCATCCTGAGAGACATCAACATCATTAGGAGCGTTTAACCCTTCTCCCCAAACGTATGCACACACAGAAAATACTACAGATGGCATCTACTGCAGCACTGGCCCTACCACTTCTATTCACAGTGACTTTTTTTTCCCTCTGTCATGCTAACATCAGTGTCTTCTCACTGTGTCCTTCCCCTGTTCCCATTGCTGTCTATCCTGGCACTTGAAAACTGCAACACTGTCTCAACGCTTGTTCTCCACGTCCCTCTTAGGACACCGATACTCTGCAAAAGCGGATAGACCCTCCTTCCTCCCTCCCCTCCCTTCCTCCCTTCCTCCCTCACTCACTCACTCCATCTCATTCCCCCTTTCAAAATATTCATCTTCATTTGAGACTCCCAGCTTCCTCCGTAATCAACATAAATAAGCACTTTTCTCCCCCGCCCCGTTCAGCCGAGATGTATACCCCCATTAATGTGGTTTGTAGGGATAAATAATTCAGTGGAAGGGATAAGTGAAATGTGTTGGGTTATAAATATGGCCTTGGGGGAGGAGAACTGCACAGACACAGCAGAATAAGATAAGGGTAATGTTGCCCTTTGCTTTCCATTTAGCCTTCTGGGGAACCGAGCCTCAAGTCCTATAATTATATGAAATCCATCTGAGAGCAAGCAAGCATGGGAGTGAGTGGGAGAAAACACTCTAATGTGTTTTTCCAGAAGTTTCCGGCACTCACTTTGCATATACGAGGACTCAGGTGAAATAGTGAAGTGGCAATTACGACTCGGAGCAACAACAACAAAAAAACAAACCTGTACAACACAACGACAATGAACAACCTCCCAAAATGAGTCATATCTGTCTGAAAATGAATTATGCACAAAATGAAATGACATGGCAAGAGGGACACTAAAGTATATGCAATGACCCAATGACGGTGCTCTTAACCTTCCATAGTGTAGCCTACACAAGAAATATCAATGATTAGTAATCAGTGCTTTGACAGTTTCCTTTCAAATGTAGCCAGCTATTATGACTATGTCAACCAGATCCTCTGTGAATTTGCAATCTTATGCAAATTGAACTCAGCTTTAGAATATGCGAGAGCTTGTGAAATTGTGCTATCACCAAGGTATTTCTGTCCTAAACACATACATCTGTGAAGTACTTTCAAAATGAAACTTAAATGCTCCATACTGGGAAGCCTCAGTCTCAGTTGCTCTGCCCACATGCTGACAGAGTGTTAGATATCCAAGATAAGTTGGCAACAATGATCTTTTCAGTTCCAGATGACCATATTTAGAAGTTATTCAGTAGGCTCTTTCCTGTAAAAGTAGGCAGATCTTGGCAATGTTAAGGCAGACGTCTCGCTTGTATAGAGCCATGGATAACAGATCACAGACACAGATTTTAGACAGGGCTAAGAGCTGATAAATTTCTGCATGGTAATGTTGAAACAATAGAAGGAAAGGCCTGAGTGCCTCAGTACAGAAGCCAAAATGCAGTGCCCTCCAGTGTTATTGTCATCCTTGGCTGTGAAACAATTTCTTTGTTGATCATCATATTGAATTTACACTTGAAATATAAATAAAACTTCTCATTGAAGAGAATAAGCAATGCATAAAAACAGTTTTCTTAAAAACACAGTTACTGGCACTCCTAGGAATTCCCATAAGCAAAATCTGAATTACAAATTTCCATTCCATTGCTTTTAGCTTTTTAAGCACATCTGAGCTATTAGTAGTCATAAATATGAGATGATAGGCAGGCCAGTACTCCTAGTTGTCTATTGAAATTGGCAAGAACTGAATACGCCAATGAATATTGTTCACCCTTGGAGATCTTGAAATATAGCAAATGAGATCTGACTTCAAAATGTACATCTCTATTATTAGGGTAAAGAAATTTGTGCAATGTGAAGGGAATGGTTTAAGAGGTAAAGCCTTCTCCAATGATATTCTGTTGGACAGCTGCAGACACTGGTTGCATCCTGATATTGCCACAATTAAACTCTATCTTCATGCCAACAAGTTATAAAGCCAGAGGAAAGACTCTGCTGTAACATTACAGCAATGACTGGAACCAGGTTGCATTGTCAGATGGGAAAAAATGAGCTTTTTGGCAAACAATTGTAAAGGTGGGTTTGGTGTAAGAGTAAAGGTCATGCAGGGAAAAACTAATGCCCACTGTGGAGTATGATAAAATACCATCTGTAAATAAAACAAAACTCTCCATAGCAACATGTAACGTATCAGACATTATGTTAACACCTGAACAGTAATTTTGGCCACACCCTTAGCAATTCTCAATTCTGGAGATCCTGTTGGCACTGCCACCTTTTTATATTGTTTTTCGCTTAACTGAATTAAACATGAAGATAATCCCTGAAGATTACAAACTCTTATTTAGCTCTTAGTTTTATTAACTTTGAACACCTCTCACTGGCTAACAGTAGCACTGAACTGGTGGTGGCTCTGTCATATTGTCAGGCTGCTTTTGTGTTAAATGCTCTAAGAATCTTTTTCAATCTTTAATGGCTCCATGTCATTGTCGATTGTGTCATATATATATATATATACACTCTATATACTATATATTTTCCATCATATATGACCAGTTCCACAGTTCTGAACATCCTTAAATGCACATAACCCTTCACTAATAAAAGAAAGAACCAAACTGGTGATTAAATTCTTCATCACTCTTTGCATATATACTTTCAGCTGGTGGTAAGCTCCTTTGGAGGATAAAGCAGTTTCTGTTATGCCAGGTAAAATGTGTTTTATTTAAATTTGTAAACTTTGTTATGGAATTTTTGCTTTCGCTTAAAGTAAAAACAGAGCTTGACTGTTATGTGGGACTTCTAACAACCATGCTGTTGCCGCGCATGGCCGTGCACCTCAGAATTTTCATAACTTGCCATTTACTGCATGCTGTGCTTCTGTGCAGGTTCATTTTATACCCATCATCAAAAGCATAGTTACACAGATAGCTGCACCCAGAAGGAAACAACTAACAGGAATGAAACTTGGTGGGTAGGTTTGACATTGTGAGACAGACGAATTGTTAAAGTTTCACACTCGGCTAGGCATGCGTTGTAAGCAAGGATGGATGGACCTTATCGCTGTACCTGACTGACCCAACAGACATAATTGTGGCTCATCTTTAGTGACGAATCTCGCTTTTGTCTTGGTGGAGATGACCAATGAATACGTTTGGGTAGGCACCGTGGTCAGCGCCAAACAGTTTGTTGTCACGTGTCACACATTGAGAAGGCCCTGTTAGTCCACAACAGAATATTCAAACTGCATGGAATGGATTATCACAGGACACCATTAGGAACCTCTACAACTCCATGCCGAGGTGTCTGGCATGTTGCGTTAGCAAACATGGTGCCCCAATGCCATACTGAGAGACACTACTTCTGTATGTGTAGCTCATTAAATACTATCCATATCAGTCTAAATTTATCATCATTCATTGTTCCTGGTAACCTTTATCTTCCTTCCCAATAGCACTGAAATCCCACACTTCCTTCTGGGTGCAAATATTCTTTTGATGTTGAGTGTATATACAGTACTTATTAAATTGTGGGATTTTTCTACATGTATATGTCGCCCTGCACCCACTAGACTCCGTACAGGACAATACGCATGACACTGAAATTTGTAGTTGTGCCACAAGCAATTCCATGGGTCCCACGGGAGTCACTTCGGAATGCAAAACTCTAACTTGTACTTAGTGAGCATTTTGACTGAGAAAGGTGGTCTGCATGTGCACAGTATTGTGTTGTGTACCCGCAGTGACACTGGCATGGTTGTGGCAAATGACCAAGCTTTGTGTTTACACCTGCACTGTCACTGCAGCATGGAGAATGATTGACCACTCAAATGACACTTGGTGTGTGGTGGGTTTGTGATAAAACAGCAAAGTAAAATCACTTTTAATTAAGTTTTCCATACCTGAGCACAGTCAAATCAAGTGACCATCATGAGGCATTATTCCTAATGTTTTTAAATTTCTAATTCAGCCTGCAAAAGCAATAAATCTGTTCTATTTTTTAGTCACATGTGCTAATGGTTTGTTTTATTCTCAGGTCAATTAACAAAGACACACTATTGTCAGCAAGGCCTCTTGGAGTGCAGGGAGATCTTTTAGCACTGTACACCACACTCATTTTAGCCGCTTTCCTCTTGTCCTCAACAGCCCTGTCGAAAAGCCCGCAGTTTAATTGCCTCTACAATAAAGACAATCACTATCATTTTGGCTATCTGAATTTAAATCCTCAAGATCAGAGGTTTGGGTAAAAAAAAAAAAAAAAAAGCTGGCCCATGTCTACCCGAGTAAAAATGCAGAGCTCAGGGAAAAAGGTAAGTAATTGGAAGCACTCTGAGGCAGGCACACCTGGGGCTTCCCTCCAGCAACATTACCTGCAGCCATGGAAAACAGATCGGTAATTACCCTGCGTAAGTTTCCATTCTTCCCTAATGTCACAATTGTTTCAAAAAACGGCAAGTCTTTCGCTCCCTTTCTTCCTCTGACATCTCTGCACTCATTAAGTCTTAGCATGTAGGTAAAGGTCAACACGGAAGAAAAGAACTAGCGGGCAAATAAGAAAAGAAATGATAATTAGAGCTGATCAATGTGGTGTCCTCAACGTTTTATCCTTTCTTTCTTTCTTTCTTTGTTTTCTTGCCTATGTTCGTCTACAGCCTGCCTATGTGTTCTGAACCCTCCAGCTAGGTACGTGCCTGGAGGGAAGTAGCACACAGTTAATGTGATTAAGTTTGACAAGGAAAATGGAGAAAAGAATTAGGCGTAATCAGGCAGGGGGTGAGTTGCCTACCGAAGACTAGGGGGTGAAAAGAGGGTGACAGGTGACCTTGTGTTTACACCAGCAGCTACGCTAAGTGATTAGCCCATCAGAGGCTAACTTGTCCCAAACAAACACTAGCACCCATGCCAATTTGACACTCATAGACATCAATAAAGTGGCGCTCAAGGCGTTTGATGTGAAATTATCTCTGCTTTCAAGAAGCAGAATATTCAGTTTGTGAACTGAAGCCCAAGTCTATAACATTTATGTGGGTTTTGTACAAAATGAGTCATAATTAATTTCCACATGACCATTTTCCAACATTTCTTTATCTCTTGCAACTAGACGGGTTGTTTTGTTACTGTGCCTTTACAACTGATATATGTTAGTTACCTCTGTTGTCATATAACTTGTCTATAACTTAGGATGGAATGGATGGGATAAACTGCTGTAAGCAATGAATATCTGCTGTTGGAACACAACATTGAATCTCCAAAATATAAACTTTATTTAAAAATAACTTTCACAGGAGAAAAAAACATGCTGTGAACACCTGACTTCAATTCTCAAAAAAAAAAAAAAAAAATCCTTGAAGCAGTTTTATAACCATGTGATTGGCTCCACTCATCATTCATTGAGTGTTTTCTGGCCAGTGGATGAATGAAGGGTGTTGCTGAGTGATTGTTGTGCCTCGCCACCACCAAGCCTACTGAGGCAACAAACAGATGAAGAATGAAACAGCAATTCTCAAGCCACCAAGCAACTCTTGCGCTCAGCACATTTTATTTACCTGCCTATGCAAATGGAGTTGTCAACCTGGGGTCTCATTCCATGACTTACTAATTTCTGATACATCATTAAGACAAGCAGTGCGCACAACCTCAGTGTTCGGCTGATGGATATCCCAGAAGCCCAGTCAAGCGTCAGTCGCGCCAGCCTCCATTTCGTTTGATTTAATATTCTGCTTGGTGGTGATTTATTAACGGGTGAAATAGGACGCAGGGCTTGTTTGGGGTGAGTGGGATACATAGGCATTGCAGTGACAGTGGGCAGGACAGAAAAGGACATATGAAAGAATTTGCAAGCATGAGGGATGGTGCAGGGAGTGATTTCCCCAGATACTAGCTGGCCTAACCAAAATTGTTTGTTGCTTTTGGTAATTTGAGAGAGGGAAATGAAAGTAATACTAAAATAATAGCTGTATTAGCTAGCTAAGTTTTTTGGTCAGTTTGCTAGCAACTGTGCAGCAGCTTTTGCAATTCTGTAATGATCTCTCCAGAAACTAGCTGGTCTTAGGCTGATTATATCACCATAAGTTTATAGAAGTCAAAGGTACTGATAGGGAGTATGTCCCCTATTTCACAGCAATAAAGGTTTCTACTCATTAGGAGAGGCTGGATGTTTGAACCTGGCTGTGAGGACTGCATTAGTCTACAAAGGCATTGATGAGTTCAGGTACTGATGCTGAAGCGATTGTGCTCCATCACCCCAGAGAATGCAGTTTCACTGCTCCATAGCCCAATGCTGGGGACCCTATACCACTCTAGTCATTGCTTGACATGATCACCTTGCGTTCATGTGTAACCAGACCATCAGTTTATATTGGTCAGTACTTTTCTATGAAGATTATACAACCTGTGTGAGCAAAGTTCAACTGTCTGTATCAGCAATGGTTGCAACTAGCTGAATCCTCCCATTAACGTGTCTGGATATACAACATAAGTGCCAAAATTATTCTACTGTTATTCTTTTATTTGCTTTCAAGTGCCAAATGATATTTCTCCTCTATTGCTTTACCTTTATGTAACCATTCCATTTGTACCATTCCATCATTCTAACCTATGGTTAGTTCCAAAATAGAAAAGACTGCACCTAATAATAGACTGTACAGAATATCACAAGCTAATTAACTACACACATACATACTTTGAACACCACTTTGAATGATCATAACATATTTTTAATCTGCTAAAGAATACTGGGAAACATGCAAATAGACCAAAGAGACTCCAACACAAGGTCTGCCCTCTGGTAGAAAGACAAGTGTGTCCAGAAAAAGAGGGCCAACATGTCAGTTTGGATTTTTTTTCAAGCCACTACATATTAATAGCTATGCATGTCTGGGCATACTATAACTGTAGCTATCCTGGTAATTTATAAAGCAATATTAGATGCTAGCTTAGTTGCTAATTATATGGAATAACCATCAATGAAATGTATAAGGTAAAGCTTCCAAATGTTCACATATGATACTTCATAGCAGAATCTGAACTATGATAATATCCCTGTGATTATCAATAATCATTCGTCTAAATTTACATAATTGTCCTGGCTCGGTCTGGTTGTTGGCTCCTTAATATATTTAACTTGGCACATGGATAGTAATATCAAAGTATCAGCTGCACAAGCTAGCTTTTGTTAAAAAATGAGCTTTAAATTGCTGGTTGCTTGGCTTGGATAATAGTAGAGAGAAATAAAAGTAATATCAAAGGTTCAGCTGCAGTAACCAAACGTGCAATTCTCCAGACACTAACTGGTCAATCTAAAGCATTGGTTTCTTGACTTAAAGATCTGTTATGCTTTTTTTCATATTCATAACTTTACTTTCTGGTCCACTAGAATAGATTTACATCTTCAGTTTTAATAAAATTCCTATATTCCTTTTCTCATACTGTACATCTGTATTTGCCATCTGTCTGAAAGGCTCTGCTATAGCTCCTGTGTCTTTAAGCCCCTCCTCCTGATGTGCCCAGTGTGCTCTGATTGGTCGCCTCACCCACTTTGTTCTTACGGGTCAACCAAATGGCATCCTATTACAAGTTTTGTCCCCACCACACTGTTGCTGTTCGTACAATGGTGTCGGGCTAGACTTGGTGCAGGGCGTCTCAGAATATTCAGTTCTTAATTTTTTTTTAACTCTCAGTGTGTTGTGTGAATATATGGAACTTGGTAGGCGGGCAATAAGAATTGTGTTACAAGATGATGTCACCTTGTAACAGAGAAAAGGGTTGGAATTCCGACAAGGCATTTCAGGCAGCTGAGAAAAGCGTTTTCCATAAGAGAGAGTTTCTCCCTCTGGGCTCTATAACTTTGCAGACGGTTTACATACACAAGAAAGTTACATAACACACTAAAGGATAGGGAAAAAGTGGAAAAGCATAATAGGCCCCCTTAAGGAAACTGGATTAGAGAAATGAAAGTATTAGCTGCAAGTGAAAGGAACAGTTCCTTTAGCTAGGTTAGTTTGTCAGATTTCTAGTTGATTAGCATTCATGCGGCAGCATCTGTGCATAAACGTGATTACAGAGAGTATCACCATATGTACTGCTTTACTGTCATGTGATTGGTTCAAACAGTCAACCTAAGAAAAGTGCTCTTTGCTATTGACAATTACAGGCCCTTCAGTCATGGAATTTTAGCTACAGTGCACAAGTTGTAGATATCAGACGAGCATGCTTATTTTAAGAGGTTTATCCTGAATATCTTTAAAAATGATAACATGCTGTGCTTTGATAAGCATTTCGGTAATCTGAGATCACAATGCAATATGACAGCAGACAATATCCTTTAATCAGTCTTTAATGAGCAAAAGAAATAACAGTGTTTTAGTTAGTTGACAGAAGAATAAAGCCTGTTAAAAGAGAATGAATATTGAACACGAAATAAGCATAAGATTACAAGTAATTACACTCCAATGCACACTCCACATAACAAATATTTAGTCTTAGCAATAAGCTGTAACCACTGATATCTTCTAATTACAACAGAATGCTTCCAATCACCTCCATAATAACTCAGCACAATAAATCTTTACCGTTGGAGCTGTCTATTGTAGCCAGAGCTGTGTCTCGGAGGGACAGTTTCCTTTCATGTGCATCGAGCGTGCTAAACTCACTGATAACTCTCCGTGTTTGTGCGTCTCCTCCTGCGCCTCCCCTTTAACCTCTCAACAACACTAACAATCCACCTGAGGACTGATGCCTGGCCACAACAACGACAGGTCCGCTCGATAGCCCAACTGGCAAATTGCTTTTTAATGTTTTTGCACAATGGCCCAAAACAAAGCGGATTGTTTTGTCTGTAATAGGCGGTAGGGCCATTTAAGCCAAGGGTGATATATGTTCCACTATGGAGCACAGGTGTCACCCAGTGGCTGCATGTGTGTGGGGGGGTACTGAGCTCTTTTTGACGGATTTGGGGACAGTCCCAGAGAAACAGGACACAAGCAGCTCAGAAGCTCCTCAGAGGAAAGCAGGCCAGCAGCAGATCAACAGTGCAGGCAACTAGGGAGAAATAGACTTGAAAATGATCAGCAGTGTTTAAAAAAAAAAGCAAGAGAGGAAAGGAGGAAATTTAGAAACAAACAATTTATGCGTTCATGCACAAAGACATATAATAATACAGAAAGGTCACCAGACACCTTGCGTGTTTAAGGTGGTAGTAACTTCAGGCTCCTGCAGATGGCATTCCATGAGGATGATTGGGTTCTAAATACCAGGATTAGAGATGGTAGAGTACAGTGAATTTCTTGTTGGATGTGTAGGAAATGGGTCGCAAAGCAGATGATTGGCAAAAAGGAGTGATTGCATTTGGGCGTGCCAAAGACCATAGTGTAAAGGAAGTAACTGAATTTGCAGGTGTATGGAAGCGTACGGTCATACAGGTCTACCAACAGTGTTAAAAATCCCAGTCTACAGGAAATTCTTCTCAAAATTATGCCAGAGAAGGCATCCACCATATGTGACCCAACTGTGCAAGTTTTTGATGCAAGAATGGCTGAACACTGATGTGGCCTACATCCAGAAATTGTCCAGTCCATGCCAAATTGAATCACAGCTGTTATTCGTGCTTGTGGAGGTGTTACACGCTATAAGGTATGTTTCAGTCACAGGTGACTTTTCTTTATTTATTTTTTTGGACAGTCCACAAATTGACCTCCTTGTACGTCCTTTCTTCCTTCCTCCTGTTTTTGTGTCCTTATTTTGGCTTTTTGTCCACTTATAACAGTGTTGCTTAACTCCCCAAAGCCCCTCCAGACAGTCCACATGCATTGGAGTGTAATTAATGAGAAACAAAGTGTTAAATATGGGAACGAATTAAGAAAGTGTACTCACAAATTGAACTAATTTTAATTTTCACCCCGTCCCCTCCAGGGCTCCGTAATTTGGTGTGTTGTACAGATGCTTGAAAATCAATCAGTCTTGCAGTAAAACACACAAAAAAATCACAACAAGCAGCACACCAACTATAAAACACAGAGGTTAAAGGAATTATGGCAGAGCAGAGCTGAAAGGCTATGAAGGAAGGTGAGTACATTATGATACAGTAGCTGTATATAACCGCAGTTCATTCACTCCTTTATAATAAGGGGCACAACAAGCAGAAGCAAAGACTCAAATTCTTCCACTGACCTACAGACATACCTGCAGTATCACTCGTTCAGCTCCAGTTAGCTCCAATAAGAGGTGGTGAACTTCCTGTGTTGTTTGTGTTGTAGAATGGAATGTATGGAATGGAATGTAATGGAATTATGTGGTTTTGGTCAAGAAAAAATGTACTTGGTTTGAACAGGCCTTAAGATATCATGATGATGATAGCAGATCATTCGCTTGCGTCTGCAGACATGTCCTTCACCAAGTTTTGACTCTCTTCCAATACTCTTTCAGTATGCTCACAATCATCAGATTCATCCAGTTACAAGATATTCTTACCAATGCTCTGTGCAGTTACACATTTCCACCAGAGAGGGCTCCAAATCCCCAGAACTTACATAGAATAGCTTTAACATGAGACATTATATCAATGACATTATATGTTGCACAAGTGATGATTATTTGAGTCAGCCCTGCTAATAAGATTTCATATATCTGAATTTCCTGAATGCAAAAAATAACATTATTGCAAACAACAATATGGAAATAACAATACATATATTAATATATATCGAATAGTAATTATTATTATTATTATTGTTATTATTTCAAAGTAAATAAATGATGCAAGGTTCCGCTATATTTCCCACTGTTATTACTGTATATACATGTTACAAATGTAGCACTATTATACCCTCAGTATTTAAATGTAATTGCCCACATGTAAAACCCATTAGTCACAGACTTATAAACGCAGACATTGAGGTTTAAACCACGGCCAATAACAGCCACCCCACCTCAAGCTAAACGGCTGGCAGTATGCTGGGGTTGTGTTAACTGAAACTGTTGCCTGTGCTCTCGGCTACGTGCCTGGTAATTTGACGTGTGAGCTGGAGTGACAAGTAAGGCACAGATAGCTCTGAATGTGACTTTAGGCGCTGATTGAGCTCCTGCTCTGTTTCTCCTTTATTCATGCACACATCTGCCTGATCCAAGCACTCGCCCTGAGCCATGCTCACACGCCAAACCAAGGCCACTTTGGAATAATATTAATTAAAGCCAGAGCTAATTGTGTGGTTCTTTGCTGTCAACCAATTATGTTCTATGCTCTTTAGGGAGAAAAGACAAGAGGGGGGGCAGGGGGAGGGAAAAATAAATAAGCGAAATAAAATAAATGTTTGCTTGCTGTGAGATCCAGCTGTCATCAGATTTAAATAAGCATGTATTTAATTAACATACCAGTCCACTGGAGAATCCATCAATATTCATTTATACGAAAAAGCATAGCATCTCGCTCTTCTGAAGAACTGAAATTGGTCTAATGATTTACAGGGAGATGCAGAATTCGGAATGTGAAATGGAAAGCAGAATTTGCTGAGTGGATTTCATCATCTCTCATTATCAAATCAATGTTGCTCTTAACAGTGTGATACTAGTTTTAGGTCAATGCACACTTGGTGTGACCTATTTGTGCTAAGCTCTTGGTTTGTGTTACATGCACAACACACATGTTTATATCAAGCAGTTAAAAAAAACACATATGAAACATAATTCAGAACCTCAGCCAGCATAGTCATGTTGCACTATTAAGATTACTTATTTTTGTTTTATGCATTTATTTTACGGATTTATGCCTTTACTTGACATGAGTCAGTTACTTTTTGCAGCAGTAGCTTTTCCAAGGAGCAGCTTTTTCAAAGTAATGGGGAAAAGATGGAGTAAGGAAGGGAGGGAGGGAGGTAGAGAGAAAACAAACTCAGCTGCAGAATGCAGGGAGGGCAAGGTTTTGCCCTGTCAGCAGAAATGCTGAGAGAGAGATGGGGACATTGACTAGAGATAGAGAGAGAGAGAGAGAGAGAAGGAGACAGGGAGATAAAGAGGGGGAGAAAAATATTAGGACATTGAATAAAGAGAGAGATGTAGACACTGATTAAAGAGGAAAAAGAGATTGACTAAAGAGAGAGAGAGATTGACTAGAAAGAAAGACGGAGATACAGAGATGGAGACAGTGACTAGACAGAGAGAGCCAGAGATAGAGAGATGAGGACTTTGACTAAAGAGAAAGAAAGACAGAGAGAGATTTGGGCGTTAATATAAAAGATTGAGAGAGAGAGATGGAGACACTGATTATGGAGAAAAAGAGAGAGATGGAGACACAGTGAGGGAAAGAAAAAGATGGGGACATTGAGGAGGGACAGAGAGATGGAGAGAGAGAAATAAAGAGAAAGAGAGACTAAAGACAGATATATAGAGACATTGCTTAGAGAGAGAGAGAGAGAGAGAAAGAGAGAGAGAGAGAGATTTGTGGACAATGACTAAAGAGAGAGAGATTGGGACATTAAATAAAGAGAGGGAGAGAATGAGACTAAAGACAGATATATGGAGACTTTGATTAAAGAGACAGAGAGCGAGAGACTTGTGAACACTGAGAAAAGACAGGGAGATATTGGGACATTAAATAAAGAGAGAGAGTGAGAGAGACTAAAGACAGATATATGGGAACATTGATTAAAGAGAGAGAGACAGAGAGATGGGACACTGGCTAGAGAGAGAGCAGAAGACATGGGGACAGAGAGAGATTGCGACATTATAAAGAGAGAGGGGGAAAGAGAGAGGTGAAGATTGACTAGAGAGAGGGAGAAATGCTAATGAAAGAGATGGGGACACTGACTAAAAAGAGAGAGATTGGGAAATTAAATAGTGAGAGAGATGGGGACATTAAACAGATTGAGTTGGGGAGAGAGAGAGAGAGAGAAAGAGAGAGAGAGAGAGAGAGAAAAAGAGAGACTGAATAAAGTGACAAACACACTAGCCATAGAAAAATAGAGAGATGGAGCTAGGGAATATGAGGCAGTGCGGATAGAAAATGCATCAGTGAAAGAGAGAGAGAGAGAGAGAGAGAGAGAAACATGTCAGTTTTGGGGGTCTGACGGATACACACTCTCAGGTGGGGGCTGACTCCCCCTACAGCCTCACCGCCAGCTGCTGTCACTTAGAATAAAGCGAGAGCAGGTATGAGGAGAGTGAGAGAGATAGAGGACGAGAGAGAGACGGACAGACAGAGAGACAGACTCACACACACACACATGGACACACTGCAGTAAAAACAGCCTTCACAACATTGGCCCTAATGAGCTCCTGGCAATATTTTAGCATAATGCTCTGCACGTCTTAACATGTGCAAGCACAACTGCTGCAGAAGATGCCCCTCCGTCCCAACACGGCTGTATATTCCTTGACACACTATTGGATTAATTGATAAACGAAGATGCATATATTCATCAGAACTCATCTTGTTGCGGGACGTTTCTCTGCATAATACATTCACTCCTTCACTCTACCTCATATCTTCTCTCACTTCTATAGGACGTACAGCCTCCGAAAGTAAGGGAGATCATATATTTAACACTGTCTCCTTTCCCACAATCCCTCTGGAGCGTTGAGAATGCAGACTCAGGTAATGTCACAGTAATCCCTTCTCGTTACTGCTCCCCCACAGGGGCCTATCCACACAGCTCAGCCTCAATGGCAGGCTCCCAGGCAGGGTTCAGAGATGGAGAGCCTGGTAACGAAGCTCGCGCTATTTTTAAAGAGCCTCTTTCTCAAATACCAGCACAGCTTGTTAAGGGCTCGTCATTAGAGCACTCCCATACCATCCCCGTTTCACAGGAGCTCGGAGTGACTGCGCCCGGGCCTAGCGAAAGTGCCAAAGTTGTCACATGTTTTTACAGAGTTAACATCTCACCTTGCTAATCACACCACTGTGAGTGAATGTGGTCAGATGCTGTCAAGCCAACAAGGTAAGTGCCGTGCAATTATTGCCCTAGCGTGTGGAAGATGCAGGGATAATGTGCGATGTCAGTGCTAGCAGGAGGCCAAGTTAGGACATGCGTGCTAATGCAGGCAGCAAGGTTGTGAGGTCATGGAGCACTTTTTAGAGGGGACATGGGGAGTGGGGGCTTACAAAAGATGACACCATGCTAGCATTCGGGAAGGAACTGTTTTCTGTAAATGTCATCTTTTGGTTTCTGTGGTTGGCTGCGATTCAGTAGAGAAAGTCTGAACTGAGCAAGTTAGTATAAGTGCTAACTCTATAGCTAGCTGAGCTAGTGCCAAAAAACATCCTTATAGAACAAACGTATTATAATATGGATAGTCACGGTTAAAATCTGATTGGCTGAGCCATGTTAGTGCATGACAACCTCACAACAACTCTGTATTATTGTGCCACAAAACACTTCAGCTGCTAATAGAGTCATCTTTGAATCTAATGCTACTTGCATGGACCTCAGAGTATACTGATATAGTAAGAGCCTGTTTGCTTAAACTGATCGGCTGACAACTTATTTTCTTAACTACCACGAGGCTGGTCAGTTAGCTAACAGGCTAAAAAAGATATTAACCAGGGTATACAACTCCATTGTTAATATCATAGGCTTGAATTATAGTGCTTACAATATAATTCACTGCAATATAATAGTCTAAAGGATGTCTCTTGATGTCTAAATAATGTTTTTACACACTTCTAATATCCTTGTTTTAGTCAGAAGTGGATCAAACCCAAGTTAAATATAAGATGACACTGTATTCCCATAGTATGTTATGGAAATTGTCTAGCTTCTGTGACCAAAAAGTGCACTATTTGTCAAATAAGGATGTGGCTGAATCCCAAATTTCTAAGCTCATCGGACAAACAGTTAATCACCTTGTGGGTTTAAGGTAGTAACTTCAGGTGCCTGCAGACTGCACGAGGATGATTGGGCTCTAAATACCTGCAGTGTGTGATGAGATTCATAGATTGAGAAGAGGTGGTACAGTGCAGTAAATGTCTCAAAATTGGTTGAAAAGCAAATGATAATAACTGGCAGAATAATGTGGGTGTGCCAAAGGTCATCATGTGAGGAAAGTAGCTGGATTTGCAGGTGTATGGAAGCGTACGGTCATACAGGTCTACTACCAGCATTGACAAAAATACCAGTCTACAGGAAATTCTCCGCAGAATTGTGCCAGGGAAGGCATCCACCAAATCTGGCCCAACTACTCAATTCTTTGATGCAAGAGAGTGTCTGAACACTGATGTTGCCTACAGTCAGAAACTTGTCCAGTCTATGCCAAATTAAATTACAGCTGGTACATTTCAATCACAGGTGAGAATTTTTTCATCTGGTGAGATTATTTTTTTTTTTGTTAAACTGCACACTGCTGGGCTGCAGGAGCCAGTAATTAAATTTCTACATAGTGCACTATTATTGTTACTATTATATAGTGAACAGTTTTGTGAACAGGGCTGTGTTATCAAGTGCTCATTATATATATATGACAAAAAGTTAAAAACAGTTCCTGAAATGACTGCAGTATGCAGTGATGGGAACCAAGCACTCTTTATTCAACCGTCAAAAGTTGCAAAGATGCCATACTCTAAAAGTACTACCTTTCCAGGGGTATAGTTGTACATGTCAGTTATTTTTAGTGATAAATTATTTTCTAAAAAAACATGTTCCATGTTCTTTTTTCATATTTTATACTGGGCACCACCTATAACAGCAATAAGCCACTCAAGTCTGTGCATTTCCTGTCTTGTAATACCACTTTGTAACTTTGAAGCGCTCTTCAGAGTACTAAGTAAATGGGGAGTATGGATGTGGAGTATCATTTTTGATGGATTTGCTTTGTTCTGCATTTACCACTTCTACAGTAGCCTCATGGGGAATTCACAGTTTGAATTTTCCCCAAACGTCTCACAACCATCATAGAAATTCTCTCTTTTCAATAATAGCAGACAATAAATACAGATTTCGGTTAGAAACTGCTAACATACCTCTGCTAGGATGGCATTCACAATGAGCCTTGGTTTATTCGATCCTTAAATGTTCCCTGTACTGTAGCTAATGGAGGAGTTCTAAAGGAAAATAGTTGATCTCACTAACATCTCTGAAAGCTGTAGAGAAAAATCAATCGATCCAAGAAATTCATCAGACGTGAGATGAAGAAAATAATATTACAGACAGTCAATGCCAAGTGCCTGCTGGGAATTGCAGTGTTATTAGATGAAGCAGTTAGAAGCCCCTGGGGCTTCAGCAAGGAGAACCAAGCACAAGACAGCTACATTTGTCTCAGCGAAAGGTCACTTGCTTGATGTCAAAATCTGTTCATACAAAAAGTAGCCTATCTACAGTTCCAGTAATTGATATATCAACTGTACGTGTTTCTATGACATGCATAAAATACATGGCCAAAGATATTATATATGCATGAATGCTTTTTAAATTGCAATCTCTATGAGAATTACTTTACATTTGAATGCACACTCATGCATACACACAAGCTAAACAGCCACACCAAAAACAGCAAAGTCTTAAATCATTTGTTTAATAAAACCCATATTAGACACTTCCAAATAATTGACTTACTGCGCAATAAGCTTTATTCATTACAGCCTACATTAGTGCACATATGTGCTGCAATCCTAAATACAGTCAGTTACTATATCTATATTTTTTGCTGAATGCCTGCATTCTAATGTACAACTTGTATGTGATCTAATGTAAATGCACAGCTGTCTAAGGACCCTTAGCTTTCCTACATGATGCAGTACAACAGGTAAAGATATATGCAAACAATCAAATGCTTAAAGATTCAGGTCTGATTAAGAGAGTGATGTTGATACAACAGCACTGTACTGCTCATCAATCACATTATAGCATGTACTGCTCATATACCAGTCATTAAGTCTACATAAATGGCAGAAAACAAATATCTATTTTGACATTACAGGATGAACTTAAAACACAAAACATCATCATGGTTGGTACAACAAAACATGGTAAATACAGTCAAACATACCTTTGTATGAATTAGATGTTAAAAAACGAGAGAATAAGGTAAAAATAAGGTAAGAAGATACAAATAAAAATCCCACATGAAATGAACTGCAGAAAAAAAACAACAACAGGAAAATAAAAAATGAACAAAAACACAAGGAATGCTGGGAAACTCCACCTCATTATTACCATATTCAGACAGGCTGTTGAAAACCTAGTACTGGCCACTTTCCCAACATGCTTTGGAAATAACAGCTAATCAGCAAACATTAAGAAGTTTGACCTGCTTGCAATAAACTCAAAAGTCATCTAATGCAACCTAAAACTTATTAGAAAAGAATATTGCCAATATTTTATTACTATTTTAATAATAAAAAAAATAATACATGATAGTTATAAAGTGCTTTTCAAGACCCCGAAGATGCTTACAATTAAATCACTACATAGAACATAAAAATATATGAACAATACAACTCAGTACTACAGAGAATGACAGCAAAAGGAAAACCTGAACGAAGAGGTAGTTTAGCTTTGGGGAAGGTTGTAGGCGAGCGATAAAAAGGTATGTTTTGAGGTTAGATTTGACTGTGGGGAAAGAATCAGACTGCAGTGGGAGAGAGTTTCAGAGGAGGAGGAGCAAATCTAGAGAATGCTTGATCGTTTGGACACTATGAAGGTTTAATAGGTAAGGTAAATTTATGTGACTAAGGGGTGGATTTTTCCTATTTAGTCCTAAAATAAAGCTGCGTATCATCATACATAACAGTGAGAAACCAGTAGCATATGATCTCTCAGAGAGAGATTATATAAATAATAAACAAGAGAGGTCCAAGTACTGAAACTTGTGGAACCCCTTGAGTGACAGGTGGTAGAAGTACAACCAGAGAGGGTAATGAGCTGCTTTCTTTAAGTAACGTAAGATGTGAACCAGTGCAGGGCAGAGTCGTCAGAGTCGCATACTCTTGACAGGAGGACTGAATGACACACTATGTCAAATACTGTGCTTAAGTTCAGTAAGATGCTACGAACACCAGCAACTGCAGACACAAGAAAATCGTTGGTGACCCTAATCAAAGTAGTTTCAGTGCTGTGAAATGGGCAGATTTCCGACGAAGAGATTGCTGATTACTAAGTAAGCTTAGAGTTAGCTGGCAACAGCACTGTTTGAGCAGTTTCGACAGAAATGGAAGACTAGAGATGGGATGGTTGTTATTAAAATAAGATTCATTTAGGCCAGGTTTAATAAGAAGATTAGATTTTTGGTGATAAGTTCATACTCAGTACTTTCTATGACAAAGTCTTAACCAAGTATGATTATAACTAATCATGCAACTGTTAATGGATGATTAGTGATACATTCATGCCCAGTACTTTGTATGACAAAGACTTGATCAAGTATGATTACAACTAATCATGCAAGTGATTGCACGATTGCATGATTATAGCTATTATCAGTCCTCAAATGGTGTACTACTAAAAAGTCATAATCAACACTGAAGAAACCACCAATATGCGTTCCTTAAAATAAAGTGATGCCAACTGTTCATGCTGCACATAGACTATTAACGCTACTTTGCTCTACAAAAGCAAGCCAAATGGAAACCAGCAACTTTTACCAGTAGGATCTCAGTGATGTGTCCCCGAATTACAATGCCCTCTGGGCCTGAAAATGAAAAATGAATCAGAGTAAAGAGACATCCAAATGTATTTAAAGAGCCTCATTTCAGAGCCCTATCCACGTCACGTCACAGTGATACGACGAGAAATCTTTAACTGGGGTAATTACTCCAACCATGTGATTAGAATGTCAGCTGATGACATTGGCTAATTAGGTCTGTCCTGGTTTCTCCCTCATGTGCAATGGGAAGGACCACCACTACTAGCAGGGGCCTTGACATTCTTCACTGGACTATGACATATAAAGGTTTGGATGAGAGGGTGTGAAACAGAGGGACCTTTTAATAATTTGAGACACTTCAGACACAGAGAAAAGTTCAATACCCCGTATATAACGTAAGTTGTAATTGGACTGATATTCTCTCGACCTTCACGTTTGTTGATCTGGATGTTCCTCTGAAACGTCAGACCCAGGGACAGCAATTGGAGTCCTCGAGTATTGACCCAAGATCCTATAGGAGGCATGTGGAGGGTGGCTATGTGTTCCTGCCTACAAATCATTTCACAACACCTTATCACAATCAGAAGACCAGATCAAATTTAGCGTAAACAAAAGGCGCACACCTGCTTGTGCTCCATGTGTGGAGGGCATAATATGACTGAAGCTGATTTTCAAATGTAAAAGTTAAATAGTTGTTTCAAACAAAAATCAATGACAATAGCATCCTCTCCACACACATACACATACAACATTTCTTATTTTTGTTTTGAAACAGCTGTATGAAATCTCTTGAAATGAACTGCCATTGTTGATTTAAATGAAGCTCTCTCTTCTTCTCGAGCCTTTTGGAACATTTATTGAATGCATTGGCATTTGGGCTGCCTTTGTAAAGATATCCTTTTATACATTGCCTACTGTCGTTCCTTTTATTTCTGTCTTCTTGGCAGCTTCAAATGCATTTAGTTTCCTATTTTATTGTTGCTCAGTCACTTCTATGAATCATATTTGCTTTCCATCACTGGAAGAGTGATTTCCAGCAATATGGTCAATTGTTTGAAAAAGTTCTCAGTAATAATTAGAATATTTATTCAGACTTCCTTGGAACACAAACGCAAAGGATGGTTTTTAATTAAATTTCACACTGTGTATTTGATGAGGGAAGCTTTATTCTTATTTTCATGGTCAATTTGCCTCACGTGACTGTATCACAGTGTATTAAAAAAAAAAACACTGGAATTCTAGCAAGTGAGCCAAAATGCTTCAAATCTTCAAATCACAATAAACTAGCTTCATCTATTCACAAAGGCTGAGCATGATCTCAGGAGAAGATACACCACTTCCCCTGCAATCGCTTTTCTAAATGGAGTTTCAGCACACTGCTGAACGTTGTTCTCACAATGGAGGCAGTGAAGTATATTTAACTGAACAGCAACGTAATTAATTTCAGCTACTGCAGTGCGGCAGTCAAATTAAATAAATTTCTCCCCCTATTATCAGGGGGTATCTTGCCACCAAGCTGCAGATATGAATGCTTTGCATCAGTGATGAGAAAGAATAAAAGTTTGTGGTTTTGATAATTACTCCCAGCATATGCTGCACAAAAGGAAACAAAAAAGACGGGATTGAACATGGCATAATTGCACAAGTTGGAGGGGTTTCTTGTTTGTTCAATAAACATGTGCTTAATTTTCTGAAAGTCCCCAGTTGCTTTTCATTAGGTAACCTGTAATGAGAATTCCAACGATTAACATTTAGGCTCAATTTCCCCATCCATAAAAAAAATTAATTCATAATATCAACTTACTCAGGGGAATGAGGACAAATTTAATTATACCTTTATACAACGACAATTTTTCCCCTCTGAAACTGCCTGTGGTTAAAATTAGAGGGAGAATACATTGAGTATATACATAGCTGCTAAAAAAAGGTTTCCTTAATGGTGCCATAGAATTTATTTATTCAGCTTTTTAAATTGTTCTCTGATGTCTACATAGAACATATGTGACTGCCCATATTTTACAGTTTTACAAGCCCATTTTCAAGCCTAAGAGTTGGCTCTAGAATGAAACGAGCTGTTTCCTTTTTTGTGGGAGCTCATGAATAATTTGATGAGCCCTGGTCTGATTTGCTGGTTTACAATGAGACACCGCAATGATCACATGTTGAACCAGACACATACACATGGGGTAATTTTATTGTCCTGTAAGTAAGCTAGGTTGTCGCATTATTTAGTTATCTATGCTAACATTAGTCATTTGGAGCTTCCAAGTACCTAATATCAGCTACTTTCTGCATCAACACAAAGTAAATAAGAATTGTTACTCACTATGAAACATTCAGTTTTAAGAGCTGAAGCTTCAACCGTCAAAAAGTGGATTGAGTCACATAGCATGGCTGCTAGCTACAGGTTGCGGTTGCGATGCCAATAAAGGTCAAACTGCCTCTTGCTTCAATCTCTTTAGTCTCAAACACTGTGTAAAGCCTGCATTATATTGTCCAAAGTTTGAGAAACTGTTCAAGACTGTTACATAACAATGTTGGATTTTTGAATCATCTCATTTTACTATCCTATATTCCAAATGGTATATTTAGAGGAGGAGCCAACAGTGTTTGAGGTTTATGTTATGTCAGTTCTAAGGCCCGAACTCTCCTTATTCCATCATGCCAATGTAAATACAGTTTTCTAGTCTACGGCACCTGTGAAGGTTTTTGAGCAAAGGCAGTATAGTGGTATTGGGATCTTATCTGTATTAGTAGATATATATTTAAAAAAATGGCCGATATTTATATTTGATAGATGGATCTGATATTTTAAATGGATAATTGATAAGGTACAGAAGATATGCATACAGAAAAAGGGAGGGATTGAGGGAGGGAGGGAAGGCTAAGAGGGACAGGGTTACTCAGTGAAAAAGGGAGGGAAGGAGGGAAAAAGGGAGGGAAGGAGGGAGAAAGGTGAGACGGGGGTGAAAGGGAGATAGAGAGTTAGTGAGTTAGGGGAAGGATGGGAGTTACTAAGTGACAGAGGGATGAAAGGAGTGAGATATGGATGGATGGAGGGAAGGAAGGTGGGAGGGTGGTTGAGAGGGAAGGCGTTACTAAGTGAGGTACGAATGGAAGAGTGTGATATGGATGGAGGGAAGGAGGGAGGGTGGTGAGGAGGGAGTGAGTTACTAAGTGAGAGAGGAATGGAGGGAGTGAGATATAGACAGAGGGAATTAGGGAAAGAGAGAGGGAAGAGGAAAGAGAGAGAGAAGGACGGTAAAAGGGAATAAAATATGTAGAGGGGGAGAGAGGGGAAGAGGGACAAAGCAGGAGAGGGAGGAAGGCAGAGAATAAGTAATGGAGGGTTGGAGAGAGATAGGCAGATAGGTAGATGGCAGCTTTCACCCACACACTTTAACTCACCAGTGGGCTGCAACCCACAAATCTACTGCTGTATAGTGCCAAATAAGGATTGATAGAACTCTATTGGTGCCATGTAGAACCCTTTTTACTGTATTTCAAAGGCCTGTTAAACAGTGGTGTCTCATGATTGGTTAGACTGTGCGGAGATGCCAACAAGTGTCGGTATCCTATTCATAGCAACTTCACAGAAATTCCTGAGTGGTCTATGGCCTTTCTATTGATATTGGCTTTCTCCACTCTGTGGTAACTGTTTACCCCATAATCCCTCTTCATGAGTGAAGCTGATGAGTCATATTTCCTTTACTTGTGTTCTGTCAGAGCACTTGTGGAATCTGTTTTGTTTTGTTGTGTTGAAGCAACAAAATCAATACTCTCCACACAAGCCTCAAAAGCACTAGTTTCCTGAAAATTGCAGAACCGGTGCGTGAAAAAGCAGGGCGTTCTGAATGCTAAACTATAATCAATAACAACAATACACAAGAAATACAGCCCTACTGGTGCAGTATGGTTTTACGTGCAAAATAGCTGTATGTTGAAACCCACAATCCAATTATTGTGTCATCCTCTTCAGAGCACGGCTGTGGGCTCAGAAAGGAGAGAAATAGAATGTGGTGAAGGAGGTTAATCAGATATTGCGAGAACATGGATGCATGCGACTGTCTGCAGAGCATATTAATCTGCTGCAGAGAAATCTATAAGTGGCGACAGATACGGGATGCTAGGATGCATATTGATCTTTCCTCCCTTTTTTACTCGCCTTTGCAGCTAGTCGAGTCAACTACGTGTCTGAATCAGGAGCTTTGTGGTGCTTATCAGGAGCAGCACTATGATAAACGACTCTAACAGGAAAAACAAGCTGGAAACAAAGAGGGAACAGAGACTTTTGAGATGCAAAAAAAAAAAAAAAGTCCAAAATGTTCCAAACAACCCCGCTATTCAAATCACTGCGCTGTTACAGTGAATTGCACAGGTGCTCATTGTGAAGGAACAGATTATTCCCAGAATGCTACGGCACCACACAGACACCAATTACCTGCAGAGAACAGGCAGTGATGGCAAACTTCAGTACCACAGTGTGAGCGGGTTAACAACTAGACTAACCTACCAGGTTATGGCTGTACTATTCTAAATTACACAGTTAAAAAAACAATAAAGGGTTCTCCGGGACAATTCCATAGAAGAACCACATTCGGTTCTCTAAAGAACCTTTAAAGAATGTTTTCAACAACTATTTAGGCAGAAATAGCTCAAAATTGTTTGAAAAAAAATGTCTGGTTTTTGCCCTCTCCTGTAAAGGTGCCGTTTACTTCTTTTTCTTTGGACAGTGATTTATTCCTTACTATAATCTTTATTATTACAGTGAGGGAAACAGTTTGTTATCTATTAAAGTCTCTCTTTCTGCACACAGGTGCAGCCATGGTATTCCACTTGTCGCAGCTCTGCATAACCACAGCTTCCGTGTGTCCATGGGCAGTAGCAGGATGCTGCAATATATGGTTTTACTGTGACTCATTCTGGAAAGATATTTATTTGAAGCCGATTTCTCAATATTACTGAACAATATAATTGAACAAGCCTGTTAGCTACCTGTTGGCCTAAAGAGGGCAGAGTCCAGTTTTGGGAAATATAAAGTGGGAACCACTTAAAGGGAGATCAAACAAGCAACCAATGGTGATCATCTGGATCTTAATTGAGAGGTCTTATACAGACCTCTTGGTGAAACACACACGTTAACTCACCAGTGGGCTGCAACACATGAAACTATTGCTATATAGTATCAAAAAGGCTAAGCAGTGGCAGCTCATGATTGGTTAGGCTGTGCGGAGATGCCAACAAGTGTCGGTATCCTATTCCTAACAACTTCATAGAAATTCCTGAGTGGTCTATGGCCTTTCTATTGATATCGGCTTTCTCCACACTGTGGTAATTGTTTACCCCATAATCCCTCTTCATGAGTAAAGCTGATGAGTCATTTTTCATTTACTTCAAATGCAGACATTGCAAACCATATACCATTCAGATGTGAAAGCACTTCATATGTGTTAATCAATACTACATTTAACACACTGTTATTACACCTAACAGATGTGAAGTCACACTGAAGTCATTTTTTTCCACAGTGATTTTCCTGGGTTTTCTTAATCATGTGATCATGTGCTTAAAAAACTGTGTATAGGTTTGAATCTTTTGAGGAACAAGTAATTCAAACAACCTAAGTTTGTGTTGTAAAAGAGCCTGAAGAATTCAGGGCGCTAGCCCATCTTTCCTGTACGCAGGGCAATGATATAAAACAAGTGGATAAACAGAACAACTGTAATTAAATAACCCTAGCAGAACACTGGGTTGTTCACCAGCGCTGCTGTGAAAGACTCAATAGAAGAAACAGCGGCTCAATTACAGCTCGGCAAGACTCCTGGAAGCTGGCGTGGGAGTTGTCATATTTTCATAGCTAGTGGAGTGAAGCAGGAAGTCGTGGGGCTGTAGTCCCCAGCTGATTGGATGTTGGGTGAATGCTCTCTCCAGGGAGGCATGGTTCTATCGATTCAAAACAGACTCTCGGGGGGTTTTCCTAGGGATGCCGGGACTGGTGAAGGACAAAAATCGAACAGCACTTAAGCGTTCTAACTCTGCGTGAGACTGATGAACAGCTAGAAAGGAATGCATCACAGTATTACTGTTCAACCTTCTGATAGGAAGACAGGATGACCGTTTGAGAAACCTCTTCAGATGGACACAGACTTTGTTCTTGTACACTGTACTTTTGAAAAGTCGACAAACAGGTTTTTTATGTAGTGCTCATCTGTCAGTGAGATGTGTGAGTGTGTAGAACCTTTTTTAACAGTTCAAAGAATATCCTTGTAATCTATAGGTTCAAGGAAGAACCATTTAATTGGTATAGAACCATTACATCAACCTTTAAAAGGCTTTTCACACATGGTTCTTTAGGGAACCAAAAGTGTTTTTTTTTTCTTCTACAACATTACTCAAGGAATCATTTCTGGAAGGTTTTACCCCCCCCCCTTTCCAACTCTTACTTGGTAAATAAATGTTTATTTCTGAGCTATGAGCATCCATACTGATCACAAATATTTCTTATACTTTGGATGTTTGGATTAATCAAAGCATCTGCGTAATCCAATAAACAAATAATTTCAATAAAATAGAACAGTGGTCACATCAAGGGCTCACTAACATGTTAACAGAAGGGTATATCACACCTGTAATATGTTGAAATGTGTTTTCAGTCATTTAAACAACTGCCTTAACTGACCATTTGCACCTCTCAGTCAAGCCTGCAATGAGAATGGAGGTGCTGGTAAATAATATTTAATTCATTCATTCATTCATTCATTCATTCATTCATCCATCCATCTTCTGAGCCACTTATCCTTCATGCTAGTTTAGCATTGGGCGAAAGGCAGGAAACACTCTGGACAGGCTGCCAGTCCATCACAGGGCAGACATACACATACATACACATTCACACCTTGGGGGCAATTTAGCATCTACAGTTCACCTGACAGCATGTCTTTGGACTGTGAAAGGAAACCAGAACACCCAGAGGAAACGCACGCGGACACTGGGAGGACTCAGAAAGGACCCTGGACGCTCCAGGCAGGAATCAAACCCACTCCCTTCTTGCTACCCGCTGCGCCACCATGCCCATTAGGAAATAATCATTTGAATTATGGATAATCATATGAAATGATGGAAAGCTGTTTCTAAGGAACATACAATGCCTGACATACACTATCCTGATTATCTATTTCTAAAGCCGATAATGTTTTAGATCACACGGCCAAGCAAGTTACCAGCGTTGATTAATGAGTTTCCAAACATGTGCATCTGCACTGAACATATTGTAAAGCCAGTTTATTTTTGAATGGAAATTGTTTCAAATGTTCTCTTCTTCTACATTTTCCATCATACTATTGAACTTTTTAGTTAGTCCAGTAGTAAAGCATTATTGATTTTAGCCTGAGCTGAAGTTTAGCCATAAGTTCTCAGACTCAGACAAGTTCTACTCTAAACACATCATTTTGATTGTGAGAGGAAAAGTTAGCTCCATTACACAGCAGATTATGCAGGCACAATTTTTAACTCCTATTTTTCAAATAGCTCAGCATTTAGCATAAAAATCTAAAATATTGCAATGTGTTCGGACAATCCCCCCCATCCCCATCAAACCCAACTCCTTCAGCTCCTTCTACTGCAGCAAGATCCTAACTTACATCAGTAAACAAAAGTCATCTAGGAGAAAACATAATTTGCAATAGCATTGGAGACATCTCTTGTAATATCCAGCTCTGTCTTTGAATAATTCATGTAAACAGCAGGAACACAAAAGCTATAAGAAGTTATAGTGATGGTGAATGTATGCTCTGGCTTGATTGGGCTTGTGTATCTCCTCCATTCTGTCATTGTTTGCAATAAACATAAATGTCCAGGAACATAGAGATGACAACAACCGTTATTGAATTCTGCCCACAATAGAAACAATAACTGCACAGGTCACTGATTCTGACCCTGGAACTGATTAATTCTGTTCATGTTTTACAATAAATTGTGATTTATATCAAATTGCTAGCTAGTCCTTTCAAAGGCACACTTCTAAGTGCCTTACAACCGAATGCAGTGCAACTCTTTTTTTTCTTTTTCTTTTTTTTTTTATCCCTAATCTTAATTATCCATCCAATGGCTATCGCAGAGCCAGGAACTGGACAGAATGATGGCAAATTAAGCCCTTGATTAAATCGAGACTTTGACGGCACCCCCCTCCTAATACACACACACCCCCAGGCTGCTGAGAGCTTCTACCAGTGGCTTTCTGGAAAAGCCTCAAAGCCCTCTAATCAGCCCGCGCTTCTAACAGTCTGTAATTTGTGAACTGGATGATAAAAGTTGGTGATGGAGCTTTCCTGACTCCGATTTGCCAAAAAGCACGGCCTGGTGTCTTTCACAGTTAATATTCAATTTAATCACAAGTTCTGCAATTTCTTTTAGAGAGTACTTTGCTGCCTAATCAATGGAGCAAACCTTTCATTGATGTGTAAAATTGTATTTACATACTAAAGGAAGGACCTGCTTTTGAAATTCCAGTCCAGTTTTCCTTGACAATTAGGAATGACTAAAGAATAAAAAAAAAAAAAACAACTCCTAATATTCAGCATTCAGACCCCTTTCACTAATGAATATTTTATAAACCTGTTTCAGATAATTGCCAGGTCTCTAAAGGAGGGGCAGGAGGACAAAAGGACTGAAGGCACTATCTTCAAAAAAACATTTCATGATTAAAAGAACCTGCTGATGAGGAGAAACGATGACCTCACATACACAATCAAAAGCATTTTGATAGAAGCTGCACGGAAAGCGAAACTGAAAAATGTATGAGTATAAAACAGCTCTTATGCTCCTATGAGGGGCTGACTTATACAGACAATACAGAGCGCTTGCTTTAATAGCCATATACAGTACAACAGGTTCTGTGGCCACCTCTAAGCTTATACATAATAATAATAATAATAATAATAACAGATCTAATAATAATCAGTGATTGCACAATGTGAAAACACTATTGTTATCTGTACTTCTTTTTCTTCTTCTTACACATTTTTGACCGCTGACTCCGGAATGTTCGGTCTGGTGTGTTCGGGAATGGTGTGCTTATGGTGTACAGCTTGTTGATCCAAATTAAGAATATATGGGGTGCAAATGAGAACACTCATCTACTGTGCTTCTGCTTGAACGCCAGACATGGTTTCACAACTCGAGGCAGACCCCCCCAAGCATAAATTCAATACTGATTTGACAGACACTCATCTCTTCGTCTTTTTTTCCCCCATCCCCCTTTCCCCCCCAGAGTCCCATTCATTTTTAGCCCTACCTAAACCATATTGTCTCCTTTAACCTACAGCTACCAAACTGCATGTACTCACTCTGAACGGTTCCCCAAACTCTAATACATAGGCATACTGACCCGCACTCCTCTATGAGTTGTTTATTCATCCCTCGTTCCTCCCATAGAGTCCCAATCATTTTTGGCAACACAGCCAGCAACAAACATCAGCTGTGCAATCACTCTGCATTTTCTTCAGGAAATGTACTTTTACTGGTTAGAATTAGAAATGACACAAAACCTCTTTTTCTTTCCCATTATTGATAGTGAAACCTTCAGTATGGACTGATATGGATCCAATATTTTGTGTGCTATTTCAAGACAAATGTGTTGTTACAGGACAGAGTCAGTTTCTTTTTCAATTCTTTGTTTTCCCTCTGATTTCCAATCCAGCAAGTGTCTGTACTTCTATCTGTATGTTTTGATCTTATTAATCTAAATGCAGTTACATGTTGTATTTCCCTCTTGGGAAGTCACACAGTATTTCCACTGACATCACTCTCTTCCTCTTCTTCATCCTCCTCTGCTACAGTTCTTTGGCAGGCCTCATGGCAGTCGTTCATGGGTAGTGATGAGTAGCTGCCTCTTCCCCAGGTGCACTCGTACTGCCTGGAGCTACGCTCTATGCAAACAAACAATTGACATGGCCGCCTCGCGCCTACCACCGCTGGGAATTCCCGCTCACGCAGTGCAGCCCAAGCAGGTAATTTCAACGCCTTACCTGCGACTTTAAAACACATCCAGACAGATTCGCTCCAGTCCTCCCTGGCGGAAAAGGAAAAAAAGGAGAAGGGGGGGAAAAGAAAGAATGAAAGAAAGATGACTTCCCCATGGACCTGTCAATGCTGTATACATGAATAGCTTAAAAAATGGAGAGACCCGTGGTGTTTTTTTTTTGTTTTGTTTTGTTTTGTTTTTCCTTCTCTCTCTCTCTCTCTCTCTCTCTTACTCCCTCACTCTCTCTCTCTCTCTCTCTGCTGCAGGAGGCCTTCAGGAGCTGCTGGGTAGATAATGCTGAATGATATGAGCCTGACATCCCACTAGCTGCCTGTCAGTGATAAAGTTTTGTGGTGGTTTTCAGACATTCAAATGTGTAACGCATGCGTGTAAGCTGCTATCAGGATCACTGTCTGATCTGGGATTTGCCAGGCTGGAAGCACACGTGAACACTGAGAACATGGCGTGTCGCTCGAGCATGCGGCGAGATACAAATGCTAGACCCACTGTTTTCATGCATTTCTACATGACTAATATCTCAAATAAAACTCCTAATCTTAGCCTGGAGTCCTGGAGGATTAGCTCCAACAGTAGAATGAATGTACTAAAGTATGCAGGCACTGAAAAGTCACAAATGACTTTTGCAATATTGCAAGCAATTCTGCTTAGAGTGGTCCAGTTGACTGCACTGCAGTAACTGCATTAGCAGTCTGTCTTAAACCAAGTCAGGGCCGCTACTATTGAGTATATTAGTAAAAGAGTAATCTACCCATTATTTTAACAATAAAGTCATTTTATTAATAAAGTAAGTTTAAAAAAGGCAGATCATAAAAATGAACTAATCAATAACAAAACAGGCATAACCTTTCACAGATTAATATGTATATAAAATGGATTTAAAAAGATATTATCTGGGTATTATCTGATATTACTTGCTCAAAATAAATACCAGTATTATTATAAATACAAATAACATTAATTCGATAAGTAATAATTTTTCATGCATCAACATGTTTGCTTAAGGGGCAGTCGTGGGCTGGAGGTTAGTGAACCAGCTTTGTGACCGGAGGGTCACGGGTCACCGGTTTGATTCCCTGAACCAACATTAACAACTAAAGTGCCCTTGAGCAAGGCACCTAACCCCCAACTGCTCCCCGGGTGCTGTGGATAGGGCTGCCCACTGCTCCCTAGTGTGTATGTTTACGTGTGTATGTGTGTGTGTACACGTGGGTGTTTCACTTCACGGATGGGTTAAATGTGGAAGACAAATTCTTCTGTGTGCATACGCTATTGGCAAAAAATGGCCTTAAGCTGTCTACTCAGAGAATGATTGGCCTCCACTAAATTAAATTAAACCTAAATTAAATGAACCCTTTCCAAACATTCTGTCATGGGAACCCAATATTATTTGTGTGTTACTATCTTCCAACACATATGTTGATTAAACTCTGCTTCAGTATGTTAAATCAAGCAAGAAGGTCAATCAGCTTAAGTCTACATGATGACTGAGGTGTTAGGGGGAAAATTTAAGAACTGAACTCAGTTCCGCAAACTACCTCACAAGATTTCAACTACTACTTCTTAGAAATACAAACAAAAAGTATATGCATTATTATATTTTACTGTATTTGTGCCTATTTGCATCTCTTCTTCACTTCTGAGATAAACAATTTTAAACAATGCAGTTAGGTGACTTAGACTTTCTTACATACATATATTGTATGTAAAACATGATGTGCCAAAAATGCTTGCTGTAACAAAGAGCAGGAAAATGTAAAAATGTGAACATGGAAATGATCAACTTCATCAAGACGGTACATTTCAAATGATTTTTAAGTGCATAATGATGCTTAATGGAGTAACTGTGGTGGCTCTACACCAAACAAAACTCTGAATCACCCAGAATTAGTTCAAGCATGCTCTATTATTATTCATCTGTGTAAATTTGTCCTGGTGTCTGGTTGTACGGTAGTTGAGGCATGAAACTGTTTTGTCCAGAAGCTCTGAAGCTCTTTGTTGAATTGTGCCATTTTGCCTGAAGTCTAAAACCCGATGCTGTGGTCTGAGGATGTTTTCTACTGGCTTTCAATAGTACAATAGAGTCGTGGCTCAGGGGTGTGAGGACTGTTGTGGCCTAAGGGTTTAACCAAGTCACTCATACCAACAGGATAAATAATGCAGTAAACATGGCCTGTACACTAGACTGTATCTACCATTATATGAGCAATTTTAACACCTAAAGGATAAACCAAAACATAAAACTTCTCCCTGGTCTGCTTAAGCCGATAAATTAAAACCAAAACAGGTCACATTAACTATAACACATTCTATGAATGCCAGTCACACAGGCTTTGGCTATAACTAATTAAATATCTGGAAAGCTTCTACCTTAAGAGAAAGTGGAGTCACATTCTATAGCACAGGGCTGCCAACCTGTAGCCACCCAATGGTCCTACAAGAAGTCGTAGATGATTGGGAGAGTTACTTATGTATTGCTTTGCAGATTACTGATTACCTGTTTAAAAATCATATTAAAGTAGTATTCTGATTACTTTCCATTTTTGTTTACTTTTGGAGTACTTGTGTTGTCATATAACTAAATAAAGAAAAATGAAATGAGATTTTATCGAGAAAAACATCTTTCCATCTTTCCCACTGACTGACTTCAGTACAAATAATGATAATTTACACATCTTGCGGCATCATTGGAAAAACTATTGAAGAAGGAAATCACAGATGTGAAAGTGAAACTAATCTGATGGCTAATGATGCTTTAATGTAAGACCAGATTAAACACCTGATTCAGAAACCTCTGCAGATCTCAGTTCTGATAATATAAATAAAACACAACTAAAGTTTCTACAGGCTGAATAAAAGACTGCAAACTGCTGCTGGGACGGATACTGGCAGCAGGAGCCCCTGCCTGCCCAAAATGAAAAACTGTAAACTGTATTTGATTCATTTGACATATTCATCGATAAAAAACGTGAATTTAGGCAAAAGACAACAAGTTTATGTGCATATGGTTTTACTGTAAACCTGCTGATAATCACCCTGTTTTCATAATGTAACCCATAATCTGATATAACAGTCTTTTCTTCTGTAACTGAATACAGTTATGTTTATACACCCTGATTATGTAATAGCAATACATGTATTCTCTTATTACCCAACCCTGTACATACAGCATTGCAGTCACCATAACAGCATCATTTATGAAACAAGCACAAGCAACAATATTTTTGATTGTTTTATAATAAATACACTGAATTTATTTTATTCAAATATGTGTATAATTTCCACATGAATAAAGTATTTTACATAAACACAATAATTGCTAAAAGTAAGTAAACTGAAAGAGACAATAGTGTTGATGGAATATATTGGATAATTCTTTTACGGCACCAAAAACTCCCCAAAACTCCCAGTCCAACTAATCAACTATTTGCCCAATTTACCCTAATAATGTACGTTGGTGTGTCTGGAGTTTATACCGCACACTCACCCAGTTAATATCAAGAACCTACCGGACATTTCAAAGTAAATTAGTTAAACTGCCTTGAACTCATCATCATGTCAACCAAAAGAATTACCCAGTACTTTAGAGGTCTGCGTTCCTGCATGATTTCGCGGGACCTACAGGTCCCACCACGATATCTTGCGACCCAGGAAATTTCCATGTCATGTGGGCTGTTAACCAATCCAGTGCTTGAAAGTAAAAAAACTGAGGGTAAAAATCCCACAATGGTTGCACCCAGAAGGAAGTGTCAGATTGTAAAGCTATTCAGAAGGAAGATAAAGGTTACCAGGAACAATAAATGATGATACATTTAGACCGATATGGGCAATATTTACTGAGCTACACATACAGAAGTAATGTCTCTCAGTATGGTGTCATGTTTCATTACCACCATGTTTGGCATGGAGTTGTAAAGGTTTCTAATGGCATCCTGCGATAATCCATCCCATGCATACAGTTCCTGCAGATTTTGTGTGCATGTAGTCCTACATCGTGCAGCCATCATCCCACTGGCAACAGGATAATTCACGGAGGGCATCACTGCCCGCTGAATGTCCGCAATACTGGCTGTTGGGTCACTCCGTGGACATATGTCAGACAATTTGTCGTTTTTTTCTCTCCGTGGTTTGTATAGATCTCCCAGATCTTCAATGTCTCTGGTGCGTGTTTTCTTCTATCAACTGCCGCCAACAGCATGCTATGTTAGTATCTGCACAACCAGTATGGCGTGCAATGCGTCAATAAGACCATCCTCCTTCCGGAGCCCCGTGATGCTACCCCTCTCGAACTCTCCCAACTGCTCAAATTGCTTTTGAACTGTTGTCCGAGGCACTTCGGACACAACAGAATGGAAAGCATGCGCAACAGGATGACCTTATATGGTCAGTCAGGTACAGCGATAAGGCCCATTCTTGCTCAGGCTTGAAACATGAATCATGTGCATGTCTCGTGATGTCAAACCTACGGTTAAACCCAAGTTTCCTTCCTGTAGTTTGATTCTTTCTGGGTGCAGCTATTTTTTGACGATGAGTGTAAAAATCAATAATAGTCAATATAAAATGGATATGATGATGCAATATTTAGCATGTATAATTAACATAAGGGGAACAACAGTTAAATAATTGATAAGACAGTAATAAACTCATTCTAAATAGCGCTGAAGCAACCTTTTATGTGATCAATAAATGAATTGCATTATTTTGCAACAGAAAAGGCAGAGGCTTTAAACGGTCAGTCGGCCTCAGATGTGGAAAGTGCTGTAAGGAAAGGCCAATGCTCCACAATTAAGCCAGCTAAAGAACAGGACAAATGGTGCTGAATTTCAGAACAAATTATAGCAGGAACAAACGGGAATGGGATTAAACATAGGCCTTTTTATTGGAGTTTGTATATATATATAGTTAATATGCATATTATTTATATTCAAATCAATTATATTCAGGAAATTATTCATTTATTTATTTATTTTTCAGTATGCTTCTACTGCCAGATCATCTCACATTTCAGATTGCCAAGAAAAGGTCCTATTTTTTAAACAGATTCCTACTTGTTATTAAAATGTCCAGTCTGTTAATAGTTATTATTCTTTGTTAATAATATTCATATTATCTTCATAATTGCTACTATATTCCTTGCAGCAGTGATTATGCAGAGGAACGCATGTGTGGGAGCAGAGGGACCATGGTGTGCTGAGATCACCTAAAGTGGTGGGTTCATACTCTAGTGTCTTCTATTGAGCATCAAGAGTTGTTGGGAAAAAATCTATTTATAGAAACTATTTACACCAAATGCATTTCTGAGCAGAGCAACAAACTTCAGTCAATCACATCCAATGTGTTTGCTTTAGATAGTAAAAAGACTAAAAGATGAAGACTACAGAGGTGGAAATCAAGGAATGAAACAATCGAAACAGTTTTTTTCCCCTGCACTGTAGTGTAAGCGCCAGAACTTTTCACTTTCATGCCTAAGCCAGCACCTTCTGATTTGGAAACAGCTCAGTCAACTGGAAGATATAATCTTACAACAGAAGAGGCAGCCACATCAATAATTATTTCCAGCATAGCCCTGTTTAATCTTAAATTAGACAGTCTAATCAGATTCAACATATGTGCTTCGGCATCCGATCTCAGTAGCGTAAATAAAAAGCAGATTGTTTTTGATATGGTATTGCTTTGTGGGATGTGAACAGAGGCAGCACATTTCAATGTACACAGATTGCGCTCTAGTTATTCAGAGCCTTGTGTTCTTGTTACAGGGTAAATCTTGCATTTTTAATCCATTGCTCAATTGCAAACAGCCCCTGAGGCTATTATCTATCGTGCATGCTATACCTGTAGAATTAAATTGGCATAGAGCTCGTACACATTAGTCCTCCGGTACAGGTCCATGAGGTTGAACATGTTGAACAAAGCCTTTAGTCTTCTCCTGAGATATTTAGCTCCGCTTAACCAAATATATTTGAACTACTGTTCCAGAGGTGTTGCGATAAAGTGAAGTAAGAGCTGTGCATGCTATTCCTTTTCCTTGCCTTCCCCTATCTCCTAATAGGTAGAGCCCATTTGCATCCATTTCCGCGAGAGCCGAAATAGTGGTGCAGTCAATAAGAGAGACATCAAATGTGACAAATTATATGAGGCCATGGCTAAAGGATTACCACATTTAATGTGCTACCTCTTGTCAATTCGATAGAGCAATATTGCAGAGCATATATTTCAATTGAATGCCACAGAATGGAATGTAGAGTTCAGGGTAGCAGGGTGTTCATGCACAATTCAATTATACAGTGTAGCTACATCTCAAAAAAACATTTTGTAATCAAGTCTATTTCAATAATGAGCCCTGATTTGTGGCAACAGAGGCTTTTGCTACCTAATTGCTATAGAAATGTTTTCATGTAGGTGGTATGTCTGAGGTGTGAGGAAAATGAGTTTGGATTATTAGATGTTAAGAATTGCACTGGTTGGGAAACTGACCTCTGCCATTTTTCTGTATTTAAGAACTGTAAATTTCATGGCGGTCCTTCACGGAGCAGCAGCAGGGAAGATCTGAAATAGAGAAAGCACTAATTTTATATATGTACAGGGGTTGGACAATGAAACTGAAACACCTGTCATTTTAGTGTGGGAGGTTTCATGGCTAAATTGGACCAGCCTGGTGGCCAGTCTTCATTAATTGCACACTGCACCAGTAAGAGCAGAGTGTGAAGGTTCAGTTAGCAGGTAAGAGCACAGTTTTGCTCAAAATATTGCAATGCACACAACATTATGGGTGACATACCAGAGTTCAAAAGAGGACAAATTGTTGGTGCACGTCTTGCTGGCGCATCTGTGACCAAGACAGCACGTCTTTGTGATGTATCAAGAGCCACTGTATCCAGGGTAATGTCAGCATACCACCAAGAAGGACGAACCACATCCAACAGGATTAACTGTGGACGCACGAGGAAGCTGTCTGAATAGGATGTTCGGGTGCTAACCCGGATTGTATCCAAAAAAGGACTTGTATATGTCATTCCCAAGACGAACTGACGCTGTATTGGCCGCAAAAGGAGGCCCTACACCATACTAATAAATGATTGTGGTCTAAAACCAGGTGTTTCAGTTTCATTGTCCAACCCCTGTATATATACACTGACCAACCACTTAATTAAGTGAAGCATTATCATTGGTTCTACACTCATTGCCCATTTTATAAACTCCACATACTATAGAAAAGCACTCCTAGTTAGCATGCAGATGTGGGCCACTTGTGGCAAATATATGGCACTGCAGGTACACTGTAAATAAACTCAACCTAAAATATTTAAAACAAAGCAAAATGCTCATTTTAGTTAACCCAACATAATATGTTGCAGTATTAGCAACACTACTACAAATCCTAGTTTGCATTTTAATTCAGATGATTCATATTTTGTGTTCACTGAACATCAAATAGTAAGTCAATAAGACAATAAAAGTTATCTGATGTTCAATGAACTTTTAAGTCAGCTTACGTTAAATAAAAACCAATGTGTTTCTGAGTGTATCAAACATTTTGGGCATTATAGGCTTATTTTGTAAGCCTATAATGCTTGTAAACAGCATTATCAAAGTGGTGCAATAGGCTATACATATTTGGCTGCTCATTAGGAGGTCATGACTTCAAATCAGCACAACAGCCATCTGCAGTTAGTAGGAGGAAGCACCACTCCTCTCCTGTCTCTCCTTTCTCTGAGCCTGATGGCAACATGCAACGGAGAAGCCCCACCCAACAGGGAAGTTCTGGTTTTGGCACTAGTAGTTTTAAGTGCTGGGCCAGTTCTGGCAGTGGTTGTTTAAATGTAGCTGTGATGTGGCCCTCTAATGGCAGTACACAAGCCCATCTGGCCCTCTTCTGTGCCATCCTTCTATGCAGTACGTGGGCCGCAAGTCAGAATCAGAAGCATTATTGGCCAAGTACATTCACACATACAAGGAATTTGTTTTCGGTTACAGTAGCTAATATTGCACAGAGTGTAACAACATTTCACAAAGTACAAAACACACAATCGTATCTCATATCTTGCATGCCTGTAAACCTTACACTGTGCAAAGTTGTATATGTATATTAAAGTGCTGAGTCCAGATGTAGAGGCAGGTTAAGTTATAAAAGCGGAGTACACTAAGAAGCACTAGCTTGAGATATGAAGTACTGAGGGTGGATTGTTGTATAAAACTATTACCAGAATAAATATGTCTGTATTTATTGTGTATATGTGGATTTATTGTGTATATTGTTGACTGTCAGTTAGTTATGTGTATATTGGTACAGTACTAGAGAGACACGAACTGCCGAAACCAAATTCCTTGTGTGTGTCAACATACTTGGCCAATAAACCTGATTCTGTTTCTAATATGGAATTTGGGCTTTGTAGTTCTACAGTACAAGACTGTAGTCCATCTGTTTCTCTGCATACTTCGTTAGTCCTCTTTTTTCAATGGTCAGGAACGCTACAGGACCACCACAGAGCAGGCTGAAAAAATGAACTATGAGTGTAGGTACAAGGTGGTGTCCTTTATAAAGTGCTCAGTGAGTGCACATACCCTTCCTGATTTCTGTATCACTTACTTACAACCATATGTTGTTGATTATTAGTGTTTCTATTTGGAAAATGCCTTTGGTCACTTTCTCTTCTTTACTCAGCAATGTGATGATCAATCATAAAGTTCTCTGCCTCTTAAATTTGATTGTTTTATATTTACCATATCAGGCAATTCTTCAGTCTTGCTGAGGCTATTTAAGCATAATGTATTGGGGCAATTTCCTCCCTTCCCGTTCATCTCAATCCCCCATCAACAGTTTTAAATGGAAAAGAAACTAGAAGTATAAAGTATTACCACTCCACCATTACTTAGTTATTACGCTGTGATCGAGAACCGTTCTGGTAACTCAGGAATGAAAGTATCATAAAGGCTGCAGAGATATTCTTTCTCATATTTTTTCAACTTCTAAACATAAATAATTCACAGAGTTAACTGTATTATTATTGCTTTTATTATTTTGTTTAAATGCGGTTCTGACATTTCTTATATTGACCCTATGTCTATAGTGTAGAACTACATTAAACTGTAATTGGGCCATCTCTCCAAGTTTGCACCCAAGCAAAAAAGGATTGTAGAACTGGAGTTTTGAGTCAAATCCCATCTGTCTGTTGTCAGGGGTCTCCAAGTAGACAACTGGCCACATCCTCACTGAAAGGGAGAAATGGCAAAGTGCCTTTCTCTCCAGTCACTAGCCAGTCTAGCAGCTGGAAGGTTGCAGGATAGAGTACAGCACTTAGCACAGAGGCATTTGGCAGTGCTCCTGGGCCATGGCAGGCTTAGAACCGTCCATACAAACAAAAGGCGGTAAAGTGTGCTATAAACCTGAGTGTTTAGGATTTAAACTCTCTTCTGTAAAACATGTTTTAAATATGTATAATAAATAGTTTAGTTATGTTGGTCTTCTAATTGAGGACAAACTGCAAGCTGCATCATTAAATATACAACAGTGTTTAAAATGATGTTATAATCAAACATCTGAGACCACTCGACATTCATGTCATTTTCAGTCTAAATGGCCATCTAGAAAAATGTATTCATTTTTAGCATTAGGAAAAAAAACATCTCTTTTCAACTGTGACACCAGAAAATATCTGTTTAACAAAGTTTCACAGATGTACCAATAAATAAATATTAAAATTTGCGAGTCCACACACACAGGGTCCATTCTTTTCAGGAGACTTGCTTTCAGTTTCTCTAAGAAATGAACATATATACTTTTCCATACCTCCAAAGCTCAGTTTTAGAAGCTGGATTCTGCTTCACATTATAAACTCATGATCGAAAAATAGTTGCACCCAGAAGGAATCAACCAACAGGAATGAAAATTGGTGTGTAGGTGTGACATCATGAGACTTGCAAATGATTCAAGCTCGGGCAAGCATTTGTTATAAGCAAGGATGGTCCTTATCGCTGTACCTGACTATATAAGGTTGTTCTTTTGCACAACCTTCTTTTGTATCAAAAGTTTGAAAGCAATTTGTGCAGTTGGAAGTGTTGGAGAGGGGTCACATTGTAGGGCTCCAGGAATATACGTATTGCGCACCATACCTGTTGTGCAGATACTATCATAGCATGCTGTTGGCAGTAGTGGATAGAAGAAGGCACACACCAGCGACATGAAGGGTCTGGGAGATTTACATGAGTCATCCTATTAATGCCAGCACCACTGACTGTACATGCACACAGACCGTTACAACAGTTCCCCTTAACACCATGTCAACGTCACTAAAGACTGCAATGGTGTCGTGCCAGATTGTCATGGAGAGACTCAGAATAGCAACCGGTCATCTTCAGTGATGAGTCCCACTTTTGTCTTGGTGGAGACAACCAACGGATCTGTGTGTAGGCACCGTGGTCAGCGCCAACATAAACAGTTTGTTTGTCACGTGTCACTTCTCACACGTTCAGAAGGCCTGGTATCAATGCACCTCCACCCCTACTGCAAAATCTGCAGGAACTGCATGAGAATATTCAAGCTGTATGGCATGGATTATCACAGGACACCATCAGGAACCTCTACGACTCCATGCCGAGACATCTGGCACTTTGCTTTAGCAAACATGGCAGCCTGACCCCATACTGCCCGTTATTGTAAATATATTGCCCATATCAGTCAATTCAGCAATTATTGTTCCTGGTAACCTTTATCTTCCTTGCGAATAGCATTCCTTCAGACACTTCCTTCGGCGTGAAACTTCAGTGATGTAGAGGTTTGAACTCTACAGGTCAGACTATTGTTCTGAAAACACTGCTACTTTGCTTTTGTCTTACTTTTGCACAGTACTGTAAGAGCTCTCTACTTTCACCCTGATATTGGGTGTGATGCTTTTGGACAGATCAAAGTCAGAAGTAATACATTCTCAAACATTGTTCACTTTTTCAGTGCCTGCTGCGACAGCCCTCTAACTAAATTAAACCTGAAGAACACACCTACTAAAATGTATAAATCCATATGTCATTGGGTAAGGCCCTCTGCGCCCCACCCTCACAAAAAACTTTACCACTGTTTAAAACTTAATGGCCCATGTTATCTTTTCAGCATGGACGTTTAAACCAGGCTAAGTATTTACAGTTTCAAACATTAACATTTGGATTTAGGGTATAAGAACTATCAGTGAATTAACAGGGAGGAAACTGGGAAAAATGACTATTAAATATAAATCATAGAACAAATTGTACCACAAATCACACAACTCACTGACCTCAACAGAAAACACTAGGAACAAAAGATTTTACTCTATAATCTCAGTACAGAGAACTGTCATACCAAGTAGAAATTTTAGAATCACTGCTTTTACCAATCACTCTAAAAAGAAAAAAAAAAGAAAAAAAGAAAAGAAGAAACTTTCCCAAATTGCAGTTTTCCCTTTTGGTCAAGAGCTGTGCATCTGCTGAATAGGATTTAATGATTCTGAAAGCTGTCAGCACTTCCCTTTGTGTGCAGTCAATGTGAATAAAGACTTTAAGCCCACTTTGAAACTGCACCTCCATTCCTAAATGGACAAAATGTACTTAACTGCCTTGCTAGCAGCTCAGGGTAAAAGTGGCTTTCGCAGATGATTTAGACCCGGTTCACCTTCCCAAATCCTATCCTTAACCATCATTGGAGGAACGGCATGATTGATCTTAGTGTACCGCGGAATAGCTCTGCCATTTGGACCTGTTTGTCTGCCTAGCTATTTCTCCTAGGATTACTACTCTCTTGCCTACAGAGCATGATTGGTGGAGCGAGCGGCATTAACAAACCCACACTTGTCCGTGCGCGTGTAATAACGTAACAGATAATGCCTACAAAATGGAGAGGGTATTTTGTAACCAAGGAAACAGAGACATACATTCACAACGGCATAGCTGCAGAGAATTCTGGACAAAAACAGATACGGACGGGGAGAATGAGGAGCAAAAACAAAAAGTGGGGGTAAGCAGAAAAAGAGAGAAAGAGAGAGAGGGAAAAAAAGCAGAAAGTGTCAGTAAAAGATTTATTCTCACTGGTGGCTGTATTGCGTTGTTTTTCTTTTCTTCTCTGCCTTCTGGCGTTTCGCTCATAAAACACCGAACGACCCGCCTTTTAATGGTCATCTTTTCTGTATTATGAACTAGACAATGGATTGCTTTCAATTTAACACCAATAAATTCAAATGAAAGGTCAAGTAATCTCACACTGTCATTTACCAGCAGAAAATATCGCACTTCAGTCATGGTATGCTACTTCTTATGGTTGTTGTGCAATGAATAAAAATCTAAACTTCGAGGGCCACTTTCTCAGACATCAATTAGGCCTAGCTCTACTAAAATGTAGAGTGTAGTCACAAATATCCACTGCCTGCTTTGGAGAATTGAGGCCCAGTAGTGGGTATATGCTTTTGAGATCTAGGGCATTTGGAATTGCATGATAATTAGTTGATACTGAACATGTTGGTGCCAAATCAACTCTACAAGACTAAACTCTGTGATGTAAAACTACATAGAAATGTGTTTTAAAATATGTCTTATATCCCAGATGTAGTGAGGATATGGAGACCTCACTGAGACCCACCCACTGTGCATGATAGACGATGTCCAGGTATCACTGAATAAAACATCTTTACATTATTTTAAGGGTCTCCATTTGAAATGGCGACTAAAGAAGAACAGAAACTAACCTGTAAGAGGAGCGAGCATACATGAAACCTTTTCAAGTGAAACCCTGTCTCAGGTGCCAGATGCCTTTGAAGGGCACAGCAAGGACAGAAAGAGTGAAGACAGCACCATCCCTTTCCTCAGATGCTTTAGTGAAATGCACCTTGCCGGTGAGAGGATTACGGCTTTGGATTTCTCTGAGAAAGAAAGGGATTGAACTATGCATTCTTGCCGAGAAAGAGCAGACGGCACCTTTTCAAGTGCCTTGCTTCATTTGACGATAGCGAGGGGCCCCACGCCACAGAAGCACCTTGCCACCGGAATGATGACAGGGGGAACAGGGGAACATTTGCCATGCTAATGTTTTCTTTGGGTTGAGGGATCTGATTTTCAAGATGAGTTCCAGTGTAGCTGTCGGGACGCTGGTAAAGTTGTTCCATTTTGGGACATGGGAGTATCTACAGCATGACAAAGCTTCGGTTGCACTGGGGCGCTGACCAGGAACAAGCTGCCATGGTAGTGAGTGTGGAGAGCAAGAGAGACAGTAATCCAGGAGATCAGATGGCCTGCCAAGCTGACCCAGGAGCATGACAGTGGAGGAAGAGAACGCTCTAAGAAACCAGAATAAATTACCTCTTACACTACGAGCAAATTCATCTGAACGTCTTTTTATGGCACCAGCATGCCTTCGCTGATGAGTTAAGGACATTTTGGCATGTATCAAAAATGCAACCATTGCCACGGACCTTAATTACAAAAATGTGTTGAATGACACGCAGCATGACCAAAAATTTTAGTCAAAAAATGGACCAAAATGTGTCTTTTTTTTTTTTTTGTCTGAAAGGCAATAGGCATACAACAAAATGTCACAGATGCATTCAACGCTTAGCAATGTGATTGGTGATGTAAGGCTTGGATGCAGCTGCTCGGCCATGGAAATCCATTCCATGAAGCTCTCTATGCACTGTTCTTGAGAAATGACCCATTCTTTCACATCTGTTTGTAGAAGTAGTCTGCATGCCTAGGTGCTTGGTTTTACACACCTGTGGCCATTAAAGTGACTGGAATGCCTGAATTCAATGATTTTGGTGAGTGAGTGAATACTTTTGGCAATATAGTGTATTATAATAACTTTAGTAACATTACTTTATAGTTAGATGGTTTTTATTTATTGCCAGCTTTTTCCTGTGTTTATCTTGATTTTCGGCCCTGAATGTCCTGAGTTTCAAGTTTGCATTTAGGTGCATTACAAAAAACAAAGGTGACCAGATTTCACAATGAAAACCATTCTGAAAATTGTCTCTCATCACTAAGAAAAAAGTTTAAGCAGGGATGAGGAGGTGATATGTTTACCACAGAAGATTCAGTAGTTGTTTGAGCCCATAATTCAGAGTTCATGTTCATATTAAATATTTTGGCAGAAAAAGATATCTATCTAAAACAGATAAGATATCTATATAAAAAGAGATCTGTGGCTATATCCCAATAGTCAGGCCCTAAAAACACCCACAGTTCTGGTGAAAGGGAGACTTACAGACATATTCTATATGTCATTTATGGATGGTTGAAACAGTAACACAGTTTAATTAAATCATGCACTGTTTGTTGAGGGCACGGTACAGTACCAGTCAGAAGTTTAGACTCAACTAAATGGATGTTTTTGGTCATCTTGGTTATTTGGTTACCAACTATACTCTTGATGTACTACAATATCATATGTTGGCAAAATATGTTCTTTGCACAGTTTAAAAGCTGTAGCTACCATTTTAATTTTGTGAATATTCATGATGGACAAAGCAATAGAATTCATCCAAAACTGCTTTTTTAAAAAAAGTCTTGTTATATCAACCTCCATTGCAAGTTAAGAAAACTGTTTAATCCTCCTGTAAAGTTTTTCTATTAAGGAGTTTATAGCTTATAGTTTGATGTTTTCAGTTTTATTCTAAAGTAAAGCAATAAGCTAAAAATAAGGAAACCTTCTGTGAGTAGCCGTGTCTAAACTTTTGGTACTGGTACGCCACGTTCAAGTAGACTGTATGCCTGTACAAATCAGACCTACCTACTACCTGTTATTAAGTCTCATAACCCCACCCATGCTTTTAATCCCAGGGTTACCTCGTGTCTTGCAAAGACATTTGTGGTGATGTTGTAGATTTACTTAACACTTGCTAGCCTCTGGTTGAGTTCTGGTTGAGTTTTGCACAGCAGTACTCTTTAAAACTAGGTGAATAAGTGGTAGAAAATGTTAGTAGACAGCAGCAGCACCCTCTGTTGGCCAAAACAAGCGCAGCACATTTCTGCCTGTCTGCTTTGCTGCCACATCTTTCTTAAGACTTTCTGGTGCATTTAGAATTCACAGTTAAAATAGAAGACATTTCTGGGACTGATCCAGAACAAACAGAGACAGTTAGTCACCCCACCAAAAACCAAAAGAGTGGATAATTTGGGAGAAATACTCTGGGATGACCATGTGTCACAAAATGAGTGAAGTCAGTCAATCATGTTGAGGTAAACAAGATTTAGCTTAAGATCTACTATCATGCATTTGGCTTTTTGTGAAGAACCTCATAAGCATTCATGTTTGATTGAGTTTACCATCCACGATCACATAAGAAGAACCCACCTGCAATGCATAACAATGCATTTTCTGAAGGACTTTAGGTAGACGAAGGAGATTGTGAAATTTCTCCAGGAATCACCCTATTCCAATAGAAACAAAAGCCCTGTTTTCCTGGCACCAGCATTCCGTAACAGCCACCATGTCGTCATCTGCCTCCCTTCCCTCCTCAAGGCTGTGCAGGAAAGACTTCTACTGACTACTTGATTACCACTGCTGCCTGCTCTGCTGTTTCTGCAGGGGAGAAAGATACATGCTTCCTGCTCGTGGGAAGAGAACGAATAAACCCAGCTGCCCTGAGAGACTAATAACAGCACAGCTCCTGGTCACAGCCCCCTCTTCCTGATGAAACCAAGCACAACCTCCTGACAGACAGGAAATGATGAGTGGCTCTCCACTAGGACCATGGCAGCCCTCCCTGCAAGATTGCAGACGTTATATGAAGTGTACATACACTGTGACTCCAGATCACCATAGGCCAGTGGTGTGACATTGGATAAATGATACTGGAATGGTTGTGGCTATGGAGAATTCTCCTGTGGTAAAAAGCCAGGGCAAAGGAAAAAACTGTTTAATCACGTAGAAATCTGTCATCGCTAGTGACCCTGGGTATTGAAGCTTGTGAAAAATGAACGATGATACTATTACATTGTTTATATAACTGTGGGTTGAGACGCCACAATATAGCCAGATACAGCAGTACACTATATGGCCAAAAGCATGTGGACACTTGACCATCACACACTATATGAGCTTGCTGGACATTCTATTCCAAAACCATGGGTATCAATATGGAGATGTACCCTTCATTGCAGCTATAACAGTCCTGCAAACCCTGTTGACAATAGACCTTGCTTTGTGCACAGGGGCAGTCATGCTGGAACAGGGAAGGGTGTTCTGGAGGCTGTTAGCACACAGCTTATAACTGTCTAAAATGTCTCTGTATACTGTAGCTTATCTATTAGGTAGCATTCTCCATCAGACTGCCAGATAGAGCAGCGTGATACACCACTCCAGAAAGCATGTTCCCCCATGAGTCCAGTGGTGGCATGCTTTACACCACTCCAGCTCATTGTGCTCAGTGATCTTGTACTTGTGTGCAGCTGTAAAGCCATGGAAACATGGAGCTCCCAGGACACAGTTCTTGTGCTCATGTTGCAACAGAGGATAGGTGATATTGATATTGTGGATCTCAGGAGGGTTAAGAGGCAGGCACACCCTCACCATCTACATCAAACTGTAGTAGAGCGTGTGTCTAGCTTCAAGTTCCTGGACATCCACATCTCTGATGATCTCAGTTGGTCCCTAAACTCCTCCACCCTAGTCAGTAAGGCACAACAGCGACTTTACCTCTTATGGAGTCTCAAGATAGCTTGCTTGTGTCCTGGGATACTGGTAGACTTTTACCACTGTCCCATTGAGAGCATACTCACAAACTGCTCTACTGCGGGTGGTCAAAACTGCCCAACGCATCGCAGGTTAAACTAACCCAGTTAAACTAACGCATGTATCTTTTACTCTGCACACTTACATATTACATACTGTATGTGCTCTCATGGTACATACAACCTACATTGTATTCTCTTGACTCACTCTGTATATATGTATATTATATTTATACTACATCTGCATTTTCCACCACTCCCCTGTCCATAATTATACATATTGTAACCTTTGCATCACTTGCCATGGTTACTTTATATGTAAATAATACTGTATTTTGCACTTCTGGTTAGAGGCTAGCTGCATTTCATTGGCCCTGTACATGTACTCTGCACAATGACAAAGTTGAATTGAATCTAATCGAATCTAATCTAATCTAATCTAATTTACATGTTTCATGAGCAATTGTTGCTCCAAGCTGCATCCATTTCACAATAGTATTTACTTGTGTCCAAGGTGGCATCCTGTGACAGTGCCATGTGTAAAATCCCCTACCTGAGCCTACCTTTAGTATGTCCCATCCTACTGTTTGTCTATAGAGATTTCATGGCTATGTTCTTGATTCTATAAACCGGTTAGCAATGGCCACATCTGAAACACCTGAACTCAATAACCAGGAGTAGTGTCCACATACTTTTGACCATATAGTGTAGATACACTGTATGTCCAAAAGTTAGTAGACACTCACTCATCCAACGATTCCTCTGAAACCAAGGGCATTAATAGAGGAGTCATCCCCCTTTGCTGCAGTAACAGCCTCTACTCCTCTGGGAAGGCTTTACAGTAAAAGTTGGAACACTGCTGCAAAGATTTAATTGCATTCAGTCACAAGAATCTTAGTGAGGTCAGGTACTGATGATGAATGATTAGGTCTGGTTCACACATGTCAGTCCAGCTCGTTCTAAAGGTAAGTTAATGGTGCTTCATCACTCTAGAGAATGCTGTTCAACTTCTCAACAACCCACTGGTCGGTGTGTTTTCTTGCTCAAGAGTGTCCCGTTCTATTTGCAATGTTTTTCTATGGAGATTATACAAAGTGTGTGTAAACAGACAGATAGATTAGATAAACAGCTAGACGGGTGATTAGATAGACAGAATAAAAATAAGCAGTAAGTGTGTACTTATTTTCTCAGTTCAACAAAACATTTTATTTTACCAAGGGTTCCTTTGCATACAATGGTCTTTTGGGCAAAGCCAGAATCTCTAACAATTTACAGAATGACAGTCATTTACATGAGACTTCTATGAGCTCCTTTGTGAAATGTTATGGATATATTATGAATAATTATATACACTGCCTGGACAAAAAAAGTATATCAAACACTATTTTGGTATATTTTGGTGGAGCATCTCTAGTTGTTTTGACAACCTAATGCAATGCCACAACATTTGTTGCATTCGTCACCATTTGAGCTTTTTCCATTGCTCCATAGACCGATCTTTATGTACATTAGCCTTACCAACTAGTTGCTTTCTCATGGCTGCACAGCTGTTTAGTCCCAATCCTGTGACTTATTGTCACATTGTCCATGTAGAAATGCTCTTAATTTCACCATCAAACATAGTTATGAGGTCTACTGTCTTTTCCAACATCACCAAGCTTTTAAGTGATCTCTGATTACAATCATTCAAGATTTTTTCACACCATTTTTGTTCTGTAAAGGTGACAGTTCTCCACTGTCCTTCTAGGTTTTAATAATGCTTTTGGTTCTTAACCCAATTCCAATCTTTTCAGCTTCTTTTCAATTGTCTTCCTTTCCTGATGCAGGCCAATAATTAGACCTTTCTGCAACACAGGAACACCATGGGCTACATCTTTACATCTCTACATCTACTGACAAGCTGCTCACTGCACCAGTTAGGATTAACAGATTTGATAGCTACCACATTAATCACTGCAGTAAGTCAAAATCAAATCAAAGGCTCATAAGTCAAATCAAAGGCTCATAAGTATTTGTCCAAACTGTGACCTTTTTGGCCAGGAAGTGTAGTAGTGCAGAGCTTTAGAGGAATAATGTCACTGAGCATGCAGTTCACATGCAGAGTTGGACCACTCCCCTCTATACCACTGGATAAATGCCAACAAGCAGGAGTAAAAAGAGCAGCAAAAAGTTGTGAAAGGTTTTCTGGCACCCAGTCAACACACAACTACATTTATGTACTTTTTGCTTAGGATGTTAATTAGACTACATCTGTGTAAGAAACTGAGGTAAAAAAAGTCATGTGAAAACAAACCTGAGGCATTTTCTTGTTTGTTTGAAGAGTTCCAAAGCAAATTAGATGACATTTAGCGACCTTCTGGCAGCACATGAAAGACAAATCATATAGCAAAGAACATAGTATTGATCTGACCTGTGTAGGCCTAAGCAAGTATGATGTATTAGTGCCTCCTCTCATGTTCCTTTTTACGTATTTGCTTGCTCAAACTATGTCCCTCGATAACTGTTAGCAATATACACTTGCTTCATTTCGAAATGGCAGCCTCTTGACCCGTCCTTGGGCAGTTGGTTTTCTTGTTGGAAATCATCAAACCTCACCTATTTTTTCCTTTTTTTATTTTGATAGAAAACCTTGATCTCATTTCTTTATGATTTTTCAAGGGCAGAAACTACTACTTTTTGTTATACTGGACATTATCGGCAAACTGGCTGAAGTTTCTTGCTAATGTATTTAAGTAGTGTTGTACAGGGTGTGGACTACACAGAAGATTTCGATCCGGTGAAAAGGCCAGCAAAGGAACCTGACCAGTTGTTGATTTTTCATCAGAACAACCATTCTGGTCAAGGTCAAAATTTCAACATCAACACTGTGTTGGATCAGCATTAAACAATGAAAGTCAACAGCTCCTGATGATGATGCCATCATCCTTGTGTTCATAAAACTACGTTTGCATTGTTAAGCTTTGTGGCCGTGGCATCATTAGTAGTGGAAATTGCTAGATACCACAATACGATAGTATCACAATATTATATATAGTCACAATAATATTCTTACATCCTGATTTGTGCTATGCCTTATAAAGAAGGAGAAAAACACCTTTACCTAATGCAGTTTGCAAAGCAGTCAAATCAACCTTTAAACATTATGAAATAATTATATTATTAAATATATTTAACATTAGCACAATGCTATTATTTGTGACAGATAAACAGCATGCTTCCAGGCTTCAATGCCATACCCTGTTGCCTGGTTCCCCAAGCCACACCGTACATTTTGGCCAATAAAAATGCAATTAGATGCTTTACTTTTTAACACATACTTTTCCCCAGATTTACAGTGGCAGGTTAATGCAACTTTAGGAGTCTTACCCAGTGTCTCTTATTGGTTTACAGTGGGATCGAACCCCCAGCTATGTGTAATCTCATCTCACAGTCTATCTCAGGACTGTTACATAACGGTTTAGGTTTTTAGAACCGGTCTGTATTGCAGTCGTCTTTTGCAGATAGGATTTGTATTTAATGGAGAAGACAATAGTGTCTGAGGCTCACGGTACGTCTGTTCTATGTAATGAACTCCTTATTCAACTATACCAATCGAACTACAGCTTTCCATTCTATGGCACCTTTAAGACTGCTCCGCTGGAAACATGAATTTACTTTAACAGTCACTTCAGAGCTTCAGTGAGATGGTGTGGTGTTTCAACCTGCAGTTGTTCAACCTTTGCGTGTTTTGGGAAGAAAATGAATTGGATGTATTTAATCATTTTTAATTCATTTAATTTCTTTTCATTTCATTTCTGAAGACAGCAGCGCATCGTGCTCGCAAGCTATGCGTTCGCTTTCAGGCTGCTTGAGCATGACTCATATATTTCACTTCATTTGGGCTGGATGGAAACATCAGGTGTGGTTGACATTCATTTCTCAGCCAGGCAGAAACCAAACAGAATGTATTTCTGTCTCATTTGGCTCCAAGTCCCTACTCGCTTGCAATCCAAAGCACTTTTCTACTCTGAAAATACATTACTAGAATAGGATGGAAAGGACTACCAGGCTGCTTTGATTTGAACTGATAATCTTGGCTAATGGAGAGAGGATATTGAGAGGATATTATGCTCCCCATAGCCCTTCTTTCTCTCTCTCTCTTTCTCTGACAGAGAGACACACACCCAACAAACATCTGGCAAAATTGACACTCTGCAGTACATTTTGTTCCTTGCTGTCTAGATGAACAAGTCCACCTTGAGTTCAGAGGAAACATAGATCAGCAATTTAGACCCAGTGTGTAAAGGCTTAGATTGGTTAAATCCATTAGCTGTTACCATGGTGAGGGCTGTTGATGGCAGCGGTAGGACCACAAGCTAATTATTGTGGCCTGCAGGCAGCTGCGCACTCTTTCTGTTGTGGTTTCATTTACTTGCAGTCCTTCAAGACCAGGGATGCAACACAAACCATTTCACTGCCCTGGAAGAAAGGTCAGTACATAAAATGACCAGCCTGACTTTGAAGATTACTTGGGTTCAGACCTTTAGGGATACTGATACAGAGATTAAAGTTCCTGATGCTGACCACTAGGGAAGAGGTGGACCTGGTGCAATCAATATATCATAAAATGAAGGCTGAAGCTGTGAAACCAAAGCACCAATAGATGCACGAGATGTGTCTTCATTGCTGTAAAAAAACCTTCTCCAGTATGGTAACTTTATAAACCTAAACTCGGTGGACTTCATTTTCTTACTTTGTGCTCCCAGTTCTCTGAGTTTTCTCTGAGCTTTTGACCCTTGCTTTGTTTCTGGTTTGTGATTATGGATTTGTCTGGTCTGTTGTTGTCTGCCCGTGTACTGGCCCCTGCTTGTCAAGTCAAGGTTTATTTATATAGCACCTTTTATAACAGATGTTGCAACAAAGCAGCTTTACAGACAATCCGGGTCCAAGCACCCAATGAGCAAGCCAAAGGCGACAGTGGCAAGGAAAAACTCTCTCAGTGCAAGAGGAAGAAACCTCGAGAGGAACCAAGACTCAAAAGGGAAACCCATCATCCTTGGTTGACACCGGCTAGAAAGACAAGCCCAAAAGCAATGTAATAAAAGGATAGGATATAGGACAATATGCTGTACTGAATATAGAATGACTGATTGCTGTTAGAGTCCTATGAGAGTAACAACAATGAAAAACAGACCTGAAAGTCTGAATGAAACTCAATCAGTGTTACCAGTAAAACCAGTAACTACTGTTAGGAGTTTATCACAGTGAAAAACCTTGAACGTCAATATCTGCTGCTAAAAGCCTACGGTGATGACCTGTTAGTAAGAATATGGCAAGGGTTCAGGGTTTTGTGAGGTAGAGGAAGATATGTCTGGCTTATGTTTGTGCATGTTACATACATGCTGTTCACATGCATGCTGTCTAACACCTCAGTGACTTACAGATGTGATAGCAATGATACACAGCATATAATGGTTTTCCAGATGTCGTCTCGCAAACTTGAAGCAGCCATTGGTCAGTGCCAACAGCCTGAATTACAGTTTGCCTGAACAAAATGAACAAAACAGAAAGTGAGAAAAACCCAAACTGCGAAAACTACGCTGAGCATAAGGCTAAGAGTGTTGGGAGATTGTAAACAACAGTTTGTATTTGCTATCAATTTGAGCCATGAATTCCAACAGGGACTTTCTGTGCCGGCGCAACTTCCTGTTGATGCTAATTTGAAAAAGCCAGTGAAAAACGTTGACACCACATCAGATGTTTGTCCTCTGAGTTTGTGGAGCAATAACTGCAGCACTTGGCATCCGCCTGCTTTCTGACAATGTGCTTTGGCAGCGCAATCCCATTTGCAAATATTTCATTGACAGAACAAGTGACTCCTGATTGGAGTTCCATGCGCTTCTCAGACGAAGCAGCTGGAAAAGATGAGCTTTAAAAGATGCAAAACATATTGACAATGAATGACTTTTGAATGTACTTCTGTAAGAGGCTGGCAAATGGTTCTGCTCTGTCTTGTTCAAAAGCAGCACAATAAGAGAGAATGGCATTAAGAAACATGAAAGCTCAAATGACAAGAATAATCTACGGCAACAAATGGGTTTAGTGCTTTAAATTGTTTTTCATAGATAAACAGAACTTTGCAGTACTTACTGTGAAATGTGCGTTACCGACCTGCCAATGCAGAAGAATCCAATTTCAAGGCATGGGAAGTGCAAAGAGTAAAACAGCTAGCCTAACTCACAAAGTTAATCTCTACTTGCCCTAACCCAGCTAAAAAATCCAACAGTGAGCTTCAGGAAGCTCTGTTCTGCCCTACACATGAATATACATTTTAGAAAACAAGGATATGTAACTTTAGAATGTCAGATTGCATGCTCAAATAACATGCTTTCATAAGAACATTGTAAGCATGAATGCTGTAAACTGTTGCCTTAAAGAATCCTGAATTTTGAAAAGACACATTCACATTGTAAGACCTGTTTTGCTGCTCAGATGTGATTATCTTGCTTCATTAAAATAAATAGCAGTAATAATGCTCTATAAGGTATAAAATGAAATTAAAATCCTTTCCAATTAAAACGACATCGGTGGCATCTATAAGTGGGTAACAGCAAGAAGGGCCTGGGTGGGATTCCTGGCAGGGTCCTTTCAGTGTGGAGTTCTCCCTGTGTCTGAGTGAGTTTTCTGCAGGTGCTCCAGTTTCCTCCCACAGTCCGAAGACATGCAGTCAGGTGAATTGGAGATGCTGAATTGCCCCCTAGGTGTGAGTGTGTATGTGTTTGTGTGTTTATGTGTGTTTGTGTGTATGCGCTGCGATGGACTGGTGGCCTGTCCGGGTTGTTTCCTACCTTCCACCGAGTTAGCACTGGGATAGGGTCCAGCAACCCGCTTAAATGATAATTTCATCATTGTTACTACTTCATGAATATGTTTCTTCCACTTTTAGAACATTTGTAACCAAATACCTCACACAAGAAGGAAATATATTTAATGTATGGATTTTGTGACCAATCTTATCAATCAATAAGCGGTTCCTAATTAATACCAGTTTAGCTAAACCTAATGCTGCTCCCCACATAAACTTCTTCAGACCAGAATCTAATGAGAAGGAATGTAAACCAACAGAGTAACCAGGTCTACCATTATGTCAAAGTAGCTTCATACTGTCCATGGTAAAATATCTCTGCATGTTAGAGGCATTGTCTTTGAACAGCAGAGAGGAGAAACCTTTTTAGATACCAAGCCTTCGATGACTCAGCATCATTTAGAAGTTATGATGTCAAAGACCCCCTTACTGGAGTTTTCCAAGGGTAATGCTAATGGATCTTGAAGCAACTTTAAGACATAATGTAAACCTTGCCTTTGTTTAAACTGCCGACTTTAGATGAATTTACCTCTATTATCAAACTCATGATAATGCTGTCCTTAAATCCCTTCCTTGATCACTCAGCAAGGTAATGAGGAAGGTGATTGGCACCAAAGAAAGAGCGGAGCGTCGAAGCAAAGAGAAGCAACAGGCAGCCTTCCCTGCGGGATGCCATCTGGGCGTCCATCAAACAAAGCAGCCTGCCAAATATTCTCACCCACTTTTTTTTGAAGCAGAACAAAGGCAATCTGAGGCGGGCTCAAAGTGAACTGGCCTCCTAGCCACCGCTCAGCTCCCCTCTTCACCTTGTGAGGACGCTCACGTAGTGCGATTCAAATTCATTTAAGTCACTTTAGAAAGAAAGAGAGAAAAAAAGGGGGAAAAACACATTTCTGTCGTTTTTCTCCCGTCGAGATAACAAAAAAAGGCATTTTTCCCCTCCAATTGAGAATGTTCTGATTGCTTGCCCTTTTTTCCTCTCCTCTCATCTAGTTATCACAGTTAAACCCAATCAAAGGCAGGCCCTGATTAAAGGTTATAATTAGAAACTGCAAAATAACGCACCTGCTCAGGAAGGGAATTGCTGACTCCCCCGACCTAGCAAGAGCACGCTGTCATCCGTTTCTTTTTCTCTCCTCAGACGGGCAGACGGGCCAGATAAAATGATAAAGGGGAAGCAAAGTGGAGAAGAGAAATGCCACTTGTGGCCAACCTTAGACTCTATCCTTGACTCTGACCTGGAGTCAAGGAAGGGAAGATGGCTAGAGGAGTGTGATATGGCAAACATAAAATGTGAAAATATACTATATATGTATATACTGCATATGTATAGTTTTGTGATTTGCTTTGTTTTGACCTTTCCTTGCTGGCTCTGCACTTTTCTGTTGTTGACTGAGAACCACTGAGAGACTTTGCATCGGGTCCGACTTGGCCGCGAGCTGGGAAGCTTAACCGTGTTAGCAGAATTTAACAAGGCCGCGAGCTGGGAAACATAACTACGTTAGTGGACTTTAATAGGGCTGTAAGGGGATGTTGCACTGCAGCAGCAGTTTGATTGGCCTGCAAGCTGGGAACTTTGCACCATGACTGTGCAGTTTCACTGGGCCAAGAGCCAGGGTGCTTCATACTGCAACAGTAGAGTTTGAATGGATCGCAAGCTGGTGACTTCACACTGTGACAGCAGAGTTTGTTTGGGCCAGGAGCCAAGGAACTTTACACTTCAACAGCAGACTTTGAATGGGCCGCAAGCCGGGAACTTGACTGGGCCACGAGCTGGGGATTCTGCAACACAATGGTTGAATTTGACTGGGCCACAAGCTGGGGACTCCACACTTTAGACAGTGGTTGACTGGGCCAAGAGCAGGAGCGTTGCACTACAAAAGCAGAGTATGAATAGGCAACAAGCTGGAGAATGCAGCAGTGGGGTTTGACTGGTTTATGAGCCAGGGAGCTATACATCACGATCCCAAGAGGCTGTCTCCCTGCCAGCCAGGGAACTGTGTGTGTTTGTATGTTTTGTTTAAAGCTATTTAGAACGGTAAAGCATCCTTGAGTTTGAGGAAGGCTTTTTTCAATTTATACATAGAAGTTTATACAGATTGCTGAACTTACAAGGACAAACAACAGTACAAAGTACAATATACTGTACACCGCTGCACATATCACAGCACATACTTTGCCTTAAGTTTAAAAGTTTGAAACTTCACTGGAGAGTACTATTCACAAGGCTACATGACACCTTGACATAACAACTGACATAACCCTACATAAATGTTTACTCTAATAGGCATGATCTCACACAAAGGCTACTTCAGGAAACTGTTCAAAGTTTGCAAAAACCTTTTATAGTAAATGGCACCTATCAGAATTAGCATTTATAAACATTTATGTAGAATTAGGTCAGTTGTAATGACAAGCTTATGTAGGTGTCAAGTAGCCCTATGAACTGTTCCCTACAATAGCATTTTCCCAGCTTTCCATGTTATCCAATAAACAAACGGCACCAGTTGCATTTTTGCATTTGATAAAGTAATTGCTCTGCTTTTGAAATATTTACAAAAATAAAGTGTTTTAATTCATAATATGCATAATATCTAAACAGCTTTTTCCTTCCCAGTTTTAGTCCAACATTACTGTTTATATTATATTATATTTTATATTTATACACACATATAAAAGCATAATCTTGTGGTTAGTGGTTGGCATTATGCTCAGATCCCTGCCTTAATATTTATGGGTGGTTTTGACAGTGTTGCATTAAAATTAGCTCTAAAGCTAGCCTAACTACTCAAATCAGATGCAAACAGTGTCTATATGTGAAATCTTAAGACCTATTTAAACTAAACAGCAATCAGCACAGCACAAACACCAGGGCCTGTATTTGTGCTGCAATTTTATGCAACCAACCAAGATTTTTACCATGCTTCAAGTAATAGCCCCAACATCTGAAGCTGAATTACTTCACATTAAAAGTTCCGAACATCTCTGCAGAAACTTCATTATTTTTGTTTGTTCAGAGGCAACACAAGTTGCTCATCTGCAACCCTTATACCAAAGGGACTTGTTAAATATTTTCAGTGAACAGTCTTCAATGCGTCTGCAAACCAAAGTTTGAGTAATACAAATAACAGTCATTTTGTTCTGATATAGTTGCTTCTTAGAAGCTGCTCATTTAAACTGGGTCACAGTTTTACCTCCAGATAGATAAACATTTTCTCACAGAATGTACTGTTTACAAACACAATGAGAGTTTACAGATGGGGAACATGACATTCAAAGAGCATCTACAAGGTGCTGAAGTTCTGATGAACTTTATTAGATTATATTGTAGAGACTCCATACATTGTCATTTCCAAGCCATTTGCAGACTGAGCAACAGCATTGTTACAAATGACTATACAATATTAATTTACTCCATATTTCTGAAGCATGCATAACAGGACACTATCACATAGTTATGCTAAACATGCTTTGCTTTCTTGCCACCTCTCCTGACTGTGTTTAGAGGCAGGAGCAAAAGCTGGATTGACACTGGGCCACGGCAGGAGAGAGAGCAAAAGCCAGGCGGCTCTGGGCAAGCTTACCAAATAAAGCCAGTCAAATACCTCAGCCTGAACTTCAAACAGCAAACTGCAGAGTCTCGGGGAAGCGGAGAAATAAACAGGCTGTATATAAAGCCAGCTTTAGGTGGATATGGAAGTACTGGAGCATTTCTTTCAAACGAGTATGAAAAGTCTGGAACAGCTGCCAGGAAGAATATCATAACGTCACAATGGCCAATTCACTAGACACAAATCATATTTTAAATATTCTCAAAGTGCAATGTACATAATGTTGCGGAAAAATAATGGTGAATTCCATATCTTACTAGGATATCCCTATGCTTTATTTTTGTTGGTTCATTTTGTGCCAGACTGTGGAAGAAGATGATGACATGCAAAAAGCACCAGTGGTTCAGACAGAAAAAAGCCAGACCCATTACAGACCTATTAATAATTCTGAGCCATTTTTTGTCTCATTATTTGGAATAGAGCAAAGGGAGCGATTGGACCTAACTCCCTCTTGTACCGTAAAATGAGTATTTGCAAAGTTGGACTGTCCTGTACAACGATGTGGGAGACCACGTTGATTTCATAGTATACAGTATATATATATATATATATATATATATATATATATATATATATATATATATGCAAAAAGGTCAACTGTATAATACACTCATTATCAAAAAAAAATAGTTCCACCCAGAAGGAATCAACTGACAGGGATGAAACGAGGCGGGTAGGTTTGACATGGTGAGACATGCGAATATGTACGTAAGCCAGGACAGACCTTATCGCCGTATCTAACTGACTATATAAGGTTGTTCTGTTGTGTGTGCTTTCCATTCTGACTCATGCTGTTGTGTTGGTAGTTTTCTTTGCAAGTGAAGTATGTCTCAGAGAAGATTTTGAAAGCAATTTGAGCAGTTGGATGAGTTGAAGAGGGGCACATGATATAGTTTTAGGAAGTGGGATGGTCTTAATGACGTATTGCACACCATACCGGTCATGTGGATATTGTGGATAGAAGTCGATAGAAGAAGGCATGCACCAGCGACATGACGGATCTGGGAGACCTACACGAACTGTGGTGACAAGTCCCCCTTTTGTCTTGGACAAATCCGCGTGTGGAGGCAGCATGGTCAGCGCCACCCCTACCACAAACTCTGCAGGAACTGTGTGAGAATATTCAAGATACATGGGGTGGATTATCGCATTATGCGTTAGCAAACATGGCAGCCCGACACCATACTACGCTGGACCTCTAAGTAATGACGTATTGCTATAGATGAAAACGAATGAAAGGACATCATCAAGCCTGGATTCTTTCTGTACTTTTGTCTATTTCATTAATAGCAGTATGTCATACTGTGTCAGAAACTACATAAGCAAAACCAATGCTAATCAGGTGGCTATAAGCTTCCATGATTTGTTAGCAACATTAGCCTCAGTTCCGATGCAAAACAAAATGTCTTGGCTGAACCATTATTCTTCATTAAGGAACATAAAGTTGTAGATCAATATCCTGCATTGCAGATGAAATCTAAACTTCAAAGTACTGCGTGTCTCAGAATCCATTACAATGCTGCATTATATAAAGCCTTATGTATGTTAATTATAGCCCCAAGTCTACATGCTGCTTACAGCGATGGAAACCTGTCTGCCACTTTGTTCTTTACCTTCACCAAGGTAACTATCAGCCCATCTTTGCACGTCTCTCAACAAACACATTGTCAGAACGAATAAATATCCAATTCTCATACCAGGGTTCAGCCCGCATCCACCTAATTTACACACCTAACAAAATCTCCCAACATCAGTCTTTCTCATCTGAAGAAATAATCACACAACCAATGTGTTAACGCCTGTCTGTAGATTTTTCTTATCAGAAGCTTTTTTTCCACTGCCTTCCATTTGATTGAATTTGAGAACAGTGCTATGTTCTCGTTTGCATCAGTTTCAGTGGCATTACGATGCAAGTGAGCAGGAAAATCTCCTGTTGGGCACAGAATCTTCTTGCTTAGGAAGTTTTTTTTGTGTGTCTTTTAATGATGTGTGCTCCAAAGGATGTATGTCAAAACCTGTTAATCCCATAAGAAGCTTAATGTGAATGCTCTTATTTAATAGTAATTTGTGTGTTTGAGGAATTCACTCACTTGCTTAAAAAAAAATCTCCCCCACTATAATGGTTCATTGGACAAAGACAACACCCATCTAAGAAAAAAAGCGCCTTGCTCCAGGGTATAGAGGTTAGATATTAAAAGTTTGACCAGGCCATCTAATGAAAATCTTTTGGTTTCCTGTGTGCAATAAGGGCAAAAGAGGTGAAGGTATTGATTTAATCCAGGCTTAGCCTTTTCAATGCACCTGTTACAGTGTACTCCAGTGAATACCACCCCACCCAATCACTAAAAAAGCAGACGAGAGAGGAAAAGGCTCTTGTCTTTGAATTACCTCTCAAGGTCACTTTTCACCTGTCCAGTCAAAACAATGAAACCCACTTTTGTCCCTTCCCCATGGCTGGTCAGAGGCCGGACCTTTGGAAATGTACACAAGGTCTTTGTGCACAATGTATGTGTTTTACAAAAATAACTTAGAAGTAATGCAGACTTCATGCTGCAGCAGGTCCCTTTAGTAAGAATAGGCAACACTATACTGTAGTTCATGTTTATAAGCCTATATGATAACTATGCAAGTCTTTAAAGACAACCTGCATAAACATTTATAAAGGCTAATTCCAATAAGCAGTGGTTCCCATAAAGGCTATTTTTGTCAGTTTCAATGTCAGGTTGATATAACACGTATGTCAGGATACATGGGTTCTAGGTTACATTAAAATGCACAGCATATTATAGCAGCTGACTTTGTTACTCAGTGTATTTTTGATATGTTAAATGCATAATGATGGTTAAGCTACATAACTTCAGAAATGAAGTGAGTTCCAAAATTGAACAAAGGTGAGACACTTTTACTCTTTGTAGTAACACTAAAATGTGTTTTTAAGTAAAGCAAGTTTCACTTTAAGTAAAGCGGTTTGTAAGATGTTATAAATCATACTGGTAATGCCATAACACTGAAATGAGTTGTCTCTGAACAGTTTGTGCAATCAGTATTCTCGAACATTCTGACACTCAAAACATCTGGTTCATGGAGTTACATCTTTGCTTTCTCTCATGCTTTCCCATACACAATATTCAGTTAGTCTTTGGTATCAACTTGTTTGGAAAAATGCTGTCAACATTACAATTATAATGTGTGTTAAAATGCATTGTTTCTGTGGTGTGATGTGATGTGAAGGAGGTGGCACAGTGGCGTGGTGGGTAGTGCTCTCACCTCACAGCAAGAAGGGCCTGGGTTCGATTCCTGGCTGCAGCTTCAGGGGTTCTTTCAGCATGGATTTTGCATAAAAATACCAGCTGCACTTTGTGGTAAGATTTCATGATGAATGGAAAATGTCTCAAATCAAATTGCTTTGATTGAGATCTAATGGTAACTTGCTTTAAAGTTGTAAAAACATTCTTATGACAGCCGTGATACTCTTCCATGCTCTGAAGTCTTATTAATTTTCTGCATCATTTTGTGCACAGCAACAGTTTTTTGTATCATGTCAAAATGTCACGATGAATGGACCAATAGATATAATCCAAACATGAAAAAATCTATGAAAAATATTTGGATAAAATCTTATTATACTGTTTTTTTCTTGAAAGTAAAGATTTTTTTCCCCATCTCCTGTAAAATTACAATGTAAATGGAAATACTCTGCTCCTTTTTTGGACAGCGATGATGGAATACCTATTTTTTCACTATTTAGTGTGTTCACATTGTGCCTTTATGACAGCTTCCATTATTTTTTGAAAGATTTGTTTTTATTTGTAGGCATACTTGTCTTTTTTATTGTCTGAGAAGTTGGATGCATTTTCTGTGTCTTATGATCCAACTTCAGTTAATGATGTTGAGGTCTAGACTCTGTGGTGGCCAGGCCACTAATCTGAGCGCTTTCTTTGTTTGATTTTCATCTTCTTTTCTTTTTCTCTGTAAGGGCTTCCTGGCAGCTACACATCCTTTCAGACTCATAGCGTTGAGTCGTCTTCTCACAGTGGAAGCAGGGACAGAAATAGCTGTGTTTTTTTTTTTTCAGATCTGAAGAAAGAATGGAGTTTGATTTTCTCCTCTCTCTCTCAAAGACTGTTTATCTGATGGTGAGAATTTTGGTGATCTACTTGGTCTTCCATGGTTGTTACAATATAAAAATATTTTGAACTCCAGCTTTGGAAACATTTTCACTCATTTGTTTATAGATTCAGTGTTTGTGATACATTCATTTGAACATTGCAGCAGTATCAGCATTGTGAAGGTAAACACTTGAATGAAAAATTAGACAACATTCTATTGTGCATACTGATCTGGATGATAAACTAACTCATCCCTTGCAAGGAATTAAGCCTAGTTTGCAGTAATGAGATCAACATCTTACTCCAGCTGTATGTGCATGTGTATGTGTGTGAGACAGAGTGTGTGCAGCTGTTAATGACAGGTTGAGGCTGGCTAGCTGGCAGTGTGAGAGGTGCTAGCTCACCCGGCTGCTGCGCTCTGCATTCTGATTAACTTTTGACTTTGGGACTGGATTCAAACATGAAATCTAGGTTGCATTTTCCATTAATTAAAAAAAAACAAAACATGAATTATAGAGAAAGGGCTATGACATTCATATTTGTGGCATTATTCATGCCACATTCTTAGTGGCACTAATGCTGCCTTCAGGTCTTGCCGGTGATATTGTAATTACAAGATGGGAGCACATGAACGGCACCACAATGTTGTAATTACTACTAGGAAACCTTAATTTTCCTATAAGCCATAACTTTGCCAGTTGGGGGCATGTTGTAAAAAAGTAATCCTGGCTGCTGATATTTGTACTGTAAACTGGCTGGGATTTAGCTATTCAGCAGCCACCCATGAGCACCGCAGGCTAAAATCTTTTGCATTTTCATCCATGGGTATAACTTAAGGCTGAACATTGGAGGAGTTGAACAGAACCTTCTCTGGGGAGTCTGGGGCAATTCAAAACATCAAAACTGTATGCTAAATATGCTATATTTTAATTGGTGTAATTCATATAACAGGGTATATTAACAGTTACATGTCCAACCCTGGTCAATTATTTCATAAAACTGAAAAACTTTCATATCAGAATTAGGTTTTTTGGCCAAGTATGTTGACACACACAAGGACTACTCAGAACACCATAAAAGCTTTCTGTTATCTTAAAAGCATTCATCTTAATATAAAAGATATTTATTACAGCTCAGCTAGGTTTGTACTGCAATATGCAATATGTACTGACAGTCAAAGTTAACATGATCTCTTGTGATGTTGCTACTGCACACCAAGTGCTTTAAACAATAACCTGTTAAAATCTAATCAAATACAATTACAAAGCAAAAGTCACAAATGCCACATGTTTTTAATATATATATATATATATACCTCTACATTTTTGGAATAATGGAACAATTCAGAAATAGTTAGACTAGAGTGTCTGTGACCTGGAAATGAGAGACTTCTGATAGAAGTTGGATCCATGGTCTACTTGGCTTCTGAGTGCTTATAGTAATTTCATTCAATATTATTATTATTATTATTATTATTATTATTATTATTATTATTGTCTACATTGGTTGAAGATATTGACTTAGAACAGACTCTGTGTTGCTTGTTGGAACACAGTGGAACATTGTAGCTTCGGCCTCTTACCAACTTAAAATCACATGTGCGTAAACCACACTCTAACCATGTGCTGAAGCCTGTTTATGTAAGCCAATGGTTTCAGTTTGGTAGATTCCTGATACTGCTAAGAAGTATTTTACATTGAACCTTTAATGAAGAAACCTAATGTTGATCCTTATGAGCTAGCAAACTACAGACCTATTTCAAATCTTCCATTTATATCAAAGATTTTAGAGAAAGCTGTAGCACAACAGTTAAGTTCCTATCTGCACAGGAATAACATACATGAAAAATTTCAGTCTGGATTTAGGCCTCATCATAGCACTGAGACAGCACTAGTGAAAATTGTAAATTATCTTTTTGTGTTCTCTGACAGAGGAAACTTATCGTTACTGGTTCTTAGTGCAGCATTTAACACAATAGACCACTCCATCCTACTAGATAGGCTGGAAAACCTTGTAGGAATAACAGGAAAACCTCCTTCATGGTTCAGATCTTGCTGCAGTGACCGCTATCAATTTGTAAACGTAAACAGTGAATTATCCACTCACACAAAAGTAAAGCTTGGTGTTACACAAGGATCTGTCTTAGGACCTATATTATTTACCTTATATATGCTACCACTCTGTACCATAATCAGAAAACACAACATCAATTTCCACTGCTATGCTGATGACACGCAATTGTATGTTTCAGTTAGACCAGATGATACACTTCAACTTAATAAGATAGAGGACTGTGTTAAAGACATAAAAGACTGGATGTCAAGTAACTTCCTCCTACGTAACTCAGACAAAACAGAAGTTGTTCTTCTTGGTCCCAAAACTGCTAGAAACATGCTGTCTGCATTATCTCTTAATCTTAATAGCTTCTTAGTCACACCAGGTACATTTGTAAAAAGTCCTGGTGTCACGATTGATCCTGATCTGGCCTTCGATGAGCATATTACTAATGTTACTAGAATAACTTTTCTACATTTACACAATATTGCGAAACTAAGAAATGCCCTGTCCCTACAGGATACAGAAAAGCTAGTTCACGCCTTTATTACCTCAAGGCTGGATTATTGTAATGCCCTGCTTTCTGGTTGTTCCAGTAAAAGCCTTAACAAACTTCAGTTAGTCCAAAACGCTGCAGCCAGAGTCCTTACAAGAACTAGAAAGTTTGACCATATCAGCCCAGTCTTATCTAACTTACATTGGTTACCAGTTAAATTCCGCATTGAGTATAAAATTATTCTTCTGACATATAAAGCTCTAAACGGCCTCGCTCCTCTGTACCTCACTGAACTTATCTTGTATTAGGAACTGCCATGTAATCTTAGATCGCAAAGTGCGGGCTCTCTATTAGTGCCTAGAATTAACAAAGTTACATCAGGGGGCAGAGCCTTTTCATACAGGCCCCGCTAGCTTTGGAATAACCTACCAGTCAGTGTTCGGGACTCAGACACAGCCTCAATCTTTAAGTCCAGGCTTAAAACCTACTTGTTCAGTCCAGCTTTTGGTAATTAGTTTTTCTGCTAGATAAAAGGTGTAGATCTGCTGACAAAGAGTGTTTGGTAAGCTGGGAATGTTGGTGCTGTTGTCCCGCTGCTCTTCATGTTCACTCAGGTTTGTTGACGGTGGAGCAGAGGGGCGCTGACTTCTCAGGGAGCCCTCATGTCTTTTACCTTCTGGCTCTCCCTTTCAGTTATGCTTTAATAGCCAGGCCTGCCGGAGTCACTGCTGCACTCTGTTAACACCATATAGTGTGTTCAGATCTTCTGTCAGAGCTAACAATATGTCTGTTCTCTTTGCCTGAGCTGAACTGCTGCCCATCCTGTGTGTCCTGATGCTACATCTGCTTTGACTGGGTGCCACTGCTTGCCTTTAACAACCACGGAGCTCCTGGCTGTCCTGCACTGTGGAAGCTTGGCCTGCATCCTGCTGACCCATTCGATGACCCAGCTATTTAATTACAGACTAATCAGACATTTATTTCTCTACCTTACAAACACTGAATGCTTCTTTCCTTTGCTTGTCTTGTTATCTGGTGTTGAATCGAGGAGGATGGGTTCCCCTTTTGAGTCTTGGTTCCTCTCGAGGTTTCTTCCTTTTGAACTGAGGGAGTTTTTCCCTTTACTCTGTCGCTCTTGATGGAATGGAATCTTCATGGAATCTGTGGATTAGAGCTATGGATCACTCTATGCATGTGCTACAGAGGCTACAGAGTGCTATGATGAGTTATGAAGCCTACAATCAGAGACATAATATTAGGTTAGAAAGTAGATTTTTGGGTGTTCCTCTATTAAATTGTTCCTGAGTTATGAAAGCTAGAAGATTATAGAAAATCAGGCTAGCCATCCAAACTGCCCACATAATGACATTCTCATAGCAGCTCTTTAGCTTAATATAACATGCTTGATGGGAGAACTTAAATGTGAAGCCAGAGATCATTAAGGCTGTTGTTTACTGTTCTCGGGCACTAGTACATTTTTTTAGAACAGGGAAACAGTGGGCAACAAAAATAATTGAGTAAGTACTTATTATATTAATATATCATTACATTATTAGTAAAACTGATTCAATTATTTAAGGTAGCATTTGCTATATCAGTAAAAACCAAACCAAAAAATGTCACCTTTTATTACCATTTAATTGTCAATTTATTTGCTATTATCAAAAATACCTATTTGCAAAGGTACTGTGGTCTAGAATTACTCCTGTGCTCTCATTTATCATTGCAAAGCGGAGATACAAGGTTTTGGTCGGACAGTGATGATATGCTATGTGATCCAATCGTTCTAACTGGATAAATGCACACTGTTTATCCTCTGCTCTTCATTTAGTTCCACTTCTTTTCTTTGACAATAGAAAAACAAAACCAAAAATACTTTTTTCCTGGCTGTCCTTTTTGTTTCCGACCAAAAGCACTTGAACACTTATCAGCCTCCAAACTCGTAGGTAGAAACTTCAGAGGAGCGCTTGCAGGCAGCCTAAGTTTATCCGTGAGGGAGCCATCACCAACCGAAGGACCAAGCATGGCTCGCTTTCCTTCAGCTGTTTCTGACTATCTTTTGTCACTTCAGTGGGTTATCCAACTGAGGCAGTTGGCACATTTCCTTTTTTTTTAAGAAACTGTTTTTGTTTACCGTGGAAGTGATGACTTGAACAGAGACTAATTTGCCCCTGTTTCTCCGGTTGGGAACTTTCGGATGGCTCTGTTGTACCAATCGGTGTCCTCGCGGTTTGTGTTTCCTCTGCTGGACTTTGGTTCTTGGCCAGTTCAGACCTAATTATACCATCCGTCTGTTGTGTTTCGTCAAGTTTTCCTGTGCCAGAATCTGAGACTATGTTTTGTGGCAGAGTTGCACATACTTCCAATCCAAACACTATTTTGGTACTCTCTCTCTCTCTCCCTCTCTCCCTCTCTCTCTCTCTCACTCGCTCACTCACTCACTCTCAAACTCTTTCTCTCTCTCTCTCTCTCTTTACTCACCCAGACAGAGAGACAGTGAGACGGTGTTTCGTGTTTGATGTAGCAAGGCCAGTGTGGTTTGTTTTCTGGCTGGAAGTGGCCCGTTCAGCGCTGGACAGTCCAACAGCATGCCTCCTTTGCCAGGTGTTAATGGAGGTTGGGAAAAGAGGCAAACAGGCAAAACGGATTCAAAAGCAGTCGCAAGATTACAGCGCAGAAAGCTAAACTAACTCTTATGGCTGAAAGAAGAAGACCTCTCGCTGTGTAAATAGTAAAAGAGAAGGTCTGAATAAAGCTCTTTTTTTGTTTGTTTGTTTGTTTTTAGCCATACTGCGTTGGCCAAACTTCAAACCCTGTTCAAACAAAGGAAACGGCCCTCTCAGATATTCCTACAGCTACAAATATCTGTCGGCCAGACCAGCAGTGTATGCATTTAAGGAAAATGAAAAGAAGCGGTGGAAGCGTGCACAATCGGTAGAACCAGCAAACGGCAGCAAACAAGCCGAGCATACTTTCTCTTTGTTCTACTCAGGGAAACAGCAGGGTTTTTTTGGGTTTTTTTTTTTTTTTTGGAGCATCTAACTAATGCGAAGTCTCAGAAGAAATTAAACAGAAAGCGGAGCAAGTCATTTTCTTTTCAAATCACAGGGCCTGGTTAGCAGCCAGTGAAGCTGTTCAGGGAGATCCATGCATAACCCAATAAACAGCAGCCCTCACACAATGCATTATACATGAGGGTACGCACACTCTCTCCAGCCCCCGTGTATGTGAAGATACAAAAGAAACAGCGTCCAGCAGCGGTTCCAAGGAGACAAAGACTGCAAAGTCCATTACACCAAGTGCCTGCATTCAGCGTCACGCCTCATTTGATCATGCACTAAACCCAAAAGCTGTGGCAAGAGAAAGAAACTCTCAAGTCGTACATGCAAAACGTCACTATAGCTAATAAATATGCACGCATGATGATATCTGCTTGACAGTGCTGCAGCTAAAACTTTGAGTTAACACTCTCTTCGACTTCACTGATTTACAGCAGGCAACCTTCGGTTCTACACAGCCGTATTTCCCTTCTACAAGCGTGTCCTAGGAGAACCTCCCAGAGTTATAGCCCCATCCAGGCCAGATTTACAGCTCGGATTTGAGTTAGTATGTGATTTCCAGAGATAGAAAGGAAGAAGGTGACAGCGTATGAAATCCTGCTTTGTAGAATATCTTCAGTGTAATGTGCTGGTGCCAGTAGCACATTATCAGATTAAGCAAGAAGAGTGAAACTATGGTTTTACAAGGCCGTTTCAATCTGAGTCAATACTGTGGGGTATGACAATTATAAAAATGCAGTGCTACAATGCAACTGCGACTACTTAAAGAGCCATTTGACTGCTTGTAATGCTCTCTTGCAATTTGGATCTTTTTCCTAATTATGCTGCATTGACCTCCTTATAGATTTGGGCTCAGAAATGAAATAAAATCACAGTTTTTCAAATCAAATTTGTATGTGAACATTTATTTTCCCAAATCTAACAGAATGTTCCCAAAAACGGATTAATTCCAATGCTCCAACATGTTTGCTCAAAATCAATATTATTGTGCAAAGTAGAGAAGACCCGGGGTTCATGAGGAGGGATGGGGTGCAGGAATCCAGGACCCCCTTATTAACCTCTTGGGCCCTTTTAATGTCTCAAAATCCAAATTCTGGATCCATGAAACTAAATGTTTATTATGCTGTCCATTAGGGAGAAATAGATGCTTTTTTTTAGTGTTTAGTCACCCACACTCAGTGAGCTCCTGTCTTTGATATGCTTAACTAACTAAAGGTGCAGCACTGATCTGCCTTAGGAAAACTGGTTCATCTAGTTGGACTTAACAACTGTAAGGACTGTAAGAAGATACCTCCGTAAAAAAAACTTCACAACATACCAGATCTGAAAACTTGCCCAGTTCCCCAAGAGTCTGGTGGAAAAAGTGAATTGTTGCTCATTGTCTGAGTCGCAGACAAAAGACGAGATGTGTAAGATCTCTGTTAATCTGTGGAAGATGCATTACCCCAAACTAGAAAAGAGCATTTCCTGGAAAACAGTTGTTAAACCAAACACTTTGTTGCCATTGAAGTATCAGCACTGCTATGATGAGTGAGCAGCCAGCCAATGCTGGAGTAGCCAGCCAACATGGGACCCCCTGAATACCAGGGGGGATTTTGCACACTGCTTTAAATGATTCCCCAAACATGTCTGTCTGTTCAATTTAAATATCAAGTGATCTATTGTTTTCTGTGTTTGGGTAATTTCCTTCCTTTTTACCACATATTGTTATAGCCTGTGCTATACAGCACATGTAAAGTAGTACACTAAATGAAATTAATTGAGACACAATGTGGATCCCAAAGTTTGGAAGTGAAATATAAACAACAAGCTAGTGAGCTGTACAGAAAAAATAAGGTTAATAACCAGTCAAAGAGATTTCAGATTAATGCTCCACAATAGGTGAGGAAATGTACTTTTTGGTCATGTTTGTTTTTTTTTTTCTAGCAAAATACTGTTCATTTCCAGCTTCTGTTCCTTGTTCGGAGGCCTGATTATGATGGTCACTTATAAGATTCTATATGGCATCAAGTGAAGTCTTATTTACTAAGTCTTATTATTTCCTGAAAACAGGCTTTTTCACAAAGTAGCTTTATTTTTTAATCATCATTATTGTGTATAATCTATATGAAGCGGGGCACTATGTTTTATAGGTTTTACAGAACTGTTTAAATATAGAGAGTTTCAATACTGTTACACTATGGCAAGCCATAGAACTTGTTTGCAATGAAGCCAGTATTGTGAAATGTCATTGAGCCCCTCTTTACTTATATTCATTTTACTTTTTTGTTTATTCAGTACAAACACAGTTTAGTACTTTGTGGAAAGTCTTTGACTGGGTAGAAATTCATTCTACAGCTACATAATGCACACTTCTCAGTAGTGTGACCCCATGCACACTACTGAGAAGATCAAGATGTACTTATGAAACAGAAAACTCTTCTAGTGTTCTCAGAATAATGAAGTCCAGAACTCAACATCACTAAATGTGTTTGGATCGTGAGAAGCTAAAAATGCAACCAACTTCTAATACTAAACTTTGAAGGTGTGAAATATATCCCTGTCAATGAAAAACTGAGCAAGTCTTCCGAAAAGAATGAAAGCTGAAATAAAGACAAAGTGTGGTAGCACCAAATACTGAAAAAAAAGAATAATCTGTTGAGGTTTCTGCACAGAGGTTATCTGTTCATGTGTTTTCTTCTATATGCACAGCATTTCGGCAGCATTAAACTGCCAAAATGAAAGAAGGTATAAAGCAGAGACATTACAGGTTAGGGAACAGTAACCAAGTGTGCAAGCTGTACAAAAAAAGCAAAGCATTCACGGCAGCCAACTGAGGTATTTTCTGTTTCCGAATGGGAATTTCTGGAATTTAGCCAATTACAGGCAAACCTCTGATTACTGTCTATATCACCCAGTATAAAAAACATCACTGGACTCATGGAAAGAAATAACACTCTCGAATATTTTATGCAGCCGGATCAGTAAGAACAGAAAAAAACAGCTGTGGAAATGTTTATCCCACAATATTAATTTGTATCACCCTGCTGGCACAGCAAGCAGCCAAGGAGAACAGGTCTCTCCATAAGCTCATTAGATCAGCAGCTAGCAGCAGGATAGAACAGGAGAGAAGCTGGCGTGTGATAGGCCGTCCAGAGCCAGATGTTTCAGGAGAGACTGCAGCACTTTCATTTTCCTCCACATGAGACCTTACAGAACCACTCAGGTAGCTGCTGATGTAAGAAAAGACAAGAAGAAGCAAACTCAAGCCTTTTGAATCGGCAGAATTCTACACAATACACACAGTCGGAAAATGTGCTGACCACCAGGTGCAAATCTCCATCCTCACAGCAGTTCTATTGGGATACTTTAGGTAAGAAATTCAGTGCTTCATGAAATCTCAGCACCATGTTCAGCACCATGATTCGTACATTTCATTATGATTAATGAAAAAGTACACAAAATACACAACTGGGACTATTTACACCATCATAATAAGCTCACAGGACAAAAATATAACAGCTGCGATTCAATTTGGACGTAGTTTCTGGATGTAGGCCACATCAACGCTCAAAGCCTTGCATCAAAGAATTGTGCAGTTGAATCAATATTCAAGTTAATATTTCAATTTTTACATGTAAAATAATTATTTAAATTAAAAAAAAATATTTAAGAAATATGACTAATTCTAATAAATAAAAATCAATGTAGGATGAAGTGGGACGAGGAACTTTTCCTTGTTTCTTATGATAGAGGTCCACGCCTTTCTGGTATAATGTTGGTATAATGTTGCTCCCTATTTATTTGGAGTATTAAGTGGACAGGTTGCATCATTGCTCCTTTTACACAGTAACTAAAAGCAGATTCCCCAGTCCATTGAAAGCTCCAGGGACCTGATGGTTGATTCAGCCTCAGGAAATGTTGGATAATTTCCATTATTTACAATACTGATGAGATGTAACAGGGCACATGGCCAGTAGCCACATAGCTACTGATCCTGCTGCATAAATGGTCACACAAATGCATGTGTGTTTCCTAATGTACATTCAGAGAAGACCATCCAACCAATTATAAGGGTTAAGGGTCACCAGTGATGAATCTTAAAAGAATAATGATAAAATTAGCATAAAAGGGCAACAGCAGAATGTGTGATGGCCAGAGTCACTGTTGTTGGTGCTAGTGATTATGCCGCTCCTCTCTGTGTCTAATAAAGCACGGGACACTTTGAAAGGAGACTATCCCGACATGGATGGGAGAGAAAGGAATGTGGTTAAAGAGCAAAAGAAAGAGACAGAAAGCTTTGAGGTAAAGTGAAGTGACATTATTTTTAAATGAAATCCACCTTATTCACCTGGGCGCCGTCCATGGTTGAATCCTTGATTTTCAGTCAGAGCTGCCCTTGTACTAAAAAATTCAAGAACAAAACTGCTTCAGAGCAGACATGAAGCAGAGTAAAGAGGAGAGAACTGAGAGAATACCACAACCAACACCAAACAAGCATGCCCTACCCAGGCAGCATGTGGAGATATATAACAAAATTTCTCTTTTTTAAAAAATTAATTATTATTTTAAGGACAGAAAGAGAGAGAAATATTGGTATTAGAACATCAAGTTCAAGTGTTCTGGTAAAAATCATTGATCTAGCAGGACAGAGAATGATTTAATAATGATAACTGCACATCATCATTATTCCGCGTTATAATGCATTACGTTTCAACACCCATGGCTCATGATTATGATGACACATGCAGGAGATCAGTTTCTCGTAAACATTGCTGTACATCCTGTGTAACTGCCTGCAAAATTGAAAGTTTTGCAGCGACAACCATCTTTTGAATAGAACAGTAAATCATGTGATCTAGCTGCATTTCATTACCAAGTGTAAATGCATGTGGTTAATATCTTATCAGGTTACAATTACGGAGGTGCACAGACACTCGAGTTCTCACTTAACTGTACGAGGTGCCAGTTTTCAAATACTAAAGTTCTGTCACAGGAAACCAGAGAAACTGACAAACAATTCAGTCAAGCGACAATTTTATAATTTAACAGTTCAATCAAATGTGACCAATTTCCTGTCATTAACAAGAAAGTAGGTGTAACATTAATCTTTGGAGCTATGAAACACTGAAAATCTGTTTTTCAGAAAAACTAACTTGCCATCACATCGTTCAACAGTCATTTGTACTTCAAGATTCAAGATTATCCATTTTAATTTGTAGTTTCAACCTAGCAGCTCCTCTGAAGAGGAAGCCTCTTTTACCACGCCAGTGCTCACACATAACCAGGTATCCATAGAGCCCTACATTTATTTGAGACAAAATTTGTATGTTTTGTTTATTTGTTCCACATGTTTAGCCAATTATCCATTCATTAACTCTTACAGATTTTCAAATGAGTCAAAACGGATAGTTCAGCACTGGGGGAGCCACACAACACCTGTTGATGAATTCTGTTTTTTCTATTTCCTTTGGCATGTTTTGTAGTTTCTGTGTGTGTAAACAGTCTGTAGTTACATAGATATATAGCCAAAATTACATGCCAGAGGGAGAAACTATCTGCCACAGAAACCACTTTTCTCAGCTGCCTGAAACGCGTCTGGAATTCCAGCTTTTTTTTTTTTATTATTTGTTACAAGAAGATGCAGTCACAGTCCTTACAGCCCACGTACCGGCCAGCTTGGCACATCCTCTCACAACACATAACAGCTACTGGCAGTTGACCATTCAGAAGAGAGTGGGGTCATTGGTGGTGGGGCTGAAAGACACAGGAGCTCTAAGAGTGTTTCAGACCGAGACTGAAGTACAGTATGAGGAAAAATAGGCTATTCTAGCCCAAAAATCAATTATGAACTTTCAAAATAAGTATGATAGGTCTTCAGTAAAAGTATGTTTTCATAATTAAACTCACAGTGTTTTTCTTTATTTTAAATTAAGCTTGAAAATTAAATAAAGTTCTTACAAGTTCTTAGAAACAGTAATTCAACTTACTGTAGTTCTACAGTTTCACTAGTATGTATATACACTACTATAAATATTTTTGTGGGGGAAAAGTGTATATATATATATATATATTTTTTTTTTTTTTTTTTTTTTGTGGGGGGAAAAGTGTATATATATATATATATGTTTCTCCATAGTTACAGCACAGATTTCTGAACTCAGTAGCTGCTTATCATTTTGCTTCTTGATGTAAATGGTGCTGAGAGGCAGAAAAGGCATTGCAAAGGCCATGACAGGTAGCAAACGTGAAGAGAATATCCACAGGTTTGCAGTCAACACCTACAACCAACGGGCTTTCACGTGCACAGCTTAAGGCAAAGTACCTTGAAGCACTGTACCTGGTTTTGAAGCAAAGTTCCATAACCCCTGTGGCAGACTTTGTGTGAAAAGGCATGTTAGCTTTCTGAATCTTCTGTGTCATTTGTGATGTTGAGTTTCAGAAGCTCACAAACACAGCTTGCAACGAGAAGCTTTAAAAAGGTTGTGAGGCTGCAATCAAGCTCCTGACTGACATGCTTGAGAGTGACCCATCTGACTCATAACCACTGTAGCTCCGTAACACCATTAACTTTGAATTTCACTTCTGCCTGGATGTCACAACCTCAGTTTGCAGGATATCTGCAGGCCACAGATGCCATGCAGCTGAAGATATAGCCATAGCGACTGTTTTCAGTTCACTGTGGCAGATGAGGTGCTTGACACACTGTTGAAGCGGATGCTTGAGAAGTTCACAACCTTCTCTGATACTGATACAGAGAGGACGAACAGTCTAACCACTGTAACATTACACACTGTAATCCAATCCTAAAAATGAAGGTTCCTCAATGGTTTTTGACTTGAAAGTATGGTTCTAGAAAAGGTCTTTACATTTTGTTGTTCTTTGAACCAAGGGATTCTTTTTGGCGTGTTTACTTTTAATGAGTGGCCAGGGATACTGGGCTGCAGCACCTCTAGATTTCAGAATTGTTTCAAGCAGCATTATGCGATAATTGGTATTTTATGGATTCCAGAGTTGCAAGTGTAATTCACGTTTACACAGCTCTCATCAACACAAATTACCCTTTAAGCCTCCCTCATAGACTAATAAACTGCACATGTACATTTCATAGACAAGCTGAAGAATACAGAATCTGAATAAAGTAATATTACAGGATTTCATTGCAGGGAGTTGCAAACCTTTATGGCTTAATTGTCAAACACCAATATTTTGGGCATAAGATGAGTTTATATCTTTGCATGCTAGCCTAAAATGGGACTGAGGTTAGATGACTTCTGTCATCTGGAAAACACACACTAGTGACCCCACACACTAGGGGGCAGTGAGCACAGGGCGCAGGAGCAGGGCGCAGCACTCTCCACAGTGCCCAGGGATTAGATGCCTTGGGTTAGGTGCCTTGCTCAAGGGCATGTCAGTCATTACTGTCGGTTTCAGGGAATTGGACCAGCGACCCTCTCCAGCCCATGACTACTGGGTTAGTAGTTAGTAGTTTATGTGTGACGTGGTGCCTTAAAGTGTGTAGTTCTTATGAGAGGTCTCGTTCCCACTCAAATAACTCCAAAGTTATATAGCGCTATAGCAGCAATTACTTTATTATAAATCAGAGTACCATCCAAATGATTTTGAAGCAGTTGGGGTAAAAATTGTTAAATTGTTACAAACTGTTGCTTTAATGCAAAAAATATAATGTTTAAATACATTAGTTGTATAATTATTATTATTTTTTCCATTCCTTCTTGACGTGTGTTTAAATATGTCAGCGTGCAACTTGGCTATGTACATCACAGAATTAATTACCACAAATTAGCAGCTTACTGTATCAGTTATGTTTCATTTATTCCCACATTATAGTATGTTATGACACATTCTGTTTAATGTTAATTATCTAACAAATGTGTGGAAAGACTACTATATAATTCTAGCACGAGATCACTGTGTATACCACATGTACTCTTCTTGAAACTTCAGCAGCCTAACCTTAAAACACTTGCATCCTTGGAGTGCACAGCCAGTGAAAACTTTTGGGGTGAATTTAAGTATAGATTTCCAGACTCAGTCAGGAACTTCCAATTGGAGCCAAGAGAGTTGGACAACCTTGCACAGGAGAGTGCCTCCATGCTCTTCCTTACAAAGACACTTGATTGCCTAACTTACATCAGGTTGCTTTGCAACAATGGACAACAATGACCATAACACTACCCATGACCCAAACTGATTGGGACACATGTATTGCTACTTTGACATATTCATCCTATGGTCTAAAAGAAGTGGACAAGTTAAAGAAAAACCTCTCATTTAAAATGGTCCACCAGTCTGCTGTCTCAAGCATACTTTAGCGTCCCACTACTGGCTCAATCAGCTGTGGACGCACGAATGAGGAGTACCACGGGCACCGCTATGGCAGCAGTAGGAATTACTTCAACATGTAAATAGTTGGGACTGGTAGCTTAAAGATGTGTACAGGTTTTGCTCATGCTATTCACTGCTTAGCTGTGAAGCTGTTTGGTGGAGTGGTGGGCCAGTGTTGGTGCCTGCTGTTATGTAGAGTTGTATGGCTGTTGATGACCTGCCTACTGTCTTGCTTGTTCAGTAGCACTAGGCGGCAGTCTCCACTGCTGCCATGTTCAGTAAAAGAGCTTTTGTCTAAAGTAACAACCCCAAGCATTTAATACACATTATTTTGTGCATTTTCTGCTGTACAGTCCCCCTTTTCTTACCTTTTAACTGTATATATGGACGCTCTCCCCTATTCTACACCACTACCTTCAAAAAGGTCTGTGTACAACCCCAATCCCTACAATCTCCATATTTTTTGACCTTTCTCTGAGTACATCTCTATTAAGTTTGTAGAGCATGGAGGAGTACTTACAGTGTCACTAAGTCTCATTTCAGATAAATTCCCTGTCTATCCTCAGGTCATACGTCGTGCATCAGTTTTATCCACTTTCACTATCAAAGGAGGGGGCAGCGAATGCAAAAGGCAATTGAGGCTTTTGACAGTTCCATCTTGGCCAATCAATAAGCATTAACGTCCAAGTCTTGTGACAATCAGGCCTTACATTGCATCAATCAATTTACTTTGCGATGTGTGCCTTATACTCAGTTATCTTGAATTCTCAGTGTCCTGTTATGATTATTTTCTTCAAATGTTTATTATTATTGTACAGTTATGCAGCCATTCAGAAAGAGTAATTTCCCTACCAGAGTCAATAATGTCAAGGTTCATTAAATATGGTACGAAATACATAGTAGGTCAAATATTAGGTCGGAGAAAGCCTTGAGTTAGAAAATGTACATTTTAATCATTTGAAAGAAATCCAGGATTTGCCAACTTGTTACACGCTCTTCCTTTTTTTCATTCATTATAAATGTGACACTTTTCTGTTCCATCCCCAAGACAGCACTAAATGCCAACCTCTTTTGACATTCGACTTCAAACGGCTGCAATTTTCTGCTCACAAAAGCAATTTCATCCAGCTGAAGTAAATAGCACTTGGAGGTTAAAATGTCAAATAGTTTATGCTAATTCCACCCTCATGATTTTAGGCTGCCTTATTAATGGTCAAGCTTATATTCTATACTCTGTGAAGAGATTTTTTTTTTCTCCCTAAGCAGCGCTTTAAGGACCAGCAGCATGCCAGCGATAAAACCCAGTGGTTGGAAGCCAAGTCAAATGTCTTATGGGAAACAATACAGTTTGCACAAACTTAATCTCTTTATCATCTTTATTATGCAGAGTCCACTCAAGTTCTACTTTATATCATCTCACAATTTTATTCACATACATTCTGCTTTCTTTCATCCAACAAGACCAAAGATCACCCTTTGAAAATGAAAATCGTCATAGGTATATATACTCATTGAGCACTTATTACGAACACTATACTAATACTAGGTGGGGCCTCCCTTTGCTCTCAAAACAGCCTTCTTCGACCATGAATTCCTTTGATATTCCTCCTGCCTGCAGATTGTTCATGTGCACTTCCATGCTGTGAATCTCCCATTATACCACATCCCAAAGGTGTTCTACTGGATTCAGGTCTGGTGACTGGGAAGGCTACGGAAGAAGATTCATGGTCATGTTCATGTCTCTAGTTTGAGATGACTTTTGCTTTGTGACATGGTGCTCTATCATCGTTGGAAGTAGCCAATAGAAGCGACGTACATGATCAGCAACAGGCTGTGGCAGCCATGATTGGTATTAACAGGCCTAAAGTGTACCAAGAAAACATTTCCACACCATCTCCACCACCCAGGTGATGTGATTGATATGAAGCAGATTGGGTCCATGGATTCATGCTGTTGGTGCCAAATTCTGACCCTGCCATTACATGCCTCAGCAGTAATCGAGATTCACCAGACCAGGCTATGTTTTTCCAGTTTTAGTAAACATGTGCCCAATGCAGCCTCCGTTTTCTGTTCTAGGCTGACAATAGTGGGACTTTGCGTTGTCTTCTACTGTTGTAGCCCATCCACCTCAAGGTTCAAAGTGTTTTGCATTCAGAGATGCTGTTCTGCTTACCACAATTGTACAGAGTGGTTGTCTGAGTTACTGTAGCCTTTTCAGCCTCTCTCTCAACAGTGCGTTTCCTCATGCAGAACTGCCGCTAACTGGATGCTTTTTTTCTTTATTGCACTTTATTGTAAACTCTAGAGACTGTTGGGTGTGAAAATCCCTGGAGATCAGCATTATAGAAATACTCAAACCAGCCCATCTGGCACCAACAATCACGCCACAGTCAAAGTCACGCAGATCACATTATTCCCCATTCTGATAGCTGATATGAACATTACCTGAAGCTGATGACCCGTATCTGCATGGTTTTATGCACAGTGCTGCTGTCACAATATTTTTCTAATAAGATAATTGCAAACATGAGAAGCTGTGCAGGAGTTTCTAATAAGGTCCTCTGTGAATGTACATGCTTCTTTCAAAAGGCATTAATGGACAAAAAACTTTACTCAGTTTTGTGATATAAGGCTATTTTTCGTGGTAATGAAATGTATGCAAAACAAGACTGCCAAGAAATTTGGGACAAGTGAATCTTAAATTGTCCATGTCATGGAAAAACAAGTTTTAAGGAGTTTACATTTACATTTAAGGCATTTAGCAGATGCTCTTATCCAGAGCAACTTACAACCGAGTTTGATGTAATATTGAAGCACTAAAATTTAGTCCATACATAGAAAATATAGAATCATGTTTTGAATACATTACTTTTGTGATGTCACCAACACATGTCAGCCTATTCAAAATCACAGAACTAAGTTAAAAAGATTGTTTCAACCAGGAAGTATATATGAAGTATATTGTAGTATTTAATGTGTCAACCAATGTGCTCACCAAACAAAAATTAGTCACAATTTCAGGCAGCAGATGGCATTGCACGAGGATGATTGGGCTACAAATACCTGCGTGGTGTGCGAAGGGATTCAAAGATTGAGAAGAGGTGGTACAGTGCAATGAATGTCTTGTTTGATGCATGGAAAATGGGTTGCAAAGCAGATGTTAATGATTGGCAAAAATAAATGAGTGATTGCATTTGGGCATGTCAAATTGTTCCTTAAGATAATGAAAAACATCCATTCATTGGATACTACACTCATCATTAAAAAAAAAGTTGCACCCAGAAGGAAGTGTCGGACTGCAATGCTATTGGGAAGGAAGATAAAGGTTACCAGGAACAATAAATGATGATACATTTAGACTAATATGGGTAAATATTTATTGAGCTACACATACAGAAGTAGTGTCTCTCAGTATGGCGTCCATTGTTAACGCTACATTTACGGCATTTAGCTGACACTCTTATCCAGAGCGACTTACAAGGTTAATCATATTACGGGTAGGCTAATGTAGTGTCAGGAGCCTTGCCCAAGGACTCTTATTGGTGTAGCACAGCATAGTCACCCAGACCAGGATTCGAACCCCAGTCTCCCACATGTGGTGGTGGCTCCCTGGTGGGTAGTGGTGTTACCCGCTGAGGTACACCAACCACGCTACATGCCAGACGTCTCGGTACGGAGTTGCAGAACTTCCTAATAGTGTCCTGTGATAATCCATCCCATACAGCTTGAATATTCTCGCACAGTTCCTGCAGATTTTGCGATAGGGGTAGAGGTGAAGTGACACCACTCCTGTGGACATGTGACATGTAAGGTGTGATGTGTGACATCTCAGTCCATGAAAGCCTGGCATGACACCATTGCAGTCTTTGATGTGGTGTTAAGGGCAGTTGTTGTAACGGTCTGCATGCATGTAGTCCTGCATCGTGCAGCCATCTGCCAAAGGTGCTGGCGCTAACAGGATGACTCATGGAGGGCATCACTGCTCACTGAAAGTCTGTAATTGTGGCTGTAGAGTCAGTCAGGTACAGCGACCTGTCCTTGCCTATGAACATGAAATTTGAATCATTCGCATGTCTCACAATGTCAAACCTACCCACCAACATCCTTCTGGAGTATATCTCCTGAAACATAAGTAACTTGTACTAACTGGACAGTTTGATTAAAGCGAATAGCCTGTGTCATGGTATTCCACATTTGAAATTAAATTATTCAATCTAGTATGTAAACATGGTAAAATTTTATATGTGTTACAAAGTTCCTTATATGGAAACTAGGCTGTGAAAATTGCCTGTTTAGAATTGATTGTTTTTGGAATGTGATTGTTTACATGCATCACATATGCACATGTACATTACATGTAACTATCTATTTGCCTGTTTTAGGACTAGTTGGACTAGTGGACTAGTTTACAATCAGAAAAGAGCTTATTTGCATACAACAGTCTTAAAGGTCCAGTGACAAAAACAGCCTGTTTAATTCTAGGGGATAAAGAGAAGTTGGAAAAGGATTATGTGAATCAGGTGAATGTTCTGGTACATAAAGCCACACAAATGTTAAAAGTACATAAGTAGAAGAAAAAACCCTTTAAACAGATGAAGGGTGGTTTCTTTCTTTTGCATTGTATACAACAGCCTTCTTAGCATAATAGGCAGGAGAACAGATATGTAAATATATAACTATTTTTGTTAAAAAAAATAAATAAATAAATGTAGACCATAATAAAAAAATATATATTTCTATAAAAATGTAGGAAAAGGCCCCTTTAAAATGTATGGGTATTTTCTTTCTCTTTCAATTTTTATCCTAGCTTTGGCCTTATAGTCACGTGCATATAAAAATAGCAGATGTAGTGACAAACAAGGCCAGCAGCAGGTTGGGGTGGCAGCATGAAGAAAACACTTTCTTTCTGTCTCACACTCTCAGCCCTTTGCCACCGAACACAGGCTAGCTGCCTCTTCTCATAAGCCCTCCTAAGATCAAGATATTACTTTTCGGCAAGAGCCTCAGGCAATTGAACGGAGTGTTTGCCTCCACTGTACGTTTGTTCAAATTGCTGTCATTTTTATTATCTAAACGTGGCCCTGAGGCAGGAACGCACTTTGAAAGGGGACCCCATGGACCACTTCTAAAGAAAGACTCCTGGTATTAACTGGACTGAATTAAATCTCCAAACGCGTGTAGGGGAATGGATGGGACCTTTAGGACCATCCCAAGCATGGCCATGATTGGCTACAGAAGTAATGAAAATAATTAAGGTGAATTCTCTGGAGTCTGTCGGACATGAGACTGAAAAGTGATTAGGTTATGCTCTAATGTTTAGCTCCACTTTGTTCTCTTGTACGCCGCACAATGAATATGAAACAGAATAAAGAATACTTGGTTTAGACAATTAAACATTTCTGTACAACATGCTGTACATTCAAGTTCTACCTTAAAATAAATAAAGTTAAAATAATAAAGCTTGGTAAATCTGGGTGAGTTATGGAGCATCAAACAGCATGACTTCAAGCACTGGAAATGCATGAAACCGGTATCAAACAACTATGACACTAGGACTAAATATCTTTAGGACTAACAATTTCTTAAAACTTCTAAATAGATTTTCTTTTAAAAAAGGATTTTAGCTCTTATTCTGGTATGTATTCTGAACACACTTGCATATCCCATAAGATTTGTTTAGCTCTTCTTATAGCTTTACTAAATGAAAAATCACTCTTTTAAAGCCAAATTGCTTATACTGTTTCTCTCTCTCTCTCTCTCTATATATATATATATATATTTATATATTTAGAACTGTAGAAGGCCTGAACCATTCATTGCAGCATCATGACGGAGGCATGCTCAATGCAGTTGGCACATCACCACCATTAAAGCACACGTTTTCCACAAGAGCATAGTAGAGTGAAACGCAGTTTAGATCAGAAGCAGTAGCCACAATACTACACTGCACCAGTGCTTTCCACATTGAGTGTGAAAGACAACAGAAGGTATACAGATTCCAGGATCGAAGCTTCAAGTCTAATGTTTGCTGTTTGCCATTAGCTACATAAAAGTAGGAGCATGACCAAAGCTTTTCCTCAATATCTGTCACTTGTGTTGCTCTTTGTTTGGCTTGACAAGATGTACAACTACTTTTTCTCAAGAATGTTTGCATTCAGTGTGCGCATACTTATGTAAGGCCTCCTTAAAGGCTACAGCTGATTTGTGGATCGGAGTACAGACCAAGCAACTGGTTTCTGTTAAGTCTTAGTTTTACAACTTTAGATTTGTTGCTTTTCTTTGCTTCAAAGTAAAATACTTATGAATGATGTAGAGTTTTTGGAGTTTGACCAGAATTTAGGTGGTTGATGCTCCTTCAGTTCTTGTCAAGTACTGTAGCCAGAAAACATGAATTCTTTGGAATTGCCTGAGTTTCAGCATTGATTACTAATAAAATGTGGTTTGTGGATGTTTACTCGATGTGCTCAATAAAAAACATGGAATGCACAATTTGTTTCTATATTATTAGTTTATATTGTGTTTGTCTATAATTGTGACATAGATAATGATCAGACCACATTTTATTAATAACTGATTCCGAAATCCAGATAATTCCATGCGGTTCACATATTTTGTCCTGTGCTGGTCATATTAACAATCAAAGTCACACATGTGCACATACCATACTTGGACAGGCACAGAGGAAATATATAGACACAGTTTTAAACGTCAGTGTCAGAAACCGCATAAGCCAGTATATGACTTACTGTTATCTATAATAGTCTGCCATCCAGTGTCAGAAACCACATAAGCAAGAGTATTAGAAATGACTTGAGCCAAGTCTATTATGATGTACACATTCAGTTTGCATGATGTTAACCTGGCTACCATTTCGTGCAAAGCTTAAGCAGCAAACTGCAGACATCACACATGTCTTGGCTTATCTGCATTCGGGGGTTATGGGGACAACGTCCCTGCAAGCCTGCTGGTTTTGGTAACAAACGCAATAATCAGTACATTCCTCCCCTCTATATGTTCCCACAACATGGATTGGAAACCCTCCTTTCTGTTCTTCAGCCAAAGACAAAATTAATGGTATCTCATTCTAGTTCCCTCTCCACCGCCCAAGCCTCTGAAGCAGCAGAGCTGATCATCAAAATGAAAATGAAACATTTGTTCTAGGCTCCTATACACCGCCTTTATGAGGCAGAGCGTTAGCATCAGCCATGGGGCTTGAAGGCCTCTGATTGATGGCCAATAGGCGGAGGCTAACTTTAGACCCTAATGGTTTAAAATATGCTTGCGTCGCTCTCTCATGCTCGGGCCAAATGAGCCCATGTGCCAATTTATCAAAATGCTCAGGCCGCGGCTTAAAATCAGGCACTCGCCTCCTAATGCCCTTGATAAATGTTCTTCTTTATTTTTCTTTATTCATCCCTTTCACCTGCATGCTGGTAACTGGATGCTTTCAGCGATTAATTTTAATCAATATTTGTTTGGATGTAGGAGGCCTCACTTATCATAAGGTGTGTCTTTTTATGTATTCCATCATGAAAGTAGACAGCTCTGCGGCTGTGTTCCAGAGAGAAGGGCTTTGATGGTGCTTGCAAAGAAAGCGTTATTTCGAGAGCATTGTTGGGAGGTCTTCAGTTTTCAACACTGCAGATACATCATTCTTAAATGGTGAGATATTATTCAAACAGCCATGTATGGTAAAATATATATATATATATATATA
>CM067482.1:13824256-13891736 GCA_034552555.1 Semaprochilodus insignis
GCCGCTTTCAAAGATATTTTCAAGACGTTTGATCATCAGCAGATGTTGCAGTAAACCATTTCATGCCACTGTGTGGCCAAATGATAAAATGTGGATTTTATAGGCTCACAATTTGAGATATAAACGACTGACTGATTAACTGTTATTCAACAAATAAATAATTTACCAACCAATGTAATTGTTTAATATAAGTATGTTAATATAATTTTATTTTATTTCCAATATACGATGCTCTTTACTTGAATAGGTGGATTTACTGTTTGCATTAATGCATGAACATGCACAACTGAGATTCCGCAGGACAGGCCTAGTAAAAGACAACTAATAATAGTGGTGCTTGAGGCCCCATCTATTCGTACTACATTTAATTTTATAATATCATAAAGAATTGAGATATGAACTGAGATTCACACTTTATACATTGTATTCTGAATTATGTATTTGTATGTATTTGTATTATGAATTCAAATGTTTCTCTTTAATAAGCAACTTTGGAGTCAACACAAAACTAAAAGTTCAGATTTGCCATTTTAATTTGGTATACTAGTATTGATACTTCTTGAAATATCTCAAAGATTACATCATGGTGAGCCAAAGGCATCCTTAATGCCGGTCTAATATTATTTTTCTGTTAGCAGATGAATGTCTAGTTGATAAAAGAAAAGCAATTTTTTTTTTCTAATTCCTGTTCCGCCTTAAATAGAGCCTCATTTCATATACTATGAGCTGTGGCTGTAAAACTGAGCAGGGAGGCCCACCATACATATTCCAGTTGATGCTACATATGGATATCTTCTACAAAGATGTGGATATATAACTGTGTCTTCACACTGAATCTGTTTATACACTGTGTTAGTTGTGGAGGGCTGCAAAATGAAACACAAGTTAACGCTAGCTAACACTGCATTACCAAACCAATTCCCTGTCTGCTGTTTATACAGCTAGCTAACATGAACCAGCTTGCTACGTCAAACATATGCTAGCGATTTTTGTAATGCTGTTTTTTTTACATAGGAAAGCAGAACATCAGAGACAAAACACACGTGTAAATAGTTGTTTTTGTTAGTGTAATAATGTCCTGCATGTGTTTGTTGTGCTGTTCTGAGCTGGGCTGTGGGGTAGCTGCTGCCAGTTAGTGCCTACCTACATGCAGAGATATGTAGGTATATGTGATCTGCCTGCTGTGCCTACCATATTCATTAAAAGAGCCTTAACTTATGTATTTCCTGAACTAACTATAGTAAGGTACACTAATAACATGTTTAAATTTTCTAAATGGTTTATGTTCCTCTTTAGGTGTAGGCTTGGTAAAAGGTTGATGAGGAGAAACAGAGAAAGTGGAGAGAGAGAGAGAGAGAGAGAGAGAGAGAGAGAGAGGAGAGAGAGAGAAAGAAAGAGAGAGCAGGGTATGATCTCTCACATGAATCCCCCGAAGAGCAATAAATTGGATGATCTTGTATGAGGGAATACTAATAGCTGGCCGAGGTCAGAACGGACCGCCTCACACACCTCGACTCCGTTCTCCCCCATTATTATTTCTCACCTTGTTAGCCCCAAAACCGGGCCCAAAGTCTGTTAGCAAGGCCCATGCTGCGTGATCAATACTGCAGTGAGCCAATACTGCAGGAGAAACCAAGCGTGGCATACTGAGAGGAGCAGCTCAGGGAAGATAGCGGAAAGAGATGGAAGGGGTGGGGTGGGGGGTGGCGGGGGGTGTTTTTCACTGTGAAATAATGGTAGAGGGCTTTGAAATAATTGGCAATACCTCTTCCTGGTCTAAAGCTGCAGATGCATCAAGAACCACCAGGGAAAGCCTGTGATGTTCAATTATTCATGTGTGTATATGCCTGTTACACCATCGCAGTGTAATACGGCCCCAAATGAGCCATTGTTTCAGGCACAGACCAAACAATGTCAATAGTTCAACAAATAATCTAGAGCCCTGGCAATGTCTTCATTTAGCTTATAAAGGCTCTAGAAGGTTGTCTCGCCAGTAAAAAGCCGTTTGAGGGCATGCATGGATTTCCATTTTTAATGCTGCAAAGTCTAGCCTGGTATAATAGCATGCATCCAAAAGTCCCTGGGCAATCCACTACAAAATCTGGAATGTCTTTCCCTGTCTATGGCATATTGCATCGTAAAGCATGATGTAAAGCATGATTCTCACCATTCTTGTAAATTCAGCTATTCATGCCAAGTATTCCTTCGCCATTCTCATTTAAGCTTCTGGATTACAGAATGTTTAATTCAATATTCCAATTTAATGAGAGATTATGGAGCAATATATCTATATTTAGACTGCTTCACTGATTATTTATTTAGTGAAATTAGTATGAAGGTACAATGCCACAATGCTAGAAGAAACTATGTGTATATTTATATTTATTTATTTATTTATTTTTTAGCCTTGTAATTGAGATTTCAAGGCATAAACCATAGCAGACACTATATTCAGTTGCTACCGCTACTGTAGACGTTTTTCCAAAATATATGCCAAAAAAAAAAGCATAAAAGAAAAGTTTTTGCCTCCAGCTGTCAATACAGTAAAGCTACTCAGTGGCTGTGCTGGCGAGAGAAAACCAGGGGTGAAAATCTATAGATCCCAACATAAACAAATAAGCCTTACAAAGTCTCCATAAAGTCAGAGGATGATTCAGTCATAATGCTTACAATAGCTATAAAACAGGTAAGAGATAATGCAAGACAGATGATGTTCAGTGTATCCTGATGTTGTGACCTTTCATGTGGATACAAACTGAATATCAATTTAAATTAATAGCACTCTCTAAATGTAGGGATTTTCTTTTATTATTATTATTTTTTTTTACAAATTGCATGTTGCAGTTATTCATTAAGATAAAAGGGACTTTTTACATTCATGTAAACCTCATCCAATCCAGCAACATTTACAACAGCAGAATGCAGATTAGAGGAGCACTGATAATAGTACACAAAATAATGATTTTATTTTGCTGTTTTCTAGGCACTTCTTCCTTGTGCTAAAAGAAAATTCACAACAAACCTGCAGTGAAAAAAGCACTAGAAAGAAATTTGCGAGATTTCATTTACTAAGGAGCTTGAAATTCAGACACTGTTTTATTTCCTTGATGAGGCTGGACACGTTTTGGAGTAAGCTTTATAAGGAGTTCAACTCCCATAGTTCATCTTAAAAACAAAAAAGAGAGGAAAACCAGATTAATGCTGGCTCAAGGTAAACTGATCTTTATCTAGATTACTGCAGTTGCTAACACAGAATATAATGTAATTCTTAAATGCAACATTCTAAGAACAATTAGAATTCAACGACCATTTTTGAAAAGAAAATCTTCAAGCCCACTTATGCACAAAGAGATTCCGACATTTTCCAATGTTTTCTTATTTCTTACTTACTTTTTTACTTTCTTATTTATTCTTAGGCCAGAACAGGATCCACACACACTCAAAAGCATGATTTTGAACAATTGAACAAGTTTGTGGTTTAAGAATACAGTTTAATTATTCAAATGGTCGTCTAAAGAGCATACTCAGATTTCATACACTGAATTAGGGAAAGCTGGATTATAGCTCAGCAGTCAGATTTCTCAGTGTATGTATACTCTCACTCTGTTTTCTAATTATGAACATAAACAAAAATACATAGCGGTACTGAAAATAAGCAAACAACATTCAACAAGACAACTGTGCGATGGCAACAAAAACACTACTACAGCAACGCTGAAACCAACTACAGGTTGGGTGAAATGAAAACTTTATATATTCTTCGTCTTCTAAATGTGTTCATATTTGCCTTAAGTGTGTTCTGTGAGTTTATTGGCTGGTTGGAAAGCAGAAACCTAAATATTGCTTCACTCATGTAGACTCAGAGTTTCCCCATTATCTTATTACAGACAGAATTTGATTTTCTGCAGTTATCAGATTATTAAGTGCATGCAAAAACACTCAGTGTGTGTGAAGATACATGTTAACTTGCTATCATTTGTGTTGTTTCATTAAAGCTTGCTAAAAGATCTAATGTACAGCATAACAATGACAAGCTCATTCAAAGCGTCAGCTTCCATTGCTCACGCTTCTTTTTTAAGATATGAAAAGCGAACTGTATAATTTCCATAATCCTTGTTTTTTGGCCTGCTTTAACAGTGATGTAATGGCAGTTTATTTTTAATAGTATTGTTAATAGTTTAATGGCTGTAGGAACAGTAACTGAGGGAGGTAGGACTTTTGCAGACGTCAGAATTTTGCAGAAGGTTAATGGTCAATAGTTGAGGGCTTAACAGAATTCAAGTCATTTACTTGAAACATGTTACCTAACTAATTCAAAGGATGAAGGAACAAGAAGTATAAGCCCACCAGACTAAATAACATACCACATGAATATGACCTATTAGTTTATTAAGTAGTTTCCTGGAAGCCACATAAACAACAGATTTCAAAGGACTGTGGTGCAGCGCTCGTTCACAGTGCCAGAGTGGCAGTAATGGAGTAAATGCACGCAGATGCACAGTTTCTGCTCCGGGCCAGGTGGGCTGTTCTTTCTCTTCAAATCACCATGACGTCCAAATCTGATTGGCAAATTGATTCGGAAGGATTTTGATCACGGACAAGAGTGATCCTACTTCTGTCAGCCCTTTAAACGACACAGCAGGATGTAAAACAACTGCATTCAAGCACTAGCGCACTACAGTTGTCTTAGGGACATGGGGGGAAAAAAAACAAGCTAATGTCCTTATCCTTATTTTTTCCAAAACCCTCCCTCGTTCTCATCCCCCTGTGAACGGTTACTTAGGATGAGGGTTAATTCCACTCATGCAGTCTGGTTTAGGAGTGAAGCTTAAGCCAGGATCTAAATGGCCATTAAAACTCCCAATTTTCACAGCAAGTAACTGATGGTTCTTAATGCCATACAAATTGTTTCTTAGGGAGCAGAAGTCAAGCACCAGGGCTGATGACATTGAAGTCGAGACACAGAGCCAAGACTGCAACAGACTAATCACAATAACTATATAGTGCATGTTGTGGTTTTAAATTGCAAAAAGTAATGAGGGGTTTGAATAGTATATAAAAAGATATGATTTCAATGATCAAAATGACAAAAAGTTTTATTCTGTGAAACATGATTTAACGTTTTAACCAAAGTGTGAAACACCCCCTGGTATTCAGGGAGTCCCACAATGGCTGGCTGCTAACCCTCGCCACAGTGACAGTGATGCAAGCTGTGTTTGGTTCAACAATTCCTCTTCTCTTTTCTAGTTTGGTAATCTTCCAGACATCTTACATGCCTTCTCATTTGTCTGCAGTGTGAGAAATGAGTAACAATCCACTTTTTCCACCAATTATTTGGGGAACTGGGCAAGTTTTCACATTTACAAATATGTTGCAGCATATGGTCAAGTTTTTCCAAGGTGTTCCAGGCATAGTTACAGTTGCTAGGATTTGAAGTACCAAATTTGCTACAGCGCCACACTGAAGATAAACCAATTATTATACTTTGCTAATTCACCAAACCCAGTGTGCCTTCATTAAGGAATAAGTTAGAATACATCATTATGCCTGTTTGGTAATATTATAGTTATCAGTCTTATTGAAGTCTTATTGAAGTATGAATAAAATTTTCTTAAATTTGCCCAATTGGGAGAGCTGTTTTAAACAAATAAGCACACATACAAAATTAGTTCATTTGATTCTTTGAATAGAAATTGATTTAATTTTTTTTTCTGTATTTTAATTGTTAACTTCTAAAATAGTTAATACTGCATATAGTAATAGGAGGGCATGAGTGTGTGTTGCATATCGTTGATAGCCACAGAAAAACATTTATCTGGATTTTTTGTTGATTTTTACAAACACAGCAAGTGGTGTTTTAAATTTCATGATGAATGGATGAACAAAAATGGCCCAAAATTGCTTGGGAAAAACTCTGGTTCCGTTAAAATGAAACTAGTTTTTTTTTTTTGTAAAGTTGCCATTTTGGATATACTTGTTTTTCTTTGGACAGTGATGATATAGATGTTGGTAGGTGGGAGGCCTTTTGTATCTTATCACTGTCAGAACAAAACCTTCCTTACTTTGAATGAGAGTGGGAATGGAACATTTCAGCATTTCTGTCAGTCCATTTACATTTACAAATCACTGTTTACAAAATATGTCAAAACATGAACAATGGCAAAAATGGAGATATAAGACAGTCATAATAAAGCAGCAGCGAAATGAAAGTAAATAAAAGGGAAAAGAAGAGAAAGTTCTGCTGAACAGACAGTCTCAGACACACTCATGAAAAAAGTAAAATCCAGTTATCACCATCAGTTTACCTGACCAAATAAGTGATTTTCACAGCTGCTATCACAACTTACTGTATTTGACCTGGTCAATGAGCAATTGTTAGTGTCAAACCTCGCGTATGATTATCATCAAGTTTTTATGCCTTGGTGTATCATTAAAACTGGGAAACGACTCATGCCTACAGGTAAAATTACTTTACCTGTCAGAGATTATTATTTAAGGCAACCAACTGAGAGACGGGCATCATGGTTAGTGATAGGCTGATACCGTCTTACTGCGATAAAGAAAGAAGCTAGAAAATGAAAGACTCCAATCCATAAAGACCCTCTGTAAAGTACCCGAATTGCTCCGACCGAGAGCCATCTTCATCTTCTTTTATAAAAGTCCTAAAGATAACCAACATATGGGAACTGTAAAACTGATTTCAGCTCCATATCAAAAGATCCACTCTTGAAACGCTATGGCCGGGCTCATCTTTGAGGATGACCTACCAGCACACTGCACCCTTTTACAATCTTATCTCTGAGACCACACTGCATCTCATTACACTTCCTCTCCACTAGTCCGCCCCTGTAATTATCCCCCCAATCTCACACCTAACCTGTTGGTACCTACTCATTTATTATCAACTCCTCTTGCGCCCTAATTGCCTACAATCAGGTACACTGACATTTAGACAGTGCATACGGGTTCACAGTCCTGCAAATTCCACATATTAGAGTTCCTCAGAAGGAGGAGCAGATGACTAATGATGATTATGATGTGCAATTTGAGCCTGCTCGTGACATTGTCATAGGTGCCAGACCCCAGGGGGATGACGGTGAGCAGCCTGGTTATTATATTTGCCCAGTACCAGATGGTGGAGAAGCTGGAGTTTCTGTCCAAGGGTCAATAATACGGTGTGGGATAATTTGCTATGCTGGGTCAGGAAAGTGACGAATTAATTATTAATGTGCACAGACATTCGGTGGAATTGTCAGGGATTCCGGATTTCCATCATGGGCTATCATGTACCTCTGTATGCAGAAGCCCTGACTTGTGTGAACCGCTGATTTACATTTCATTGCACTGGCCACAATGACATGCAGGTTAATATATTTATATTGTCCAATTATAATGCAACTAAGACAGACACAGTAATTGCTGTCCTACAGCTAACAATATGCCAACAATACAGCTGTTGGTAGCAATAATTGTCATCAATAAATGCTTTGGTTTTTATTAAATTATTATTTCTTTAACATGTAATGGGGAGGGCTGGCCTGAATGATTTGAATACCCTAATATTCAATAATTATGAAAAAAAACAGCATTTGTTTCTCTATTTAGCTATTTTTCAGGTTCATGCCACTTGTAGCATAAACAGCAAGATCTATGGATAGAACAGTCACTGATGATAAAAAATGCTCAAATATGAATAGTCTAAATTATGGACAGCTGAGCTGAAAACATCACCTCCATGTGTTACCTTTCCTCAGAGCATGTGGCCAAAAGAGCAGAGATCCCTCAGAAAGAAAGTAGAATTGTATGGGAGCACTTTAAGCCTTTTCCACGGCAGCCATAAAACACAATATCTGTTTGGTTTGGAGGTCAGTCAGCTGAATTATACTTTAAAGTCAATTTTATGAAGTGATTGTTTTATATTAAGAAAGCTGCATGTGTGCTGTCTGTTTTATCTCAGCACGGCCGTCTTTGTGGTATAGTCGTTCATCTATTATTTTCATTTGGTATTAAAACTTTGTTTAACTGTTTTAATTTGGCTAAGTTGGAGGGTTTTTGAGCAGGGACTTCCTGTTTTAGGCATCTCAAAAGGAATCAGGTCAGGACTTTGACTCAGCCACTCCAAAACGTTAATCTTGATTCTTTTATGCCATTCAGAATTGGACTTGCTTGTGTGCTTAGGATCATTGTCCTGCTGCAGAACCCAACTGCGCCTGAGCTTTAGGTTCCAAACTGACGGGCGGACATTTCCCTTCAGTATATTCAGAGAGCAGAATTCTTTCAGCATTCGATCAGAGCGCAGAATTCATTGTTCCATCAATCATAACAAATCGCCCAGGTCCTGCAGAAGCAAAGCAACCCCAGATCATCACACTACCACCACCATGTTTGACTGTTGGTATGTTAGCTTTATGCCAGATGTAACAGGTCTTCCAAAAAGATCCACCTTTAACGTATCAGTCCACAGAATATTATCCCAAATGCCTTGGGGGGCAGCTAGATGTCCTTTTAGGTCAGCAGTGATTTGTGCCTTGTAACTTTAGCATTTTTGCCCAGTGTATTTCATATTGTGGAATCATGTACATTGCCCTTAACTGAGGCAAGTGAGGCTTGCAGTTCTTGTGGATGTTTGTCTGGGTTCTTTTGTGACCTCGTGGATGACTCATCAATGCGCTCCTGGTGAAATTTTAAAAGGCCTGCTGGTGAAATTAATCCCAATAGTCAATTGAATTTGGATAACTTGTGATTAAGGGGCCAAGAGGCAATAGTAGCTAAGGGATAGCCAAGGGCCAATGACTTTTGATTATTTATTTATTTATTTAGTTTTTTTTTTTTACATAGGGCCAGGAAAGGCTAAACAGCACATTTTCATTCAATAAATAAAACCATTTAAAAAGCAGCATTTTGTGTATATTTGGTTATATTTATCTAATATTAAAATTAGTTAAATGATCTGAATCATTATAGTGTGCCAAATATGGAGAAACAGGGGAAACTGGAAGGGGCAAATAATTATCATATCCCCCCCCCCTTACATATAGCATTTCACATTATTGCACTGTAGGGAAGGAAAAATCACGAGTGGACCTTTCACTTTGAGCTCTAGGTTTATTGTATTTCTCCTCAGGAGTGAATTTTGTTGCTAGGTTAACTGTAAGTGATTGCTTTGCTCTGCACTATTTTGTCCAGTGTCCACCAGCGCCACAGAGTCTGAACCGGTGAGATGCATCAGTTTCAAGCTTAAAAAATTGTGTTTTCTCTTTGTCTATTTGTTCTTTCAAATACTCTGATTTCATTGCCAACCTTGCTTTTGTTATAAAGTAGGGCCATGTTGTCGTTTCACTAAGACCAGAAATAGGAAATAAAATGCGCTTGTCTATTTGTCTCAAACCTGCACACTCCTACGCATGGCGCACTGTGTTAGAGTGTAACAGCTACTTATTATAGAGAAGCACATTGATGAAAGAAAGTGTTCGGCAAGTAAGAAAAACACTCTTAGCTTAATAAACTGGACCTCATTAGTCTTCTTAAGACTCAGACTCATTAGCCTAATCATTGTGCACTATCAATAAACGTACAGGCTACTTACTAAAAGTAAATAAATAAATTAAAGCAGAAGCACTGCTACAAGGCTCGGTCACCCTGAGTGCATTTCCACTGATTCTCTGCTCAAGCGACCAGCAAATCACAATACGCAAGTTAAATGGGGGAACTGAAACCTCAAATCTGTAAAGACATCAAAATGGGTAAAAAGCTAGGTATTAATATAGTCGAGCAAAAGCAAACACAAGCAGTGTCTATGCATAATCGGGATTCAGTACTGAAATGTCATATGCTATAATCAAGTCAAAGAGGTTTTCCTTCGTGGTAAACTATTGTCCAGACTATTGACACAGAAGAAGAGCATGAAGGAGGAATAATACCTATTACAAAGCCTTTCTGGCACACTTCGCCAAAAAACCAAGCTCTGTTCTCTTTCCCTTCATTTCTGTATTTCCCCTTGCTTCTCCTCCTCCTCCTCCTCCTCCCTTTCACACTTTTTGTTTTCGCCAAGTTGAAAGGGACCCTGCAGGCTTGCGTTTGATGTTTTAAAAGGTACTCTCAGAAAGAGTGCTGAGTTTGCACTGACTCTAAAGATAGTTGGCATAAGTGGAGGAGGCGGGCGGCCCAGCTGAGCTCGCTGATGAGAAGTGTTCTGAACTCGCCCTGCTTGAATGTGGGCCAGGAGAGAGCCTTTAGCTACGTAGAGAAAAAGAGGGAGAGACAGAGGGAGGTGGGGTGGAGAGAGAGACAGAGAGAGGGAGAGAGAGAGAGAGGAGTAATGATGCTTTGTGTATCATTCCTTTACTTTAAAGGCCACTTGAAAATAAATCTCCTCATGCTGCATATAGACAGAGGCCAGAGACTAGCTTCTCAAAAGATCCTCACAATATGGTAGAGTGAGAATCACTTTGAACACTCTCTCTAACGGCCAAGATGATCATAAGAAACTCGGTTCAGGGCAGCTGAGGGCAACAAGAGAGCTGTCAAAGCAATATAAGTATGCCACTGTAGACGTGCTACAACTGTTGTGTCAACTGTTGTGTTGTTGGAATACCCAGTGGATCATGCTGTTTTGCCATTTTATACATCTGTAGGTTTGGTGGTCTTTATGATCCAGCAGCTGGATAGTTTCTTTGAAGCAGTCCTCCAGCATCAAATGCTTATAGTTTAATGGCCATTTGTGATTTTTAACATCATGATATTCATTATGTTATTTCAGTAGCTAGCAGAAAAAGAAATGAATCCTGTTCCTCAAATACGGACTGAAATAATATACACATATGTTGTGTGATGTAATGTTAGTTGTGTATCTCCGTCTGTGGGGTGGCATAGTGTTTGCATAGTGTAGATCTCTAGTGCTTCAGTTAAACAGTACTGTGCAAAAGTCAGAGACCACCTTTCATTGATTTAATTTACATTTAATGGCCATTACGTACGTTATTCATTTTGCAGCACCAGGAAATAATGCAGGAAGGATGGATAGAAACAGCTATACATTTTTCAGATCTGGAGTAAGAGCAGTTGATTTTCTCCTTTCTCTCAAAGATAAAAGCTTTAGGTGCTGTTTATCTGATGGAGAAAGTTTTGGTGGGCTACCAGCTCTTGCACAGTTGTTGGAGGTACCCTGTTTTCTATATCTTATCAGTTTTGCGCTTCAATTTTGGAAACTAATATTTTTCACTTATCTTCCTTTCAGTTTCTCCTTCTTAATGCCAGTGCCATTTCTTATATCGAATCTCCATAAAAATATCTCCTGAAAAAGTAATAGCTTGAAGGATATTTTAACTGGAAATTAAATAAAGAGTGTTCTCTGACTTTTGCACAGGACTATCTACAGATGATTTCAGAGACCATCTCAAACTGATGAGTTTCTCTAGTTTTACAGTTTATGTGTTTGAGTAGTTTTGTTTTATTCTATACACTACTGGAAACATCTCTCCCAAATTCCAGATAACATATTATATTTTAGATCTAGATCTGTTTATTTAGAAAATGACTAATGACGCCTCCAGAAGTCTGTTTTTTGAACCGTGCATTTCACCCCAGCCACCGGTCGCCAGTCTTTCTGTAGGTCACTTGAGATCATCTTACGGTGGTTAAGTGAGGTGGAGCGGAGGTGGCGCTCATCACGGTCAGTAGAGAGTGGTTTTCGCCCTCTGCCAGTCTGTAGCTGTGTTGTCCTGTGTGTTTGCTGCTTGACCTTGTTCTTATGAACCAGACGCTCACTGTATCTGCCAGTAAAGCTAGAACCGAACCTTCTGTTCCTCACTAACAACCTGCTGTACATGTGGAGATACTGATTTAAGAAGAAAGTGAAGTGGTCTCTTATTTATTTCCAGAGCTGTATATATATGTGTGTGTGTGTGTGTGTGTGTGTGTGTGTGTGTGTGTGTGTGTGTGTTTGTTTGTTTTATATTATTATTACATTTTGTTTTACTGTACAGCATTTCATGTACTAAGCGCATCATAAAAAGTTTCAGTTTGTTTATTTTGGCTCTGCAGAAAACCTCAACATGCACACGGATATACACACAAACAAGACAGAGTTAAGCAACTTTAAGACATGAGCTGTTTCTACGTGCAGAGCCAAGCAAAAAACAGAATTAGTGAGACTGAGGGGGAATTCTGCTACAGAAAGCCAGTGGGCTCAGACCAAAATAGAAAACGAGAGTTTACCTTACTTGCAGAAATCTGTTGGTTCAAGGCATGAGCTGCATATATACAATATGACAACTTAAGAAAAATACTTCTAAAGAAAATATTTATTTCATCCAAAAATACTATCCTCAGTTTTATTTCCCCACACTCTTCCAAATATGCAGAGCCGAGACTAACATGCATAGTTAATACTGTTTGTAATGTAGTATTACATCCAAAACCACTTTACACCCCAAAGGTACCTTAAAAAATGAGCACATTTTCGTGTCCAAATTTGTTAAGAGGTCTTTAATTCTTAAATGTACCACACAAAATTGTGTTGTTGACGCAAGACCCAAAATGAGACTGCATGATGTATTAAACAGAAGCCACTAGACCTCCAGTTCCCATCATTTCCATATCATGGACTGCTTCTACACTATTGGAATTACACTGTACATTTACTTTACATACTGAGCATGTGTATATCTTACATACCCTTGCACATTTGTACTTGTTTTAAAGACAAATCCCACAACAGGGTTGTACATACTCTGCACATATTGTTTTCAGTCTGTATATAATTTAAACAAACCCGATTCCAAAAAAGCAGGAATGGCATGTGAACTATTAGTAAACAGAGAAAGCCTTAAAAAATGTACAAAAACATGTATGTACAAGAATGTAAATACCTGGAACAGATTCCAGAAATCTTGGGATACTAGTACATTTACCACTTGCATCACCTGTTAAAAACACTTCATAATCATTTGGGGACTAAATATAAAAACTGATCCAGTTTTGAAAGCAGAATCTTTTGCTACTCTTCTGTTGTGCAAGTCTTCAGCTGTGCAAGTGTAAAGGGCCTTATTTGGTTGTATTTTGAGCATAAAAATGTGCCACTCGTTTTCAAAGAGAGCCAATTTTGGACTGCAGGTAGGTCAGTCTAGCACCACGCACTCTGACTACGCAATCATGCAGCTGTAACACCAATAGAATGTTTTTTGGCATTGCCTGCTGAAATAAGTATAAGTGTCCATAAAAAAGACGGCATCTCGATGGCAAAGTATGTTGCTCTACAATGTATTCAGCCTTAATGGTGTAAAATGCACGAGTCACTAGTACCATGTTTCCATCACCAATTCAAGATTTTCATTAATTTCCTTGTTTAAATTGCTTCTGCTACAACTGTTTTAGAATGTGTTGCAGGCATCAGTTTTAAACTGAATGTATATTTCCCAAAAAAAAACAATGATTGGTAGATAACAATAATGTGAAACATTACCTATTTTGTCAGGTCAAAGCAGATTTATAAATCATTGGTTTCTATTTTAATTTGCATTTTACCTACAGGATCAACTTTACAGTAATTGGGTTTGTAGTTGTGCGATCCTCTGTGATGGTGTAGTTGCTTTTGCTGATTGTATTCAGTATTTGCCTACTATGTATGAACCTACAACAACTTCCTCAAAACAATGCAAACAGGGCACAGGGCCAATAACAGATGCCCCAGTCTGATCCAATGAATCAGAATAGTGGTCTATATCAAGCCATATCCAGTTCTCCATTCATTCATGTCGTTATCAGAGCTATAAACAAAAAATATCCACTGACAAATTTTAGGAGGTTATGAAAGCAATGTCAGAGTCTACAGTATGGAACTATTTTATCCTAAATCTAATATATGATCAATATAGTAGTGAATCTCATTATTGCAGCATTATAGAAATCCATATTACACCAGTTTCATCATGTGTTTATATTTTCATCTTCATGTTTTTTTTTAAAACATAGACATTTTAATATTGTACAGTAATATTAATATTGTACACTTATGTTTCCTTCTCACTGATAACTCCTCACGTACCCCAAGGGTATGAGTACCACCATTCAGGAATCACTGCATGAAACACTGGAGGGAAGAATGCCCAAAATGTTCTATATACTTTCCAAATCTTCTCTCGTCATTGCTAGCACTTCTTTAGTTATCACGTCTCCATACAACACTTTGTGAGATCACTTGCTCTTCTGAGGATTCCATTAGCTCGAGCCAGGATTTTAAACACGCTGGAATTCCCAAAAGCTAGATAATTTGATTAAAATGGGGCAATGGAGACGGATTCAAAGGGAAGGCCTTCATCTCATCTCTGCTGCCAAGGGCTTCATGGCTAATAAAATATACATTTGAAATTAGGACACTTTGCCTGATTAGGCCTTTCCCCCCCTCTCTTTTACTGCCGCTCAAAAGTGGCAGCCAATTAGCTTTAAGAAACAGGCACCACGACAATGTCATTAATCCAAGGCACCATGAGGGCGCGTGAGATAGGAAGCTAGCATCTAATGATAGTAATCAACAATAATTAAAGGACAATGATCGCCACTCACTTACATAAATCATTAAATTGAGTGTTGTAGTGCCCTGGGTGACCTTTGAGCAACTACACTCATATGACCAGAAGAAAAGCATAACAGAGATCTAGAAGACAGCGCAACAGCAGTAGAAAAACTGGTCAAGATATGTTTGAGAGCATAATCATTCATTATACCACAGTTTGTTCTGACCCTGCAATGTGACTGACTGAGAGACATTCTTTAAGTGCCAGTATTGTACGATATTAGCATTTACCACGATATTACCAATATTACTTTACCACATACGCACATAAACTAGCAATGATGCCAGTGCTTATGAGACAAAAACTTTTAATTTTTTTTTATATATATATTTTTTATATTGTTTACGTGCAACACATAGAAGACACATAGAATATATATATAGAATATATATATATATATATATTTATTTTTATTATTATTAGTATAGAAAGAATTTAGTTAGGAAGTAGTTCCTAATTAGATTTTATCCTTCTTTTATGGAAAGCTGAATCATCTCTACAACTTTCCATGAACGCATCTGCTTTAAAAACAAAAAAAAAACAAAAAAAAAAAAAAAACAAAACAATAAAAAAGTAACATATAATATCTGCACAACATTTGAGGTAACAGCACAGGTGGGTGTTCATACAGAAAAACTACAACCCGATATCAGGTAAGTATCACGCAGTTCTTTTTGTTTACTTTTTGTTGTCAGATTATTTTTGCCATATGTTATCCCAAACAAATCAGCCACAATTCTTCTGCGTCTGTTTTTGTACTGTCTGTGCATTCTTCTTAGTTTCATTTGGACTGCACTGGTTCCGAGACGGCTGAAAAGTTTCTTTCCACAAAAATGATAATTACTGTCGCTTGTTTGTGTTGCAGGACACAATCCAGCCACAATGGAATTGAATTCTGATAAATGAAATTGCTGCCCTCAGTACTCTTATTGAACTCTTATTATTTGCTGTCTTGAGCAGTTTGCACCAAAGGCAGTTTATGTCTGACTTTTTTTTTTATTTTGTGTGTTTCAAATGTAATTAAACCTGCTAGGTATGCCAAATAAATTGTAAGCAAATTCCCCCATAATTCCCCCATCAAAAACGCAGCTCTTTCCCCCTGTTCCCCCAGCTAAAATCTTCTAAGCCTTAACACCAAGCCACCCTAATGCTAATGTGACACTGTCAAAGGTGACAGGCAAGAGTATTAAATGCTTAGCAGATAATACTTTATAAATAACATAACACAAATCCTTCACTTATTTCATTTTAATGTGATTGCAGCAGTGGAAAAAAGCTTAACAGTAACGCTCCCATAGTTCAATGAATAATAAAATCCCTTCATTTAAGGTGAGAGAACATATTTAGAGAAATGTGAAATAATAGAAATAATTCATGATTACGCCAGAATCTGGAGAGCAGGATTAATTCTTTTTAATCAACAGTTTATGCCACCAAAGCTATAAACCTGTGAAAATGTAATGCAATTACCAGTGCAAATTAAAATGTTCTTAAAGTGGGCTTCTTAAGCTCTGATAAAGAATTTATTGCAAGGAAAATGGCAAACCCTTTATTCCTTCAGCTACTTACATTCAATTTGATTAAACCAGTTTTTTAATATATACATTTTCAAAGTAAGAAGAGAACGAGGTCATGACAAAGGGAAAGAAAACAGCAACTTTATCTGCCAGGGAGTGTGGAAATGATACTTACAAGCATTCATAAAAAGGAGACCGTTTAGCTTTGGTTCCTCTATGTGCTCCTATGGAGTTTTCCCAATGCTTGAGCTTGTTCATTTGCAACCTGGGTCTCAAATAAAAAGCCCTATGTAAATACAACTGAATTTAATTAGATTAACATTGATATAGCAAGACTTGTGACTATTTTTAATCGTTCTTTGCTTTAGTCCCTAATCACGGTTCTCTATGTGCAGCAAAGTAAAGCCTTTGTTTAAACATAGAGAGATTGGAAGAACATTTATCAATGTGATATGCTATGAATCAGCACAAGGTCATTAGTTTATGTTGTTGTCAAATCTTAGTGTACTTCGCCTTGCTAGCAACAGCAACAAAACATTAAGAGACAGACGAGACTGCTGAGGATGAAGATGCCCGTCTTTCCCACAGAAATCAATTAAAACTGCCAATTCCCATTGATCAAACAAGCAGGAGATCAGCAAAGTCAGACAGGGATTACCGGAGAAGCAGACAGCTGATTGGACATTGTGAAAGGAGCATTGTTATTTACTGTAACTTTTCCGATGCTCTTTGTTGTGCCGCTTGTGTGATGCAGTCAATCCTGATAAGCAGGAAACCTACAAGTCAAGTCAAATCAGGGTAAAGAAGAGGCTGATCTGCTGTGTCTTGTTGGAGATTAGATGACTAGGAGAGGAAGTTTCTTTAGGAGCTCTTGCTTTTCAAATACATAATGTCAACATTACTACTAATACAGCTAATGTTAGAACTTTGTTGGTGATCACCTTCTCATACTCTCATTGCAACAGTATGAGAATGTACACTGCAATCAGATCGAGATTCACTGTGATGCATCATATTGTATCTCATTGTTACTATGTTACTGTACAGTGTGTTAAAGTCAGTTCCCACATATATCATTGCAATCACACTACATGTGGCTGTAGAAGAACACTGTTTAGAAGCATAACACAACTCACAGTATGAGCTCCTACATGGCAGTGTTACAATTCACTCACTAAACTGCTTAACCCTTCTGGGTCGTGGGGGGCACTGGAGCCTATCCCAGCATTCATTGGGCAAAAGGCAGGAAACACCCTGGACAGGCCGTCAGTCCACCACAGGGACACACAGACATATATATATTCACTCACACCTGGGGCAATTTAGCATCTAAACTCACCTGACCACGTGTCTTTGGACTGTAGGAGGAAACCCACACAGACACTAGGAGAACATGCAAACTTCACACAGAAAGGACGCTGGCACCCTGGCTGGGAATCGAACCCCTTCTTGCTACTCACTGTGCCACCACGCTGCCTAGTGTTACAACTAAACCACCAGAAGTAAACAATAAGAGCAATCCATCTCCCCTCACAGCAATGTGAATGTTTTTATTAACTGGTTAATCAGAAGTATACTATTTCCATGCTTACAACTTCTTTCATACACAGTAAAACATTCTATTCAGCTTGGCTTTCATTGGTCCATTCAGCTTGGATTTCACCAGATAATCTGTGTCCACCTCACACTATAAGACACGGAGTCATAAATATGAACATCGTTAATACACGCAGCATCAAAACAATAGTTGCACACAGAAGGAATCAACTGACAGGAATGAAACTTGCGAATGGTACACATATACACACTGTGCATGTGATGTAAGCAAGGACGAGCCTCATCACTGTATCTGACTGATTCAAGCGCTACGAATGTGGATATTCAGCAATCGGTGATGCCCTCCATTAGTCATCCTGTTAGTGCCAGCACCATAGGCAGCTGGCTGCACAACGCAGGACTACATGCACATAGCCCGTTATGACTGCCCTTAACACAACGTCAATGTCAGCAAAGACTGCAGTGGTGTCGCACCAGAATACCATGAAGTGACTCCAAATGGCAGCGGTTAATTCTCAGTGACAAGCCCTGTGTTTGTCTTGAGACGACCAAAGAATCCATGTCTGGAGGCACCATGGTCAGCATCACAATGAATGGCCACACATCTATATCAGTCTAAATTTATCATCATGTATTGTTCCTGGTAACCTTTATATTCCTTCTGAATAGCATTGCAATCCCACACTTCCTTCTGTGTGCAACTATTTTTTTGATGATGAGATCACAATTGGGGCCCTGGTTGGATTGGAAGTAGATCGGAGGAGTAAAGTTTGGATTATAGGCACCCCACACCACAGGATAATCTGGGAAGATAATCATTTAAGATTACCCTGATATGAGACCTTTTGCGATTGTTGAGATGATTAAATCTGGCTCAAAACCTTCCCAATTATCTTGTAACATGGGTCAGGTTTGTAATAAGTTGTATTAGAGATATATTTTTTTATTATGATTAAGATTAGAACAAAACAATGGTTGTTTCCTACTATCCTCTACTATACTTAAAGGTACATTTATGCTGTATGTTAAATATGGATACAGACAGAGCCTTCTGTCTGTACTCTTTGCTCATTTCATTAGTTTCTGTGCACACAAACGCTGTCTAAAATCAGGTTGGTAGTGTATCCAACAGTCTAAGCAAGATGTTGGCCAGTTTCTCTTATTGGTAATACAAGTAAAAAGAACTTTGTCCAAGTATTTAATGGCCTCACAGATCATTGCTGTCTACAAGACTGCTTCTTTTGTCTCTTTCGTAGTAGATGCTCAAAGAAGACCTACTCCACCACCACCATGTTTGTCATGCCCAGAGAGATTTGCCTTTGGACTGCCTTCTAGTGGATGTATTGCTTAAGATCCACACAAACATAAAGGAAGAATGTGGGAAGGGATGCTTACATTGTTTGAAATGGATGTATTAATTTCTGTATGTATAATGAGTATAAGTAAGCCTTAAGTTGCTGTCATATTATACAGTAAACATTGTGAAACATCTTCCTTAAATTTCCATTATCCATTTTAATCAGTTAATAAGTTCTAATTATCAACATGAAACGTACAGAACAGCCTAACTAAGATACATATTCCCTTTATTAGGCTGTAAAGATTTAGCTACCCATAACAACCACAGCCTATATTTAAGAATGAAGGCTTTGGGAGCTGTTTGGAGACAGGTGGTATGAAAAGTTATGTGAATTATTGTATTAAGGGACGGGTAGTGAGGTGTAAAAAACCCTTAACACTTCAGGTCCACTGGCTGATGGGATCCATTACATTTTAAAATTAACTTTAATGTTCTTTCAGAGCAGTGGGTAATTTCAGATGGGCATCTGTAATATGAGTGAGGAAGGGAGGGGTGTTCAGCCTGAAGCTTGAAGCAGCCACTGTTCAGTGTTCAGATGTGTGTATATAGCACAGTATATTATAGAATATTAAAGCTGTTAAAGAAATGTTGTAACAGCTTTGTTATTATGATTAATAAACATTTAATAAACACCTACCTGGTGCAAATGAGATTCATACAGATGTTTGCTGCAGTGTCTTTTATCAGAGTCTTTTATTGTTTAGGATAGTGCTGGGTTCACATACAAAAGATGAGACAGAGTAAACAAACAGTCATACGAAAATGATGGGGTGTCGTGCTCGGAATTTCTGCTGCATTAACTTCAAATCAATCAATCAGTGTCAGCTTCACAACTCATCCTCCTCCTCAAAGGAGCCATTAGAATCTGTCCATCTTTTTCGGTATTCAGAACATGCTTATTTTAGCGATTCAATATTATCTCCATGTTAGTCTCTGTGTCTATAAAGGAAGGAAGCTTATACAAAAGACTGAACTGAATAAGCACTAAAGACCAAACAACACTACTTCATTCCCCTAATGCTCACCAAAACCTCTGCCAATAATGACCACCACTAGCTGATTTCTTTGTCACTATACAAGTACAGTACGATGTCATTTGAAGCAAGCCTGTATATGTCAATTAAAGGTAAAACTGTAAATGTATGAAAGTAGAAAACATACTATAAAGATACCAGAAGCAAAGATAGGGTTAGTAGGGTTATTGCATAGAACAGTTATTGCATTTAAAAGGGGGGGGGGGTGAATAAAGAAAACAGCCTCAGCAATGGAATGCATAACTGGGTAATTGTGCATTGCTAATGACTGATTGCTTGTTTAGGGTTCTAATATGTTACAGCTTAAGTCACAGATGACCTTCTTTGGATCCAGATGCCTCTCTAACCGTACTCAGAGTACTTAGATTTACTTGGATATAATACTGGTGGCAGTGGTGATAGCATAAATGCTTTACTTTCTACACATTTAGGTAGTATAATTTCATTGTCCTTCTTTGGCAACCTATCCTCATGTGATTGGCTCTACTTCATAAAAGGTCATGCGCACAAGGTTTAATCACAGTGTGTATCTAAACCTGGATTAACCTGGAGAGTATCTAAACCTGGATTAACAGAGAAAGTTGAATAAAGAAAGCCATTTAAGTTGAAACTGCTTTGTTAGACAGATCCCACATCCATACTTCCCACAACCATCTTTGTTTATCAACTCCGGAAGCATACATTCTGTTTTGAGATATGATTAATCAGTTACTTTTTGCCCTCTTACTCAACATAATGGTATATTAATAGCCAAGACATTGTTAGGGGACCCAAGGCCCTACGCAGCTGTGAATGTTGATTATCAGGTATTATTTAAAGCTGGTTACATGTCACATAAATTTCTTAAGACCGTTTTACTTTAACAGGCCAATATTCATGGCTAACTGCTAAAGTGTACTTGTATCCACAGTTGTACAATAAGTTTTGACGGCCCCATTACTGCTTATGTTTGTTGGCTGACAACTGGAAAGCTCTGAGAAAGTTTGGAGTCTGTTTCTCATGAACCTTCTCCTTGAAAAATCTAAAGAGTCTGTTATCGTATCAACAAATTCACAAGTTCTTGTGCTTCACTAACCAGAGAAGCTGGTGTGAACATGATGAACATAAGGTTCATTAAAATGGATTGTTAATTTCATATATTTGCAAACAGATTTGGTTGCCTAAGTTATTTACTTATTAATATGAGTGTTACAACCATGCTTTTCACTTTTGGCATTTGTGTTGTAAACATGATGTATTTTATCAGTTGCCTTGTTGACCAAACTCACTTATATCTACAATTTTGCTAAATTGTGGAAGTAGCACTGGCAGAAGAGCAGTACATTTATATTGATCACTCATCAAGCTTTGCACACTATTCTCTGCTAGCTGTCTGGCCAATCTTGCTGAATTGCTGTATTCTTTCCCCACAATACTGTTTGACTCTTTTAAACCAGATTCTGTAGATACATCCTTACATATTGCAAGATAGTATGTAAACAATGGCAAGGCAATAAGCTGTTTTGTACTAAATGTATTGACTGAAAACACATGCCAGTAGATGCAATACCAGCCAGCAGTGAGCTTCAAGGTGTTTAAATGGACACTGGCCGATCTTGATGGATATACATGGCAGCGTTTGGTGCATAAAGTTAAGCTGGCAGATGTGGTGCAGTCCAATAGCAAGATTTTAGGTGTTTCATTTTTAGGTGGTTTCCCTGCTAATCCATCATTATATATGCTGTCCCAATAGTAAAGGAAGTGAGTGGTGGAATGTTAAACTTTCATCAGATATCGCTCTTGGCTGGGGTGGGCTGAAAAATACATCTATATGTCTTTGCAGCAATTGCTTCTTTTTTCTGGGTTGTGAGGAAAAGTGATGAAATTTGCCTTTTGGGGTTCAGAGAAAGCTTTCAATGTGGACCAGAGTTGGCCTCGCAGTTTGAAGCAACATGTACTAGTGGAAAAATAGTTCCAGCTTCTGTGAAAACAACATCCAGTTAAAATGTCAAACTGATTTTGTATCAAATGAATTTTGTTCAAGTAGCAACCAAATAAGTTATGTTGTCCTTCAATTGATTCTTGTAGAGCCCACCAAAAATGGCACCTTAAAGAGTATTCATGTTTTATTTACTTTATAAAGCAGTATACATAATGGCCTGATGTCATAAAAATCATATGCAGTCTTGTGAGAAGCTCCTGCAGACTGTGAGACAAGGGGAGAACTAGAATGGGAGAACACACTGCTAGATATGATGAAACTTTGAAAGCACACTCAAAGCCTTCATTATGATGATATGAGTTTCCAAGAACTGCATAAAAGCAGGCTTTGTGCTTAAATGCACCAGGGGTGTTTTAGTTTAGTTTGTTTATTTAAGCACTAACAAAGAAGAACCATTCCCAAACTAAATACAGGTAAACAAAGCACATAATTGCATCATGGAGGGAGTTCTCAGACACCTTCAGTATGGTGCAAGTGAACAATAGTTTAACTAGAAGAAGGCACACACTATATTACACAAACCTAGTAAAACAGCAATATCCTGAAAAGGCAGTTACTGGATCATTGGGAAACTGGAATACTTACCATGCAAATAGTCACACACTGAAAAAAGTGTTGAGAAGATTCAATATAAAGTTTTAAAACTTGAACACACACTGGTGTATTCAAAAACATACACAACACTCAGTGGGAGTTCTGGTTAAATTTTTTAAACAACTTTAATTTCTCATCACAGCATTTACCTTCCACAAGTGACCACTCACCGGACAAGGGTAGGGGGACTTTCAATAGAGATACACTTACCCTCGGCTCTAGGCTAGTCTCAGTTAGTTAATTAGCTTGTTAAGCAAACTTGGTAATGTAAACCATTTTTGCAAGGCACAACATACTTGAACCTTGTGAATAACTATCTGGCTTAAGCTAGAGGTCGAAGTTTTGCTGCTTCCACTAGAATTCGTTCTGCTCCCACCAAAACTGGCAAGATTTGTTCTACTCCCGCCCATGATGTAGATGCTTCCACCTGCGCCATATGTCAGACTTCCCTTTGGTCAGTTTAAGTGAGGTGGAGTCACCGACTGATCATCTAAAGGCTCCACCTTTAACACAATAATGAAGTTGATATGTTGTTCAAGCAATTGTTTTCCATGTTAATTATGCATGCTGCTTATGCAGGGTGGATTATTATCATTTTATAGAGACATTTTATTCATTTGCAGGATTGGTCATTCTGCTCCTGCATGCACTGGGTTGTCACACAGGGATGTAGACCTTTAGCTTAAGCTTCAAGTTAAGAATGAGAACTGTGGTACCTTTTTTCTTGGTGTTGCTAACTATGTATTCACTAGATAGCAAACTAGAAGAGTAAAGCAATAAGTTACTTCAGCAATCACATTCAATTGATATAGTTTCACTATATACACAACCGGTCAAGAAGTTCACACACAACTAAATTGATGTTTTAGTTATCTTAAAGACTCTACTAAGGCTAATGCTCAACAGTTCCAGCTGATGAGATGTCTGAAAATAATAAATGTCCTGATATACCATAAATACTCTTGATGTATCACAATATTTTGTTGTTTAAATAAATTGTCTCTTTTTCCCCACATCTTAAAAGTTCTAGTTACCCTTTCAATTTTGTGAAAAAAACTTGCTATATCAACTTCCACTGCAAGTTAAGAAAGCTGTTCTTAAGCTATTCTGAGCTTATCCTCCTGTAAAGTTCCATTTTGGATGTTTGAGGTGACTGCATAATACCATGAGTGCTATTGTATAGTTGTATATTGTATAGTCGTCTTCACTTTTATTGTAAAGTAAAGTATTAAGCTAATCATAAGGATATTTTCTATGAGTAGCCATGTCTAGACCTTTGTCTGGTACTGTATGTTACACAAATACGGTACTACATAAATCCCAGTTTGAATACAGCATATTAAAAGGCATGGTTCCATAAACCTCAGTTCCACAAACATTGGTACAGTATGCAGAATGCATTTCCAAACAGAAACCACTGGTTTGTAATATATTCAGTACTTTTTCTTGTATTTACATGGAAACAGTACATAGACAAGAATGATTCACCTTATCAACTTCAATGCTTTTTGTAAATTGAGGCCTACAACAACCTTATTAAATGTTATAAAACACGTCAATCAAATGATGCTATAAAAGAATATGAGCTAGAATGAGTTGAGCCATTTTCTGTTTGCCACAAAACCATCAGTGAATATTCCTGGAGTTTAAGAACCATTATTATCAATGTGCAATTTAAAAAGCCATAGTTATATCACTATATGGCGCAGTAGTAGTGTCCAACTACACATCTAAGGCCCAAAGGTTCGAAGATAAATGCGCATTTTGGACCAACACATGCTAGATTCTAGACTATTCTTAAAGGCCTGTAAAGACCTCTTGAACTACTCTATGAGGTATAATGTACAGAAAAGACATTTCTTAAACGTTTATTTATAAGAAAAAAAAAAAAACAAAAAAAAAAAAACACTCACTTTACTGAACGGCTGTAATGACCTAACATTGCAAAAACACTTGTCTACAGTGTTTGTATGGGCAGATATGAAACTGTTATGAAATTTGGCTTCATGAAGTCACATAGTCTTGCTTTATAAAGTATTATGCAAATCAGTATAACTGCTTAAGAGACATGATATAAGCTTGTCAGACATTATAAGGTGTAATGTATGCTATACAACATATCATAAATGCATTTATAGTACATTTTCAATACAGGAATCATGGGAACTCTTATGGAAAAAAAAAGTACAAGACATCTGAAGGTAATTTTTAATAATCACTGCTTTCTGTTTTTATTAGCATTTCACACACTGCCCACATACTTTATTAAATTAAGGTTTGTAAAACAAGAAATATTTTACAGTGTTTTACTACTCTGACCTACACTATTAAACAGTATTGCCCGCCATGCTTTTGGGGGTTTGTAAAGGAAATTGCTTGAGGTTGTAATGTTTTCTGGGCTGCTGAAGTCTACATATACATCATTGCAATCCTTTGACCCTCCTTGGGGTCATCTAATAAACTTCACTTGAGCTAATACAGTAATGGACCTGGCCTTAATATGGCTTTGGGGATTGCTGCAAGAGGAAATAGTGAGGGCAAGTCGACAAGGGCATGCTAAGGAAAAATCAGTACCAAGACAGAGGGCTGAAGTCGGGTGTACTGAGTGAGATCTCATTGCTGAGGCAGCCGTGGTCATGGCTGAGAAGCTGAGCTGAGATTGCTGTGGGTCTGATGAGTTTATAATGAAACTGAAGGCTGGGACCCACAAAATGCTTCAACTAGTTCTGCTGACCATTGAAATGACACAGACCACTATCCACACACACACACACATATCCCCAACCTTTAATGACACTACAGCTTTTCTGCAGCGTGTCAAATGCTGCATTACATATATTATCTTTTCAACACTAATGATAGTAATAACCGGATGATAAGAACGATGCTGCTGATGAGAAAAATGTGTGATCTCTTTTGTTTTCTTATGATATGGTTTTCAGATGAGCTATATAATTACGATGTCATTATTGGATCCTTTCCTATTTTTCAACTGCCAAAGCAATCTTATAAATAATTGTCACACATCTGCATATCCTCGTTCCCTTGTCCATAATGAATACCATTCCATTTTTTCCCCTTCTTCAGTCTTTTTTTGATCAAAGATTAGCATGGCTCATTTTCCAGCAGAAGAAAGTTTTAGGGCTGAAATGATAACATGGATAAAACTGGTCTTGAATACCTCACAGACACCATTACAGAGCTTTAACAATGAAAAGGGGTGAAAAACGTGAGGAGAGAGTCAGTGCAAGGGTCAGGACGGACTCAGAGGTCCCTATTATATCCGACACTTTATCCAGCAGCCTTCAGTGTTGATCCCAAAACAGAATGTGAATTCTCTCTCCCTCTCTCTCTCTGTCTGTCTCTCTCTTTCTCTCAGGAGAGGTCCGGCAGGCGTATGGTGCTGAAGAGCAAATTAACCTCTGAGCGAGGCCGCTCATGGAGCTCGTTAAGCCGGACACCTGCATGCTGCCGCGGCCCACTTCAGCATCGTTTAACTTCATCCCTCGCTCCCCCACCACCCCTCCGTCCCTCTCCCTCAATCCTCCTGGTCCCCCTTCGAGAGGCAGGCATAATGTTACAGCTCACACTTAAGGAAAGGAGACACCGGTGCTAAAAAGGCCATAGGGAAATTGGCCAGAATAATAATAACGATTATAGTAATAATAAAATAATAAATTATAGGGGGGTTGCTGTGTCTGAGGGGCACCCTACTGAGCAAGACTGTGTGAGAGAGAGAGAGAGAGAGAAAGCAACTGCAATGTGTTCTACCTCCAGACATCCCACAGTTAAGTAAGCCTAAGGGCTTGTAAGGGGGAATGTGGGTGATTTGGGGTTGGGGGTCTATGCTAACAGAGGGTAAGTGCAAAGGCCTCCTGCGTGAAGATGCTGCCGGGTGTTGGGCCACTGTACAGCCACCTGACCTGCCTCATCAACAGGTTGCTCCTGTCGCCGGGGCCGCATCTCTATGGCAACAGCATGAATAATGCAGCAAGCTTTATGACCTATGGATGTGACCTGCGCAAGCTTCATGTCTTATGCATGATGGCCTCCCCCATCAGAAAAAGAAGAAAACACAGTCATCAACTGGAAATTCATTTTTAAAATCTTAAGAATTTGGTTATTGCTAAGTTTTAGTTTGAACACGACTGGTCAAATGCCATGTTGACTTTCTAGGGGATAAAAAGTCTTTGTGCAGAAGAGTGTTCTCTGTGGAGACTGTATGAACTTATTTTCATTTTGGAATTCAACCAAATGTTTTTTGACTCTCCACTTTTGCATATACTTTTGGGAGTTGTGGGCTGGAGGTCAGAGAACCAGCCTTGTGACCTAGCAGGTTGCCAGTTCAATTCCCTTGAATCAACAGGGCATGACTGAAGTGCCCTTGAGCAAGGTACCTAACCCCCAACTGCTCCCTGGGCACCGTGGATAGGACTGCCCACAGCTCTGAGAAAGTTTGCTTACTGCCCCTAGTGTGTGCGTGGGGGTTTGTATGAGTGTTTCACATCCCGCATGGTAGACAAAATTCCCCTAAAAAAAATTCTAAATTCAAAAATACACTTTTTTTCACCAGTTATTTTGTCAAGTACTTCTTCCATATACAACCCCAATTCCAAAAATGTTGGGATGCTGTGTAAAATGTAAATAAATACAGAATGCAATGCTTTGCAAATATCACAGACCCATATTTTATTCACAACAGAACATAAAACACATATCAGACGTTGAAAATTATTAACTCAATTAGAACTTGATGGCAGCAACGCATCACAATAACGTTGGGACAGGGCCATGTCTACACGTGGTGTAGCATCCCCTCTTCCTTTAACAACAGTTTGTACACATGTGGGAAACTGATTGCTGGAGCTTTGGGAGACAAAGGTTGTCCCATTCTTGTCTGATGTCTGATGGCGATTCTGGTTTCCAAAAAGAGTTTCAGATTTCGATTCATCTGACCACAAAAGAGTTTTCCATTTCGCCTCAGTCCGTTTTCTTAATGAGCTTTGGCCCAGAGAAGATGGTGGCGTTTTAGGATAGTGTTGACATATGGCTTCTTCTTTGTATGATACAGCTTTAAGCTTTTGTTAATTGCACTGTGAACTGTGTTCACAGACAATGATTTCTAGAAGAGTTCCGGAGCCCATGCAGTGATTTCCAATACAGAATCATGCCTGTGCTGTCTGAGTGCCCAAAGATCACCAGCTTCCAAAGTGGTCCATCGGCCTAGTCCTTGAGCACATGGATTTCCCCAGATTCTCTGCAACTGTTGATGATACTATGTACTGTAGATGGTGGGATATCCAAAGTCTTCGCAATTTTACGTAGAGGAACATTTTTCTGAAACTGTTCAACAATTTTTAGATGCAATTTTTCACACATAGGTGAACATCTGCTTATCTTTCCTTCTGAGAGACCCTGCCTCTCTAAAATCCTCTTTTTATACCCAGTCATGTGACTTAGTTGCAAATTGCTCCTCCAGCTGTTTATTAGTACCACTTACCTTTTCAGCCTTTTCCCCTGTCCCTGTTTTTTGAGATGTGCGAGGTCTTGCTGCCACCAAGTTCTAAATGAGTTAATAATTTTCATGGAATAGTAAAATGTCACTTTCAGCATCTGATATGTGTTCTATATTCTATTGTGAATACAATGTGTCTATGACATTTGCAAATCATTGCATTCTGTTTTTATTTACATTTGTGTACATTTTACATGGCGTCCCAACTTTTTTGGAATTGTGGTTGTAGTTGCACCTGTGAGTACACAGTTACTGCCTTCTGTGCTGCTTGTCAAGGACCACCCCAGGACCACTGCTTACCAGGTCTTAGAGATGGCATTTTATTAAGAATAAGCTTTATAATTATGTATCAGTCATTATCTATGTAAAAGTCATTATAATATATTACAACATGTTTATAAATCATCAAAGAATTGATTGCAATACTTTGTTACAGACTTATGAGGCATTATTACAGTTTATAAATATGAGCACAAATGCATTGTTATTAGCACATTTAGAACTATTTATGGGAAGTTCTAGCACAGTTTCTTACAGCACTACAAAGAGAGAAAGGAAAGATGCGACAACATGAAGCAAGTGTTTTGAATGCCAGAGTGTTTAGAAAAACTGATTGAACAAACTGCTCATTTTATTTCAGAGCCTACTCATTTCAGTATTTACTTAGAGGCCAGAGGAAATAAACATAACTGTTATTATAGTGTTTTGGCACAAAGATTGCTAACTCACAAACAGCACAACGAAAATCATTTTACTTAAGGATAAAAGAAAATATCTGAGTCAGTAAGTTGGTTGTAAGTCAGTTATCATTATGTGCTGCACATTTCCCCCCAATAAGACAATGCCTAATGTCAGCAAAACCTGATTCACTGTGCCATGTCAGATTGAAGTGGACTAAAGCACTGGGTTTCAGCACTGGGTTTCAGCACTGGGTTTCAGCACTGGGTTTCAGCACTGGGTTTCATCCAGAAATTTACAGTGAGACTTTTGGTGTCCATGGAAAAGAACATCTACATCCGGTTTACTTCACCACCACAGTTGACGACAAAAGTTGGGAAAACTGAACTCTTAATGGGACATTCTGCTGACCACTGTGATTTGTGTTACGTTGCCGCTGGCAGATACCAAATGTTCCATCTCGGCTCCACTGAAAGCAGTGGAATATGTAGTTTACTGTGATCCATCCAACTTCAACATGTAAACACAGAATAAGCCTTTGTAAATGTTTAAGTCAGTTGTGATAATAGGCTTATGTAATTGTTATATAGTCTTAGGAACTTGTGGAGAGTAAAGTGTCACCATGCTTCCATCAGGGAATGCAAACTGTGTGTTTAAATCTTTTCAGATGATCAGACACAATCAGATTAAATAGCATCATTCGCAATTCCCTAAAAGTAGCTTATTTAGAACAAACAAGCCCTAATGGGTACTACTGCAAATCACAGGATCATCAAAGGAAAACAAGAGTGCAAATGACAAAAGATGTTTTTAGAGGCTGGGATTTGGTGAAATTTCAGTTTTTCAGCTGTGGGGATGTTTTATGAATGAGAACACTGAATCACTGTAATCAAATGTAGCATGTACAGTATGTACAGTCATGGTTATGCCAAAACCACATTCTTCCTTTTGCCCTTCCAGTTGCCCTATACATTGTGTGAATATTCAATGATGAACTATGATACATGATATTAAAAACGGTCTGAAATTTGGAAACTTGGAACAAACTCTCATAACATAAAATGAAATTAAAGTTCATTTCTTGGTAACACTTTACTGAGTACCATTCTTAAAGCTTCATGTCACATAAGCTTGCCAAGACAATTAATATGTTAAATCAATAAAATTGATCAAAAAGTTATCAATGCCTATTCCAATGGGCATCATCTGTTATAAAGGCTCATTTATCTACTTCTGATCCAAATTGGCAGATTGGCGGAACATTTATGTTGAATGACATCTATTGAAATTTCTTTTATGAACATTTATGTAGATTTGGCTCAGGTGTCATGACAAGTATATATATGGGTGTGCTGTAGCTTCATGAACAGCACCCTGCAGTAAAGTGTTACCCATTTTATGTCTCCTATTAAGTCACCGTTCTAGAGATACAACAGCGTCAGTGTGAACAAGCATTTCATGTACATAAACACGGCAGTGATGTTTCACATATTCTCTTTGAGTTGTTCTTAATTTGGGTTGATCAAGAAAATGCCCATCAAGCTGCACAGTACAGACAGCTCCACCCTCTAACTCTATCTCAGGACCATATAGAATGTCAAAACAAATGTTTCCTGCTAGGCAAACATTTACAGCACTACTTTCCACTCCCACACACATTATACACATAATAGTGCTCACCTCATTTCATGTTTTCAATTTCACTCTACAGTGATTTGTGACAGCGATGCTGAGATCTGTGCTACAAAGGTATGTGTGCGTGTATATGTGTTCACGTGTGTCAGTCAAAATGTGAAAATTCGCCCTTTGCTTTCCGTTTCCCGTCATCATGTTCTTTTAATATATATATATATATATATATATATATATATATATATATATATATATATATATATATATATATATATAAACCTGCTGATTTGTACATGGCAGCTAGTGTAACACTGTAGGCACTTCCTCAGAAATAAGAAATATTCCCTCACAGAAAGTTTTCTGTTCTCATGAGGGGCCACGGTTAAATGTGCTCATATTGTCTGACTGATGAAGCTTTTGGTAAGTCTGTTCACTGTTTGAACATTATTAAAGAACATTTTGCTTGCCAAAAGGAAGTTCAGCTTAAGCCTGCTGGACGCCCCCCCCATATGAACTTATGATCTATGTCTGGAGGACAGGCACAGTGTGGTTGCACAAAAATTCACAAAGGACTTAAAAGAACAACTTTCTGATTGTACCATGCCGCTGTTTCTCAAACAGTCAATAGTTCTGCCTGTCTTCAAAATATGATGTAATATTAAGGTGTAAACTAAAGCTTAATAAGATTTTTTAGACTGTGTTATAACTATAATTGACCCAAGCGCTCCAGGCTAGCTAACTGACCATTATCACACAGAGTTTATATACACATTGGCTAATGGACTAACACCGAAAAAGAAAAAAGAAAATACTGTTTGAATAAAGATTTTAAATAATATTACATTGTTATTGGAAATGGAAATAATAACAAAAAGCGGTGTTTGGCAAATTAACTTTGGCATGCATATGAACTTGATATTTTACCTTTCATTTCACCTTTTTATATATTTTTGTAAATATACACTTCTGAAAATATGGCCTGTGACACATTAAAAGAATGTTGGGCAGGGATTAATTAACACTAGAAGCCTTCCCAACACATCTTAAACATCTTATGTCAAAACATCTTAAAGGTGATGTTTTGATATAAATGAATATAAAGGGAGCATCCAGGAAAGGTCTGTAATGAGTTCTTAATGATTAAAAATGGGTTGAACCCACTGAGCATCAACAGTTCAAGAATAAAATTCCTCCACCAGCATTTGCAAGAATTTTGGGTATTCCCCACCCACCCCCCAACATTAAATGCCCATGACCTTCAATCTCTCAGGCAGCACTGCATCAAAAACAACATGCTTCTGTAATTCTTATTAGCACATGGGTTTGGAACTACTGGTAAACTCTTGTCAAAAAATACTGTCAGTCACTGCATTCACAAATGCAAGTTGACTCAGCAAGACTAGCAAAGCAGAGGTAATATTACCCACATTCAGAAATGCTGCCAATTTCTCTGAGCTGGTGCTCATCTGGGAGGAACTGATGCATGATGAAAATGTGTGCTGTGGTTTGTTAAGTAAACATGTAACAACTGTTATGCAACACATACTTTTCTTACAAAGGATGCTACCAACACAACAAGTAACCGTGCAGTTAGATGTTTATTTAACATTAGTTAAACATTGTAACCATAGTTAATGTATTACTTCAAGTTAACCGCTGTATTAATTCATGTTAGTTAGTGAACACTTAATGTAAAGTGTTACCAATCGTTTTTAGAAATAAAGGTTCTCCAGACCGAAGAGGAAAAGGACCATCCTGATTGTTACCAGTATAAAATTCAAAAGCCAGCATCTGTCATGATATGGGGGTTGTGTTATTGTCAATGGTATGAGTGACCTGCACATCTGTGAAGGCCCCATTAATGCTGTGGGGTACATTCCCTATTTGGAGCAGCGTGGCTTCATAGTGTCAAGGTATGAGCCTGGGCTGCCTACAGTCCAGACCAATCTCCCTTTGAAAACATGGCTCATATATGACAATAGAAATGTTTGTACAATTGAAATCAGATTTGCCTACAGAATACCACAATGTTAGAATCATATTGTCTGTAGTTCTGATATAAACTCCTCTAGAACTGCCTCCCAAAATGATTTTTGAAACACCTGCACTTGCCAAGTTCTCTGCGTGGATCATGTAGGTCTCCCAGGTCCTTCGTGTTGCTGGTGCATGCCATCTTCCATCCACGGCGTGCTGTGGTAATATCCTTACGATCGTTATGATGTACAATTTGTTGATAAGACCATCCCGCTTACCAGAGCCCTATGATGTGACCCTTCTCCAACTCTTCCAACTGCTGGAATTACTTTCTCTGAGGCATACTAAGCTTGCAAAGGATGCTACCAGCACAAGTCAGAATGGAAAATTTAATCAGTAAGGTACAGCATTCTTGCTTATGTCACAGGCACGGCCAAGCTTGAAACTTGAATCATTTGCATGTCTCGCAATGTCAAATCTGCCCACCAACTTTCATACCCGTCAGTTGATGCCTTCTGGGTGCAACTATTTTTTTGATGATGAGGGTATCTACAATGCAGACTGAAAAAAAACTGACAAAGCCAGAACCTACATTTATGAGAGGGGAAAAACATTTATGGGCTATAGAAAGCATTTTTTGTAAAAAAAAAAAATAAATAAATAAAAGTTGTGATATAGCCTAGTATGTAACTTTATTGACATTTCAAAAAGTACTGTTCACTCCTGTCCATTCAGTCCCTTTATGGAAAGTTGAAAAAGCGTTCTTGTGAAGTCACAGAATCAGTGCATTTACGTGCATGCCAACTGAGTTCACAGGTTTAGCTCTGCCTATTCATGGTGAAGTCATAAGGGGTTATTTTGGCCTGGACTGGTTTTGAATTAGGTAAAAGGCAGGGGAAAGCCATTTAGACATCTTTTACATATATCAGTCTGTTTCACATCCAGTTTCACAAAGCAAGGTGGAAAAAGGGTCAAGTGAAAATTAATTATTGCTGTTTTTTGGTATATAAACCTGCACAAACATCAGAAGCCAATCTCAGAGCACAAAATAAAACATAATAAAAATGAATGAAATTTTGGTAGGACTTTCAAAACGGACAAAATTGTAGCAATAACAACAACAAAATGACATTCTAAGATGACTGTGATGCTATACTACTGCTACTACAAAGCTATCTTGCAGTCAAAAAGACCTAATTATTTTACATACATGCCCATGAATTTATACCCTCTCCCTTCATTAATCTGTGATGAAACCTAGCAGGAAGGTGCAAGACATCATAGTGTCAGGTTTATGAGTCCTCTGCTTAGGTTGGACACCTTCCCAGCCTTGTGTGAGGACTCCTCGTCCTCAGGACATGAGGTTAATTAAACTCACTAACCCTTCTACCACTATCAGCTAAGGCTCTTAGCAAAGTGGTGGGAGGTGTCAGAGGTCTGCAAGATCTCATGTAGGAGAAGAACACCACTGCCAGCATGCCATGATGTGCAGCTTGATGAAGATGAAGAGCCTGGACCAGACTTTATTTATCCAGACCAACACTGTCACAAATCCACTCCCGTCACCCAGTGCCCTTGGTCCATATGTGGCTTTCAACCCAACAGTTCTTCTCCTGCAATATGACCCAGAAAACCTCCAATGGCCTATCGAACGATAATGATTTTCTTTAGGGACCCAGTATGAGGACAGAGACCTTCGATTGGCTTCGGCTCTCCCTATGGTTCTCTAAAGTTGGTGCAGTCCAGGGTTTTATAACTGGCAGCGACTGAAGTATCTGCTCCCCTTTCAACCTGACAGCTTGAAGCAAGGTGACCCTGAGTAGATGTATTGGCCTCCATCCCAAAGTCAAATTGGAGAAGTGTGGGTGTGATGAAGAGGTTATAAATACCTTGGCGGGAGAACGTAGACAGCACATAAGGAACAAATTGGTCATGATACACTCTTAAAAACGGAGAGTTCAAAGTCTGGCCCCTGGGCCAAAAGTGGCCTGCAAATAGATTTTAATAGGCTTGAGCCTTCTTAGGATGCATTACAGGTGGCATGCCATGAAGTTGGCTGAAGTGTAAGAGCCTTTTGTCCTCTGAATAGGACTGGGAAATTCGAGAAAGATGGAAATTAGGACATGGAAAGGCATAGCAAATGCCTGTACAGTATAACGGGCTTGGGCACCTATGGGTCAAAATACAAGTTTTGTTAAAAATATGTTAACACTTCCTCTACATAGACAATATGTCTGTACATTTGAATTGTGCAATAGCTGATTGTAACATTTTGGGGGGGTTCATTTTAACATTTTAAGGATTTTTATGTATTATTTTCACCTTAATGTTCAATCAACAAAGCATTTGTTATTTGACCATGGCTTTTTAAACTTAATGGCATTCAAGCTCATGTCAAGAGACTGTAAGGAATTTAATATCTAAAGACATTAAGAAACAAATATACTATATGAAGATTCATTATATAAATATCATTATACGTATTAAATGAATATTCATTGTTTTATATGTTTGCTGCTATGCTGATAGAACAAAATCTTGTATCTCCTTTATCACTTTTGAGCTTTTGCCACATTCTGAAAATGTCTATTGCTCTTTACACTTTATGTACTACTCCTCAAGGACCAAATGGACGAGAAGAAATGGCCTAAAATTACTTGAAATAAAGTCTGGCTCCACTGGCGCACATTCAAAGTAACGTAAGTTTTTTTCCTTCTCTTGTAAAGATAAGGTTTTAGAGATTCAAAGTTTAGTTCAGACAGCAGTGATATATTAAATACTTAACATTTTGAATCCTTTCTAAAAGATATTTTGTCTGATATCATCCATTTAGAGTAAGGTTTGTACATCCTTCCTCAAAAATAAAGGCTCCTAAGTGTTTTTTTTTTTTTACTTGGAGGTATGAATCTAGAAAGAGCCTTTGAGGAAAAGACTTCTTCAAACTAGGCTCTTTAAAGAACCATCCATTGCAAGGTTATTTAGGAAACAAACAGTGGTTCTTCTATATCGCTCCAAAGAATCCTTTGTGGCATCTTGATTTTTCCACACCTTTGAATCAGACGTGAGTTACGTGCAGCCTTCTATTTGTCAGTAGATCATCTAGCAAAGTTTGCAAGATTGTCTGAATAAATAAAACTTTCTTTTGTAACTCATTCCTCACACCTTTGATCTGAAGGCACCTGGCAAAAGCGTTTGATGTGAGAAAACAAGAAAGATCATACCACTCTTCTGCCCCCCAAGGAAACTTTCCTGCGGTGATTATTATGATTTGAATTCAACGTCTCATCATAGCACACCTCATCAGTGTGATGGGTCTCTATGCATATCACTTAAACTAACACCAGAGAGATCTTTCAGCACAAACGGAGATGTCTCTGATGAACTTAGGGCATCTCATTACCGCTGATAAGCCATTTAGTGCAGCTCTGAAGTACAGTAGCACACATTATCAGCCTGCTAATGGGCCCCATAGTGATGCAGCTCCAGGCACAGGGCCATAATTGCCCCTTCCACCATGCCCCGAGGAATTTGGAATGATCATCGTGGTTCAGGTTTCTATTCCGCCTCAAGCCTCTCCTGTCCCCAGGGCGTATTTTTTACTTTTGGCGCAGAAAGGAGTCAATGTAGACCCTGAGTTTTTAGTGGTGTCATTTTTTCATGCATCACGGAAACGGACAAACCTGGAGGAGGTGAGGTTGGTATGAAGGTGTAGAAAATTGTTGGGGTGTCAAAATGTCTTGTTCTAACATTTTTATAGTTATTGCATCATTGTGATACTGTTTGTATGTAATGCTGTAATTACTTAGTTAATTACATACTGATGAATGTACTAAATTACATTTTAATCTTGTAAATAGTTTATTACATAGTCATGAACATAGTCAATTGTATATGAATCTGTTACATTGTTATGTCAGTCAGTAGCATTTGATATTAATTATTTTTCATAGCTTGTTCTATACGCAAAAAATTCTGATTATAATTGTTTCAGCTGATAGCATGCTTGTGTTTGTAGGTAGACAAAGAGATGCTAGTTCATGCACCCATTCTTGTTTGTTGGAAATCAAAAGAAATAAGAGTCAAAAATGCTTAACTTGTTGATACTATTTTAAATGCAATTTACTACATTCATGACTATGTAATCAACTATGTAACAGATGCAAATCTAATGTATCACATTCATAACCTGTTATTCTTTCTGGAAATAGCTACATCTTTCAAGAGCAAATCAAGCTCTCTATCTTGCTAGATTTCTTTCTTGCTAGCTCTCTTTCTCCGTTTCTCTCTCACACCTTTACCAACATATAGTCATATACCTTTCCAGTTCACAAATTCCCTCCATTCATCCACAGGGATCCACATAGCTCTTGTGTGGTTGTTTGGCTGATTTCTTACGTGACCTTTTATAATATTCCCCATTAGAAGGAAAATGGACTGTAGAAACAGTGTTATCAAAAGGGCAGAAAGGAGGAGTGGAAAAGTATGCGTGAGAGGTTTGCTTGTTATTTTAGTCTGAAAATGTCTTTACTTTCTCATTAATAACAGTTTTCAAAAACACTGGAGCAGTAAAAATGGCTAACAGAGTCATGGCCTTTTGCTTTTACCATTCAGTTCTTTTAGGGGAACAGCCCCTACACTAGGCACAAGAAGAGAAGAAGTCATACAGAAGTGGTCCAGACGTTTCTGGTCTTTAAGCGCTGTCCATGGTGCTGAATTACAGAATATAGGATGTGCAGAACAACAGAAGTAGCTTTTCTTTTTTTAGATATAGTATATTCCATACAAGGATGTAACAAATGAACAGAAATCTCTTTAAAGAAAGCAGTACCTCATTAGGAAGGTCTCTATTGTGTGACTGTAGCCCAAATCTGAGAGTGTAAATCCCACACAAAGCTTCCTTTAACATGTGTGAAATCTACCATCTGTTCCAACCGGCTCAATCAGTGGCCCAATCACCAGCTGATTAGCACAGTATCATGCTTATGCTCTGTAGCCAATATTGCCTTTCCTTTTAATGTCTGAACAACATCACCAGTTCTTTAGAAGTCTTTCTTTTTTTGGGCCAGTTTTGTATAAGCACCAACAGTGTAACAATCAATCGAGATATCATCATACTGTGATGTCAAAACAGGACAATGCTCATTGTAGAGATGTGACATTGTTAGACATGTGATGGTACATTATGGAGAATTGATCTACTATTTCAATTGCATTATTTGAGCAAACAAAGTTCATAAACCAGCACCAATCCACAATGACACCGAGCTTTTCTACAACGTTGTCCATTGGTGCAAAACATATACCAAAGAGAACCTCTCAGAACTCGTCTTTCTTCCTTTGAGATAAGCACACAAGAGGTCTTTTTTTGTAAACGTATGTTTCTGTAACACTGATGACTGAACACAATGAGACAATAAGTTACATCAAAATACAATTGAAATAATAACAGTGTAATAACTTATATTAAAATATGTTCATTCTTAAACATTGAAATTGTAATTTAACATAAATTCATATTTGAGCATTCAGATTAAATTAAAGTCATCTATGAAATCACCCCAATAATAAAGAAGAATTAAAATAAGTTGTTATTGGGTAGTTTAAGAATAGAATAGCACTGTCTTGAAAACACCTCTGGTGATGCTCTACACGCTATCTCATCCGCCAGCTCTGTTGAGTCAATGGATTTCCCAGAATCCCTGTTCCACTAAATATACTGGTCTGTTCTTCTCATTCTTTGAGCAGTATAGCCCCTGTTCGACTTGCTTTGTTATATTGACTGGGTTTTCCCTTTCGGTTTTGTTTGTTCTTTTGCTTCTCCCCATTACTCTTTCTACCCATTGACTCAGGCCTGTTTCTGTATTGTGGTTTTGGTTTTGGTTACTTTACTGTAATTAAAGTCAACTCATTCATTTTTATCTGAGTGTCTGGCTTTCTGTTTCCTTTTCTTTTACTCTTGTTTTGGACTCATGCCCAAATATCAATATCAATGCATAACGGTGATATTAAAGTAAATAATAAAATGGCTTAATTTAACATTTTTAAATAATCTATCAAATTCTCTACAACAGAAAATACAGAGCAGCCATACTATGCCTTTGCTCAATAATAATAATCATAAGGTCATCGGCAAAAATTTTAATCAAGTGGTAGTTGTTAGCTAGTTGCAAGTTTAAGGTAGTAGTAATTTTAGGCTCCTGCAGATGGTGTTGCATAAGGATGACAGGGCTTTAAATACCTGCAGGATGTGTGACAGGATTCATAGATTGAGAAGAGGTGGTACGGTGCAGTGAATGTCTTGTTCGATGTGTGGAAAATGGATCACAAAGCAGATGTTAAAGAATTGGAAAAGGCAATTGTGCCACGGAAGACATTCATGAAATGTGGCTGAACTGTGCAATTCTTTGATGCAAAAGTGTCTGAACACTGATATGGTCTACAACCAGAAACTTGTCCATTCCAAGCCAACTTGTCCATAAAAGTAACTATTTTTTTGTCCTGTGAGCTTAATAATGATACTACTACTACTACTAATAATAATAATCTTTTTATATGTATTGAAAAGCAATAAAAATATTTTAAAATATTAAATTACATATAAAAGAACATAAAATGATAAGTGGTAAATGGTAATGGCAATGGCAAGATAATATAAAAGACATAACACAAATAATGCACAAAATGAATAAAAAGTGTAACATGAACAGTAGTAATACATAGTAATAGCAATACTATGTATAGCAATAGTAATAACAGTAATAGCAATAGTAATAGCAATAATAGCTACAGTATCTCACAAAAGTGAGTACACCCCTCACATTTTTGTAAATATTTTATATCTTTTCATGGGACAACCCTGAAGATATGACACTTTGATACAATGTAAAGTGTACAGCTTGAATAACAGTGTAAATTTGTGCCCAATTAGCCATTTTCCCTCCCTGGTGTCATGTGACTCATTAGTGTCACAATGGGGAGCAGGTGTGTTAAATTTGGTGTTATGGCTCCCGCCCTCTCTCATATTGGTCACTGCTAAACATAAAAGATGGCCTAGGCTATAAGAAGATTGCCAACACCCTGAAACTGAGCTGCAGCACGGTGGCCAAGACCATACAGCGGTTTAACAGGACAGGTTCCACTCAGGCCTCGCCATGGTCGACCAAAGAAGTTGAGTGCACATGCTCAGCGTCATATCCAGAGGTTCTCTTTTGAAAATAGATGTAGGAGTGCTGCCAGCATTGCTGCAGAGGATAAAGGTTGTGGGGGGGAGGGGTGTCTGCATGCTACCTCCCAGAAGGAAGCCTCTTCTAAAGATGATGCACAAGAAAGCCCGCAAACAGTTTGCTGAAGACAAGCAGACTAAGGACATGGATTACTGGAACCATGTCCTGTGGTCTGATGAGACCAAGATAAACTTATTTGGTTCAGATGGTGTCAAGCGTGGTTGGCGGCAACCAGGTGAGGAGTACAAAGACAAGTGTGTCTTGCCTACAGTCAAGCATGGTGGTGGGAGTGTCATGGTTTGGGGCTGCATGAGTGCTGCCGGCTGTGGGCAGCTACAGGTCATTGAGGGAACCATGAATGGCAACATGTACTGTGACACACTGAAGCAGAGCATGATCCCCTCCCTTCAGAAACTGGGCCGCAGGGCAATATTCCAACATAACAACCACAAACACACCTCCAAGACGACCACTGCCTTGCTAAAGAAACTGAGGGTAAAGGTGCTGGACTGGCCGAGCATGTCTCCAGACCTAAACCCTATTTAGCATCTGTGGGGCATCCTCAAACAGAAGGTGGAGGAGCGCAAGGTCTCTGACATCCACCAGCTCCATGATGTCATCATGGAGGAGTGGAAGAGGATTCAAGTGGCAACCTGTGAAGCTCTAGTGAACTCAGTGCCCAAGAGAGTTAAGGCAGTTCTGGAAAATAGTGGTGGCCACACAAAATATTGACACTTTGGGCACAATTTGGCCATTTTCACTTAGGTGTGTACTCACTTTTGTTGCCAGCAGTTGCACCAGACATTAATGACTGTGTGTTATTTTAAGGGCACAGTAAATCTACACTGTTATACAAGCTGTACACTGACTGCTTTACATTGTATCAAAGTGTCATATCTTCAGTGTTGTCCCATGAAAAGACAGTAAATAAGAAAATATTTACAAAAATGTGAGGGGTGCACTCACTTTTGTGAGATACTGTATTAATAGTAAGAAAAACAGAGAGGATTAAGAAAAAGAGAGTTTATAAAATGGTTTTAGCAGTTGCACTGAGTTTGAAGACTGGCAGATATGAGGTGGGTGTTTGAGTTTGAGTTTGTGGGGTGTTATGACAGACTGAACTGTGAACCATATCATGCGTATGTGGGATATGCATGATAAAACAAACCTAGCCTTTTACAGTAATTCAAGGTAACGTCTCGCTTCATTAGCAGAAAAAAGCAACAGTATCAAGCAAGCAGGATAAAATGGCCATAAAAAAAAAATAAATAAAAAAAAACGTAATTAAAACTTGAGGGAAATTACCTTTCATCTGTACGTTCGTTTGTTCTTTCCACGCTTGTTTTGAGAGCTTGTCTCGCTGTGCGGAGACAAAGAAAGGTACGCCGTTCATGAAGCGCGATTTGTTTTTGATGTTCACCAACAAATAAACCAGGTGTTAACATGTGCAGACAGACAAGGAAGGGCTGGGGAAATGCTTACAGTTCATAATCATAATTAGCTCATGAATAATCATTCTTGTAAGGCCTGCTATTCATTTTGTTGTTGTTTGTTTTGTTTTTTTTTCCTTTTTTGACTTCTGAAAAAAAAACCAACAGAAGTTAACTTTTCCTCCTTGTTCTGAATTCTCATTTGGTTTCACCTTGTGAAACTAGATATTGAAGATGAAGCTACTTCAATAGGAATTTCTAAAAGATATGCCCTTTTGAATACTCATCCACTTCTGCGTTTTTAAAGGAGCACAGAAATCCTCAATGCAAATGCTGGAAATGAAGGATTTCACTCCTATCTCACCTAGCATGCCTGTCTCAGTGATTTTCCATGAAAGCTAACCATGCAGAAGGTTGACAGCCCCTCTCACCTCTTTGGAGATGGAAGGATGGGGTGCATGACCCACATCTTTATCTTGTCCGCTCTCGTTTGAGTCCCCATTGTGGGAAGGATAGCTCAATCAAACAACATTGTGTCTACACACAAAAGAGGAGAGGACTGAAGCAGGTGGGCGAGCCTGGCACCGGGCGTAGATAAGGGGTGATGGTGTGAAGCCGTGACCCAACCATGTCACGTTCCCCAGCTGCACCTGGTCATTATCACCAGGCTGTGATGATTCCTTAGCACATTCGCTCTACTTGACAATAACACAGTTTTTTAATCACCTCTGTAGAGGTAGCTCCTATTATGTGCAAAGCAAATGTTCAGCTCAGACCAGAGGGGAGCTGTGAAGTGTCAGCTACCAGACTGAATACACTGTTAAAAAGACATATCATTGTGAAAGTACTGTAGGTTTTGATGGTTAATATCCATTTCTGAAGAAAAGAAAGACACATGAATGCATGTAAAGCTACATATACAATGTTTTAACACTGCTGTTGACTAAACTAACAGAAACTTAACACCTTTATTGGACAGGTATTTGACACTGTTATTGTTCTGGGCTGGGAGAGAAAAGTATTCCATTACAGATAAGTGACTACCAGTTAAAAATGTAATTGAAACCTAATCCAAAGGACTGCCATATTAAAGTATCATAATCTGATCACTCTCCATTATATTTGGATTACTTGTTTTTAAAGTCATATAATTAACAAAAACAAAAAGTTTATTTACGGCTTTTTTATACGGCTTGTGTTTGTGCTGTTCATTGTTTGCTGCTGTTTGTCGGTTGTTGAATCTGCAGGTTCCAGTTTAGTGGACTTAATCCAGTGTTCTTTGTTTTGGTTTCCAGCTGTTTTCTAGTTTTGTTTATTCACTGCCGTTTTCACCTTGGACACTAATAAAGATACCAGCTTGCGCTTGCATCCTGCTTCCTGATCTCTCTCACCTTCACTCTGGCATTATACCAATGGCCACTGACCTTACCTTTGGCAAAATAGCCAAATCTACAGTAAGTGGACTAATACGTGCAAACATTTCAAATATAACAACCGATACATTTGTATGGCATAAATTGTCATAAGCAGTGAAAACAGAGCCACATTCATCAACAATAATTAACAATAGAAGCCACTGGAATAAGTCTGACTGGCCAGCATTGGATTTTTGGTTTACATTGGGTCATAAGGCCGTGTGTTAGCACATCCTGCGTGGACTGTGTGGATGATCTCTTTTGTGATGTAATTCATAGATACTCTCACAGAACTCTGCAATCCACAGAAACCAATGTGTTCTACAAGTTCAAAAGGCAACTAAGTGGGAGCTGATTGTCTTAGTTACTAATCATGCTTGTTTACAATATCAATATTAATACAGTTTACAGTATTATATAAATAAACTACCAATCAAATAACAGCACTTTCATTTCACGTGTTGTAAGTTAATATTAGCTCATCTGAAAAGTTCGCGTTTGCACAAATGTAGATCAGTCAGATCAGTTTACTGCTATAGAAACTCGTAAGGTGGAAAACCAAGTTAAATGCCTGATTCAAATATCTTCAGGAAAATGCTGCAGATCATAGTCCTGCCATTACAAATTAAACACTTTCTCAAACTACTACAGATCATATATGGTTTGACTGTAATACTGCTGGTAATCACCCAGAATTTATAATGTACCTGTAATCTGAACACTGTCTGTGTAACTCTAATGGAATAATATTTTTTGTGTTCTGAACACATAATGCTTTTACATGCATCCCATTACTACCTAGTACTCTTCATAATGCCTTATTATTATTATTATTATTATTATTATTATTATTATTATTATTATTAGATGTTTCAAGCATTGACAAATAGTGCATTTTACACTTCTTTTAACATTCACCATAGAAGTTTAAACATTTGATCAGAGAAAAAAAAATGAAATAATTTTATGATTGTATATTAATCCTAGTGTTGAACAGCTGAACACAGACTAGCAGGTACAGTTAACTACAGTTAATAGACAATAGAGTACAATAGAGTTGAGTGCATTTGATTTCACATTATTGACAGCCTGCTCACTTCTAGTGTGTCCGGGCATTATGGAGTTTGACTTTATTAACCTTATACTCTTTATTAGTCATATACATATAAATTCCTAAGGACAAATATACAAAATGTCTTCTATATATAACAGATAAATAATGGATTATTAATTTTACATCAAGTGCAACCACATGTAACACAGAATGTTTGGATTGTGTGATTTCATTGCTTTTTCCTTTAAAGTCTATAGTTAAAGTTATTTAAGGTTTATTTAATGAATGTTTCTGTATAGAACCAAAAGTGGTTATTCTGTTGCAACTCTTGTCGATCTATTGATTTCAGCAAGGGACTGATATGGTCCATGGTGGAACACAAGCATAAGGTAGTCCCACTTCAAATTACGTTTCTCTAATAAGTGTGTAGTTACACATTAATAACACATGCAACTTCTAAAGCTGGGAGTAGTGAGTTTTGTCTCCCTCCCCACCCCCATTTCATTCTCCTGTGAGGGCTTTGATTATACATGTCAGCAAGCTGGAGTCTTGCCCTTTAAGATGAGGCTGAAATACAGGGTCAAATACTGCAGGTCAAGAGAAAAACACACTGTCAATGATCACCATTTGCCCCCTCCTCATCTCATGATGTTGAGACTGATTGCCAGGTTTTACATTTCATTGTTTTGAAGAAAAAGTTCTCATCAGGGAGCAGATTGGTGAACCATGTCTTCTGTAGAAAAGGTTGAAGGTGTGTATTTTGAGCCAGATGCAGAAAAAATTTTGCCTCATTTTTGTCACAGTTGCATATTGAAAACAAGAACGCACAGTATCATTGATGTAAAGCACCACTCTTACGATGCATTAAAAGCTGCGTGTGTACTAATCGCATTCCTTGTGGAGAATCATCAACCTGCCAAATGTGAATGAATGAGTTATGTGCCAAGTCCATGAGGTGCATCTGAACTAAAAACTCAAAAGTGCAGATTCAAACATGTCAATATGAGATGCAAATATAATTAACTCGTAATTTACAACCACTCCGTCCCCCGACCCAGGAGGATAAGCGACTTAAAGAATTAGTGACTGTATAACCCCATTTATTAAAAAAATAAATAAATAAATAAAAAAAAAGGGTTTTCATGCAAGGACTTGTTCCATCACGATAATGCCAAGCTACATTCTGCATGTATTACAACACCATGACTCCATAGTCCAAAAGAGTCCAGGTGGTCTACTGGCCTGCCTGCAGTCCGGACCTGTCACCCATTTAACACATTTGGTACAATATGAAATGAAAGATGAGACATAGGAGACCCTGAACTATTGAGCAACTGAAATCCTATATCAAGCAAGAATCAGCATTTCAAAGCTACTGCAATTATTTACTTCATTTTCAAATCAGCGGCTCTTCAGAGAATCACTTTTGCAATTTGCAAAGCATTTGCAAAGTATGAAGAACCTCTACTTACAGCTGGTTTTGTGAAGAAGAATTAGGCCTAGTCTCAACAACATTATTTAATCCTGTCTCACAAAAATCTCATTTAATCTGGGTTCTGGCTTTATTTGGGCTTTGGGTACCAGCTCATAAAGCAAAGGTTCTAAACCACTTACAGGCTTTTCTATAACCATACATCCAAGCTAATACCTAGAAATGTAGAAATCTTTGTTTTTAAGAGCATATTGCCCTCTGTCTGCCATTTCAAACATATCCTCACACCATTTTGTTTTTCAGCAAATGCATCATGATCAGTTCCTGTTATCCCCAGTCTTGTTTTTTTGCACTATGTAGACGCATGCACTCACTGATTATCCAGTTGTGTGGATAACCAGTCACTTACAATAAAATAAGTAGTTACTGGGACACTGCACAGCCTAGACGGAAGAGCAATGCGTCTGCTTGCTTTGTTACAAGCTGGGTGTAGGGCTGTCAGGAGCTTGTTTATGTCTCTCCTCCTCTTAAAACCTGCCGTGAAGTTAAAGGTGTGTGGTTTAAGGTGTGTAAAACCAAACTTTATTCCCTGTTTATTTGAAAAGATCCCGAGACAAGGCTGCGAGTCTCTCCAGCCGGGGCTGCGCTCGAGCCTCCGAGGCAGCTTAATGTGTGCAAACGGCACTTAAAACACGCCGTTATTAAGAGGCGTGATAAATCTGACAACTCGAACCGGGTCCTAGATGATTAATGTTGTATTATTTATGGTCTCCGACTTCAGCTCCCTCTGAAATATTGGTCCTGGCGGGATACCGTACTTAATAAAAATTGGGGGGAGGAAGAGAGGAGAATGTATTTGTTTTATATAGAGCTCTGCATGGCACAATGAGGTGCCGGTTGGGTAAGAATAGGGAAGATTTTGAGGCTTTTGGGTACCTGGGCAGGATAATTTAGGACACATATTAGTATGCGGTAGGAGGAGAGTAAAAAGGCTGCTGTGCAGCTGTGAGCATTACATCATGCCTTTCTTTACCCACTATCAGCAATTAGACTATTAGACATTTCATGACTGCAGCAAATCCTTGCCTGGATCTTTTCAGGTTTTATACACAAATGTGTTTGTTCTACAAATGTCTTTACTCTGTGCTATTTGGCAAAAGAGATTGCATTATTTAAGCACTAGGACTGATACTACAACTTGTCAGGGTAGATGCACATCTGCTAATAAAGATTTCAGTAGGGCTACAGCAATGAGTTGATAACATCAATTATGAAAAAAATATTGATGAATATTGAAGTGTCATTCACTTCAAAAAAACACTGTAAAAAGTTATTATATGTAGGGTTATTATATGTAGACATGTAGGGGGTAGTATGTTTTTGAGGGCGCATTTTCAATTTGATTTGTATGCTTTAAGGCTATCTGACTAGCTACAGCAATAGGTTGTTTGCAGGCATATGCATTATTATGCTGGATTTAACTCTGTATTCTTCTTTCTAGGTATTAGCACTGGCCTTGTTCGGCAGCGTCTGAGCTCCAGGTGAGTTTTAGACTCTAACCGTCTTGTACTAGCTAGGAAACATTCTCCGACGAAACACTAAGCACAGTTGTAAGGTGCTCTGGATAAAAGCATCTGCTTAAATGCCATAAATATAAATGTAAACCTGACTCTGATAATGTCCAAAATCCAGATAGGGGGGCAGGAAGTGAAAAGCAGAATACAGGAGATGGAGGTAAGCCTGTACTGTGGTAGTTTAGATGATAGTACAAAAGAAAAGTATCTAGAGAAAGTCACAATATATTTGTTTAAGGGTTCGGCCGTCCTTGGTACCAAGGTGCTTCAGATTTTTTTTTTTTATCTTTTATTGTCCTGGGAATTAACGTTAAACTAGCAACAAACATTCAGTGCCACAGCACTTCTTGACATTACCCTTGCGGTTGTTTCCATAATGTAGCCTACATTATGGAAAAACAACCACAAGGGTAATGTCAAAAAGTGAAGGGTCTTAGGAAACAGAACAGAGAACTCATTGCAGCTTGTTGCAATTGCACAGCAGATATTTACTTTTAGCTTTCATCTTTTGTGTAACTGTTAACCCTGATTTAAGTGTTACGTGTAGCTATTCTATTAAATATATCACCAGTGCAGACCCACAGACACCAACTGTGCAACATATAATACTGTGCTCCTTACATCCACAGATGAAGCTGAAGTCAGTTTCTTATTCGCTAGTTCTCCCGTTCCATCTAAAAACGTGCAGCAGTTACATTCTGATGCCTGCATGCAACAAGAATCTCAATAGTAGGAAGCTGACTTCAGCCTCGCTCTGACTGAAGATAAAGTTCACAAGCCATTTTTGCCTTTTTGGCATTTTGGGAGCAATTTCTTGTATTTCCCCCCACCTTGTGAGCCACAACTTTTTGGACTTGATAAAAGCTCCTTGTGGTTTCTCAGTGAGAATGATTTTGAACAGCTCCAAGTGTCGCAAACCATAAGCATTTTGAGAGCTTGTGATACAGCTCCCCATGTAGAAAATCACATCTTGCCCTCCATCTGCAGTTCACACCACAGTGACGTGATATCATTAGAAAACCGACCTATTACAATGTTATTTACTAAAGGAATAAGAATGAATGAGAGTGAATACGAATATACTATGCTCCTTTTATACATATATTCCAATAATTTTCTGCAGAGTTCAATGAAATGTAAACATGCAATGTTGAAATGTGACATGATGCATTATAGACTAACAGTTGTGCTGATAACTAAAGGCTGCAATGTCTAATAATCATCACATTTGCTATCGAAAATGACCAGTGAATACACTTGTGTCTCCAAGGAATGATAAGAAATGGTCAAGTCGTGTGGAATCTAGAGAAAAATGAATCTTTGGGGACTATTTCAAACATTTTGAACAATATACATGTTCCTTTCCACAATGATAGGCCAAAAAAACAAAGGTTTTAGGCCAAAACCTTCTCACGACATATTTGTAACCATTTCATGCAGTTTTCCTAGATTAAGCTTTTAGAGAAATTAGCTTTAAATGCTAACAGATTGTGAACAGTTCCAAGTTTCTCCAGAATGGAACGTTTCACATCATAAGCAGTTAATTATGCAGACTTTTTGAAACAATCTGTGGATTTTTTCCAAGAGCACAGAAATAGCAATAGTTAGATTAGCTGATTATTTGAAAGCATAGCAATTAGGTTAACTGATTATAGGTATAATGGTTAGTTGCAGGGGAACATCGAAAGTGCTTCTTTTCTTTACTGTCTAAAGCATGCCCATCTCTCTCTCTCTCTCTCTCTCTCCCACCTTCTAAATTTGGTCCTACCTACCAGCTTTCTTTCTGTTTCTGTCACTGCCCTTGCTCTCCCTCTCTCTGTCGTCTCTATCCTGCCGTCGAAGCCAGCGTGTGTCACTTTTCTCTCTGCTTTTTTTGCAACACGCGGCGGTGTTTGTTTTGCCGATGTTTGAGGGAAGCAGCTTTGGAATGAGTTCAGTCGGGTCGCCTCGCGTCCCTGTCCCTCCTGGGAAGCCTTCGGTGTCCTTCATCTCTTAATGTAGTTCCCTCTCTCCTCATCTCCGCACAGACGGAGAGAAAATAGCCCTCTCGCAGACCCGTCCCGCTCTTCCATTAAAGGAGGAGAAGGAGGGAGGGGAGGGAGAGGGAAGGGAGGGGAGGGAGAGAGAAGAGTCGCTTAGATCAATAGCCTTTCCACTGTCACTACAAGCCAGTGGATGTGTAAGCTAAGTATAGCGGCGGGCTGGTGCAGCAGCTTGTGAAGGAAAGCACAGGGCAAAAATCCAGAAACATCTCCAGCTTCTGCCCTTGAGACTCTACAGTACGGGGTTTCAAAATAAAGGTGCCAAAAAGGGTTCTCTGGAGCGATGCCACAGAAGAATCATTTTTTTGGTTCCCTATAGGACTGTTCAGTCAATAGTTCTTTAAATAAACTTTTTTGGAAAGGAGATGGCTGGGTGTGAGGAAGTTTGTTTGTTTATTTATTTATTTATCAATCAGAAGGTTCGGTACCAATTAAAAACAGTTTTACGTTTACTTGACCTGGCTTGTAACTTACACACTCAGTGTTAGCAGGCTATAGCTTTGCCAAAGAGGGGCACTTTAAGCATATAGCTTTTGGTGTTTGGCTTCAATCATACTGTGACTCAGTATGCCAGCCCACTATGGGGCAATGATACCCCCAAAAGTTTGATTTCATACACCTCATGAAGAGCATTGTGAGCATGCGCACTGCATAAAATGTGGAGCATGCTGTGAAGGTAAAGCAGAGATTTTCAAACAACCTGACTGCAGCATTTTACAAACACTGTAGACTTTGGTTTCGATCACACAGCAGGTAAAGGTGGCCCTAATCTGATTTTCTTAGAATGGACCTTTCAGTCTCACCAGCATCATGAAGTTCCAATGGCTGACAGCTGGGCTCTTCATGTAGACTGCATTCAAGCTCACCGTAAAAAGGGCACGTCATTCAGCCACAGCCACTCACTCTACCACCACTGAAATCCAATTAATGAATGCCAATGTGGACTGATCCATGAGTTCCGATCTGCTTAGACTGTGTGGCACTGCCACATATCGAATATGGTTTGGATATCAGTACCACACGTGAAAGCACTTCAAACTGGAACTGAAACATCAAATTCACTGTTTCCTGCTGTTCCCACTGCCAAGAGAAAGAAAAGCTACCACATGCCATGAGGTTGTTTATGTCTTCACAGCTATATTACTGTCTCTATTGTCTGTGCTGTCCAGACAGGGAAGGGGAAGGAGATTTTCTACCCATCAGGTCACATATCTTTAGAATCCTTGAGGTATTTTCTATATTTGCATCCATGGTGACACGCCATTTACAAGAACTAAGTACAGTACATTCTGACACCTCCATGCCACGGCTAACTGAAAAAGCCAAATTAAACTGTAAAGATGATTAGAACTCCCAACTCACCCCGAACTTGCCGAGCACACAGGAAAAAAAAAATCCTGTCATCAGTCATATTTTTAAAGTTCTGCATATGAAAACAGCTACAGGCATGTGCAAGTTAACAACATGATGTCAGCATTTTCAAAAGCTGCATTTTGCCCCTTCATGCAAAAATACTGGGGAAAAAGTTCAACTCTAAAATTCCCATCCTGTTATAAGCAAACCGCTGTTTTTGTGTAAACAGCAAGCCAAAGAAGATAAAATTAGGTTTTCCAAACACATCTGGATACATGTGGATGAGGCCTTAGTATATTTGCAAGGAAAGGATCTGATGTGTGTGTTCCGATATAAGTGCCACTTTACATCAGCTTTTCATTTGTTTTACTATGCGTCAGAAGTGCTATGCCGGAGCTACAAGGCCTTTAGGCTGCTTTATTGAAGCTATCTTGCAGATGCGTGGCTTCCTGGGTCAGATGCCTGGATGGCACTGAATTGCAGTTATAAAGCTACCTAGACTGCCGGGGTTCAGCTGCATGAAAACGCTACCCCTTTGCAGCTAAGGACATTTCTGGCCTTCGAGGCTTCCCGGCCTGCTGCCTATGTGACATACTGTAGTGGAGGAGTGAGATCTTCCCTGCAGTAAGGGCTCTTTCTGGACTTGCTAAGTGACTCTATACTGTGGTCTGGGGAATCCCTCCAGCTGGGAACTGTGGAGTGTGTGTGTGCGAGCTGTGAGTTTTTTTTAGGTATTGTTTATCTTGTATTTGGTTACTTTTGAGAACATTGTAAAGCATCCTTGCATGGGATAGGCACTACAGAATTAAAAGTGATGATGATTAAAGGATCTGCTTTACTTAATTCCACAATTGGCTACTAATTCTTGGTTTAATTTCTGTTGTGTTCTGTTGCTTCAGCACCTATACTGCTATCCAGTTGCTCTCACGTCTCAAAACGTTACACTCATCATGGAAAAAACAGGAATCACCCAGCAGGAAAGAAACTTGGTGGGTAGGTCTGACATCATGAGGCATGCAAATGATTCAAGTTTCACCATGGCTGGGCATGTGATGGAAGGACGGCCCTTATCTCTGTACCTGACTGACTATATAAGGTCGTCCTGTTGCGCGTGCTTTCCATTCTGACTCATTGTGTTGGTACAGTCCTTTGCAAGCAAAGTATGCCTCAGAGAAGTTTGAAAGCAATTTGAGCAGTTTGAAGAGTTTTAGAGGGGTCGAATTGTAGGGCTGCGGAAAGCGGGATGGTCTTATCGTCATACTGCCCCTTAACACCACAAAAACATTGCCAAAGACTGCAATGGTGTCATGCCAGACTATCATGGAGTGACTCAGAATGATAGTGGGTCATGGGGGAGATGACCAACAAATCCATGTGTGGAAGCACCATGGTCAGCACCAAGATGAACGGTTTGTTTTCACAAACAGTCCTGAAGGTCTGGTGTCACTCCACCTCCACCCCTACTGCAAAATCTGGAGGAGCTCCGTGAGAATATTCCAGCTGCATGGGAAGGATTATTGCAGGACACTGTTAGGAACCCCCCACAGCTCCATGACAAGACAGCTGGAAAGTTGCTTTAACAAACAGGGTGACCCGACGCCATAATGATAGATACTACTTCTCTATGTGTAGCTCAATAAATATCATCCATGTCAGTCTAAATTGATCATCATTTATTGTTCCTGGCAAACTTTATCTTCCTTCTAAATAGCATTACAATCCGACACTTCCTTCTGGGTGCAACTTATTTTTTGATGATGCATGTAATTTAGACCAAAAAGATCCAGAAAGGAGAAATAAATAACCTAACAAGCTTCAGGTCCTATGCTGGACGACCTAAGAATGTTCAGGTCTACAGGGAACTTTCTGATGAAGCTGGTCCCCGCTTTGCCTCACCAACATCCTGTACTATTAAGCATACCACTATGTATTGAAACAGTTCTGTGAACAATGATTCCATTCAGCTAAAAGAGCTTTACCGAGGTCAGGCCCAGATGTTAGGTCTGGATTGAAAACAACACTTTAATGGTGTGTTGTGAACCTGTGAGCTTCTAAGTTCTCATATGGCTATAGTGGTTCAGGGGCAACATGAGTTATGTGCTATGATGCATCGCCAGCCAATACATTCCCTGCTACTACAATAGCAGTACACAGTAGACCAATCTTGCTTTGGTCTATACACAGACCATCATGTAATGTAACGAAATGCAAGAACTAGAAAAACATATTCAACATGCATTTCTAAAGAGCCATGTTCAGTATACATGTACAATCCTTAAAGGAAACACAATTGACGTAAAGTCAGTGATCAAAATGCATCACTTATACGTTCTCCAGACTCTACCTGCTAAAGCCTGAAAAGACATAAGGCACCACTTATTTATCTCAGCTTTTCTCTTTTAAGGGGTGATCATGCTGAACAGATGTCTGAGTAGTGGATATGTTCATTATTGATAAGCTTGGCATGAGGATTGCACTGGGCTCATGTCTGTATTCTATTTTTAGGAGGCATGTAACAAAACACAAAAGGCATGGCTACATAGCTCAAATAAATCTGCTTCCTTTAAAACAGCACGATGTGTGCCTGAGTACTACTGAGCAAACATGCTGAGAAACTGAACTGCAGCAACTCGACTAATCACACTGTGCATTGTCATATACGCTGTAGAACAATATGTTCTCTACAGTCTATTGAGCAAAAACATTTAAAAAATCAGTTTATTAATGTCGCTACTATATTCAGGAATACAGAGTCAAGTCAACATACACAGAATTTGGAAGCAAATGTCAACATTTTCTCTCCGTGATTTTGCTATCCCTCCTTTCTCCAGCTGTGCTGGGCAAGTGGTTGTGATTATGTTTGTTTAAAAACAGGCTTAAATCACACAGTGTAATCCCGGTGGGAATCTGTTAAGACGAAATGTTTTAAGTGACCGACGGCTTTGTGTCCGACCACCAGTCAATAAATCTGCATGCACAAACCCTTGTTTAGTGCCGGCATGAGTTGTCAGTTTATTAGCATGGAAGCATGCACTAACTAGGTGTACATCACATGGTATCAACTGATATCAGATGTTTTAACCAGTGTCTTTAATGGAAGAGTAATGCAAGCCAATAAGGAAGTGAAGAATGGTGTGAAGTGTAAATTACAGCAGAGTTTTTTTTCTTATTTGCCACATCACAATGCATTCTAAATGTACTTTAAATGTATTATGTACTTACTGATTATTATGAATGACTGTTTATGGTATTTATTTATTTTTGTACGGTATTATAGCACATCCCCAAAAAGTTGGGATGCTGTGTAAAATGTAAATCCAACTTTTTTGGAATTGGGGTTGTGGAATACATCACTGAATACATTTAGTAGAATGTATATGGCAATTTGCTATTTTCAATTTGGTATCATGACCATGTTTTGACTTGTTGACTACAACAGTTCAAGTGCACAAATGGTTTTGTTGATGCTTCATTCATCCAGTGACATTGGTTCTACTTTTCCACAGTCTAATGCTGGAGAATTTTATATCCCTTAATTTTCAGTGTCTATGCGCCCCCAGAGCATTGTATTCTACTGCCAAATTTCTATGGACGTACCATGGCATGTATGTGCATATTTTATCATCATTATATTGGGTGAAACAACTAATTAGGGATTTTTGGACTCTTTTGAACTGGCTGATATGAAAGACTTGTCACGAGTACTGCTACCAATTACAAGGAGCTTTTGATAACTAATCATTTTGGCCAATTTAATTTGATATAGTCAAAAAATGAAACTAGATTTGAATATTTGTAAACAATACTCAGGGCACATTTAGGCAAAACTGACAAAGATGCTTTCACCAACACCAATGGAAATATAAAGTAGCCAGCCTTTCCAGTGACTGATGACATCAGCCAATACAATTCTAAATGGTGAAAAATAAAATCTGGTAGTTTTAGTTAAACAGGGCTGATTGATATGTTTGCCGGTTGTTAACAGTGAATGCGTCTGTGCAACAGTTTCCTGTGAAGTAGCTTTAGAGGTGTTAAACACTTTTAACATCTGGTTCCCATCATCACTACTGTGAACAGATCTGAATCAGTTCTGATCTGGATGGAGAATTGTGCATCAGACATTTCTGAATGACTTTGTTAACTTCTTAATGATAAGCTTGTTCAGAGATGTTGAACTCATGGAGAAAAGCTGACATATTATACCCCTTTTCCACAGACCTCTGGATTCTGTGAAATGAAATGTCTATGGCATACTGTGGTTAAATTACCCCAAGGATCAATCACCACAGCTTCCTTCTTATCCAGTCCAAAGAGCCCTGTTCAGAATGGCTGGTTTTAGTGCCTGTTCCTGTAAAAGATACTGCCACTGCTCAACCTGCCTCTCTTCCACAGGGTGTGCAGACACCAGTACACATTCTCTTATTTTACTCTCATATTAATCATGTGTTGATAAGATGCAGTTTCATTTTACATCTTAAGACATCTTACAGACATTCAGCTGGATTGTACTGGGTTGGACTGACACAGGTTGGAAACACAGACTCACAAGGCTGAAGTCAGCAAAAAACCTTTATGTGGGTGCTAACAGAAGAACGGTTTATTCACCAGCTTTTTATTAAAATGTTCTCATTTCACATTAACAGTAGTTGCTTTCCACCTTAACAGTTAACAGCAGTTGCCTGAGATGCCAGAATTTAACTGCACCACCATTTAAGGTGGAAGTCCGTACAAGAAGCTGGACAGGTAGCCTAAGGTGTAAGCATGTGACTGTGTGCTGTACAGGGGGGGCAGTATTATTCTAATGTGTCCACACTTGACATAAGAAAGGGAGCCAAATCTAAACAGCTTGTCAAACTCAAAGTCTTCTGATCTAAGTAGCCCACAAACAATCTGGCTGTTATGTGGGTTGGTAGACTCTATGGGTTTCAAAATGTATGAGCACATGAACTGGTAAAGTGAGTTTTTCCAAAATCTGTCCCCTTTAAATAACTATGTATGTAAATACGTAGAAAACAAGCCAAATATATATAGACATAAAGACCCAGCAAAAATAAAGGTTTCATCTGACAATTCTAGACAACTGTTTTGCCAAAAAGGGCAGTAAAAGTAGTGTTTCTTCATTTCCATTTCTTTAATGACTTTTTTCCATTTTACTGTACAAGCAAACATATATTGTAATGATACTAACATACCAGTATATTTCATAAAGGCACTAGCAAAAACTAGCATTGTCCTTGCGGGCTTAAACACAAACAAAAACTGTGCATAAAGGGTGGTTTTCTATATAAAGCCACACAGCCTGCATACAGTGGTGCTTGTAAGTTTGTGAACCCTTTGGAACTTTCTATGTTTCTGTATAAACTTGACCTAAAACTTTCAGATCAGATTTTTCGCAATTCCTAGAAGTAGATAAGAAGAATAAAATCACACAAATTAGACAAAATTATCAGACTCGGCCACGTAATTTTGTCACTCACAGGTATGTAATATTGGATCATTTTCCTCAATAAATAAATGACCAGTATTTGTGTCTCATTTGTTTAATTTGGTTCTCCTTATCTACTTTTAGGACTTGTGTGTAAATCTGATCTGAAGTTTTAGGTCAAATATAATATGCAGAAATATGGAAAATTCTAAAGGGTTCACAAAGTCCCATCCAAAGGTTGGGGCACTCCTGGTCAAAGTAAAAATACATTTAATGCACTATTACTGTTAATTAGCTCACTTTGACATATTGGTGAAAAATCAAACATGAAATCTGGCCTATGCAAAAGTTGAGGCATATTTAATATTTTATGTTTTTATCATCCACCCCCCACCCCCAACATGCTTGCAGAAAAAAATGCCATATTGTATTGTGCTCTCCAGAAAGAATGTGTTGACTTATTTTCACACAGAAAAACAAAAAAGACAACAAAAACAAAAGAAAAACAAAAGACTTTTTTGTCCACGAATATTCAAGCATTGACACATACAGAACTGTGTATATTCCAGAATATGGCTCTGCTATATAACATTCACGGAGCTGTTAGTGGTGCTCCTCCACATCAGTCAACCCAATAACATCTTAGACAGGGCCATACACACACACAAACACACAAAACTTACGCCGTGCAGATACACATGACCCCATGGTTCATTTGTGGGGTGGGGAGCAGGACCACACCTCCAAATGAGCTGACACATTAGCAGATCTGTTTATGAGCTTTGCTTCCTGAAGCACCTGAGAATCACCTCCCCCCATTTCGCTATTCCTGGCACTCTCACTTTCCTCGTCATCTAGAATGTCTCAGTCTCTGCATATTTCATACACACCCAAATCTGCTGATGATTTACAAACACTGTGTGAGAAGCAATGTTTGCAACTGCAATTACCATGAGGCACAGGAAGTTACAATTCCAGCAATTAGGAGGAATATAATCTGCAGTGAATACAGTAATAGCGGAGGGATGAATGAGGAGAGATGCTGTTTGGGGTGACTCATCTTAATAAGAGGATGGGAGGAGGAAGAGATGACTAGCTATGAGGAATGAAAATGCAGCATTTGTATGAGACTATTTTAGTTCGTCTTAGTGAATTAACTCGAATACAGCTCTGAAAGCACAACCCATAGCATTGCATTACTGAAATTAGCATGAGGAATAATAGCTTCATTCACACTGGATTAGATCATGAGCTTAACTGACCAGATGACAAACATTCTGTTCTCTGCTGTTTTAGTACAACAGTTCAGAATGAATCCATGAACAGTGCAATCACTCCACTACATAAAGCACTCCACTGATCTGTAAACAGCTCTACTTACTGCACTAAAGCATGTCTGTATTTACTGTGGACTCCTCTCCCACACAAAGCCTGCTGCGTTTACCACACTGACCACATCAGGCCCCCTAGTGGACGCACCGTCACAGCATCCATACACAAAAGAAAACTGGCTGGTCTGTCACTCCCTCTCTCTGTACCAAAATCATCCATGCAAAGCCTCTTTCTTTCTTTCTTTCTCTTTACTTTTTTCTTTTTCACTTTTTTATTTCCTTTCATATTCTTCTTTTTCCTTCTTTCTTTTTGTTGCTTTTTTTCCTTTTCACATTCTTCTATTTTCAATTTTTTCTTTCCTTCCCTGCATATTTATTATTATTATTATTATTATTATTATATTTCTTCTTTTGTTCTTCCTGTGTGAAGTTGTTTTCATTGTTTTTGATTTTAGGTTTTCCTTTAATTTTCTTTTTTTTCCATGTTCCTTCTTTCCCTTTCCTTCATATTTATTCTTTTTTTCATATTCTTCCTCTCCATATTGCTCTTCATGTTTTCATTTGTTTTTGTCTTTTTCTTTTTTCTTTCCTGCATTATCCTGTATTCTTCTTTATTATCCTTTAGTGTTTTTTTTCTGCATAATCCACACCATTTTATTTCTTTCTCTCCTTTCTTCCTTTATGCTCTTTCTACCTTTTTTCCTTCATATTCCTACATATTTCTTCCTTTCCCCCCCCCCCTTCCCTCTCTCTCCTCACTGAAAGTGAGTGAGGCTCTCTCAGTAGACACGGGAAGTAAAGCAGGTTCTGTTTGGTTTAAGCACTATGGCTGAGTTTTTAAAACATCATTTCTGCTCAGCCATCATTCAGGAAGCTCTGCTGACACACACCAGCACAGCACCAATGCTTCCCTAAGGCCCTCCTGTGCATGCGTGCACACACGCGCACGCACGCACACGTTCGTCTTGCTGTATTTGTGAGGACATCCATAGGGGTCTACTGATTTTTATATTACTGTAGTTTTAAGACCTACACCCAAACTTAACCCTAACTTAACCAGTATCCAAGCGGCTGCTCTTCTCTAATGATATCCCAGAAAAATGTGCTGTTTTCTGAAAACAACACAAGCTCAAGTGAGGACCAGAAAAATGTCCTCAAAAATTTCTGTCCTATACATGTGAGGACATGGTCTGCACAAAATATAGGAAGACAAGAACATACACACACGCACACGCAAAACACCTATGAAGATTTACTCCTCACTCATTTATCTCCTCCTGACTGTCCTCTCACATACACCAGCACACACCAAGAGGAAGATGATACACACACACACACACACCACACATCACACAAACGTGACACATCTGTCTATGTATGGTACTCCCCCACCCACATACACACATACTCCCAGCACACACTTCAGTGGGGAAGGTGCTCTGTTGGCCTGAATAATTTAACGGCCCCAGCAAATACATCTCACATCAATTTACACCTGCACAGACCCACACAGACACACACCCACACATACAGACACACGTACTGATATAAAAAGATCACATTTTCCTGTTTTTCATTTCTTTGTTAAAAGGTAGGTGGTCTCATTTACACTGCATAACTGCACAGAGACCACCAGGTATTGTGTGGATGAGCGTGTGTGACTATGTTGCAGTCAGATGATGTGGAAGCTCAGAATACATATGCCATCCTATGTCTACACATCATAAAATGTGCCAATTTGATAACCGGGTAAGCAATAGAAGATATATATTCCTGTAACTTAGCAACTGGCACACAAATAGGGCCACTCAGTGTAAAATATGGTCTGGGTCTTTATTCAGCTAAGCCTCAAGACAGAGTTTTGGAAAGACAGAATCTTCCATCCTGTTCTTCCTCTTGAGCAATACACTAGGAGAACATAGACAGTTCAACAGAGAGGTGGAAAGAGAGATGAAGGAAGAAAGAATGAAATGTAACCAGTTGTTTATGGCCTCTCTGTTTTTCTGATTATACATAATAATGAACATACGTCATTCCCAAATGACTCCACATGAGCTGCTGTTTTATTTCCACAAAGCAAAACAAGACTGCACACACAATAACAACTTTTATCAAATTCAAAACATAATAAAATAGCTCCTTTTCTACTTACAAACACAAACATGATACCAATTAAAGGTGTTGTAGCCGCACTTTCAACAGAATGTGTCCATTTCTTTCAATCAGCTAGAAATAATTCATGATAAACCACAACATACTTTTTCAGTCAATAATTGCAAGCAGTAAGGACTGAGGCCACTAGAAATATCTACCCTGACAACAGTAGGTCTACATGCAGGAGATCTTGTGGGATACCAAGAGTACAGACCACAAGGTTTACAATGTACAATGCACATAAAGGCATTTTATTTAACACCCAAACCAACCAATTAAATGTTGATAATCATAAAATAAAAGGCAATCTAAAAAGAAAAGTTTTCTTTGGGACCTACTTTGCATTGCAACACACTGCATGTGCCTTTCCACCATGAATACATTTTTAAGGACATGTTTAAGTTATAAAGACGACCTCAAAACCATAACAATGGGTCAAGCACCAAGCAATGTATTCCAAACGATTTAATGTAATAACTTCGTGATGTAGCTTTCAGGGGAATTTAAATTTTCTACGTGTTCGTCACCACTGTGATTCTGACTAGGCAATTTCCTCTGGAACAGTGTATTTCACTTCAGATCACTCCAAATGACTTTGGTGACTTTCTGGTGCTGCCAAAAGGAGACATTAGAACTCCAACCAAACTACTGGATCTAGTCTTATACTCATGTAAAAAATGTATTTCAAGTTATGAGGCTTTTATGATATTGAATAACTAAAGTTTAGGAGAAGGATCATCATGCTTAGTATGGTAAAACTCAACCAGACCCTAAACAAGTGTCTAGGTCCTATAGACTTTTCTATGAAAAGAGTGAATGCGTTTAGTTTAACATCCCACTAACTGATAAACTGTACGTGAAACATGAAAGGAACAGCAACATTAAAGAAGAGCTATTTTCAATTCTTATTTCCCAAAATTACCATATAGATGCACTTTGTATTTCTACAATTACAGATAATACAATTACAGTATGTTAGTGTGTGTTGTGCTGGTGTGAGTGGATCAGACACAGCACAGTGCTGCTGGAGTTTCTAAACACCTCAGTGTTTACAAAGTATACAGAGAATCAGATGGACTACACTCTATAATTGTTGAACTGAAAATTGCACCTATATGATAAGAGGAACTGAAAATGGACAGGGAGTGTAAAGTGCTCAGAAAGTGTTCTAATTTCTATAATCAAATGTTCAGATTTACTAAATCTTTTTACTCATACCATGATTTAAGGTCATTTTTTCAGTATTTTTCTACCTCTGCTTAAAATAGAAACATACAGTACTGTGCAAAAATATTCTGCACTGATAAGCGTATACCTAAAAAAACTTTCAGGGCATTATATATTTTTTTGACTAAGGAAAAGGAATAATGATTATGTGTATCAATGTTTTAGGTACAGCAAACCATGTTCTAACTGTTTATTTGTTCAAATCTTGCTGCTTTTTACCTTAACCGTGTTCCTTTTCATTTATTCAAATGCAATGTTGTTTTTTTAGGGGATCAAAGCATTTAAACTATTTGCACTTACGTGGCTAAAACTTTTGTACAGTACTGTACACGTTCTCTCAAACTCCCTCTCTCTCCCACGCACACCTGCAGTGCCAGCATTATTCCAGGATCTGATCAATATCCCAATCTCTAAACCTTTCCTTTATATTATTTCTTCTCTAATATACTACACCGATAGACAAATTGCTCAATTTACACTCTTAAAAAAAAGGCTCAAATAGTGTTCTTTGGAGCAATGGCACCAAATACACTTTCACTGGAAAGCTCTTTACAGAGCCATGTGTGGATTTGAAGAGCATTTATTTGAAGTTTAATGTAAATATTCTATACCAGTTAAAGATTGTTTTCTATGACTGCAAATTCAAGCCAAGAACCATTTAGAAACCTTTGTAAGACTGTGCTCCCTCCTCCTTGATCTCTTCGTTCTTCAGCCTACCCACCTAACCTCTGTTCATCACGCCACAGCCAAAATAAACCACACCACCGCCAAGGTAAACACTAATATTCTTCAGTCACAGCCCAAGTGTCATTTGTTCTCCTGGTCAGGCCAAAAGCATTCTAATGTAACTAGCATTAAGCTCTCTTCCTCTCTCTCTCTCTGCTATAAGAGAAAGACTTGTTGCAGGACAGGTACAGGAAGAGCAGAAGCACAAATTCTAAACAGCCTTATAACAATTGAGGGCATGCACCAAATTGTTGCCACAAAGTTGGAAACAAACAGTGTTTAAGCATTAAGATTCCCGTTCTCTGGAGCTTGGCCTAAACAATCTAGGCCAAACTACGAAAAACAGCCCCAGACCATTATTCCTTCCCCACCAAACTTTACTGTTACCCCATACATTCAGGCAGGTAGCATTCTACCGTTTATACTGTATTTGTCTAACATCACATTTTTATGCCTTGAGTATTTGCTAGACATTTTCACATTAATGAGATTTGCATTCATAACAAACCACTGATTCCTGTCTTTATTGAATTTGCATTGTCCCAGCTTTTCTGGTCATGGGGTTTGTAGTTACATATATTAATATGGGTATTTCTATTATTTTGGTCATGGTAACCTGTAGGGTGGTGTCCTATTGCTCATAATGGATGAAATGCCCCTTGGAGGGTCAGCAGGTTGGATAGAGGGTTGGAACAAAAAAGTAAGTACATCTCCTTGAGGAGAGTTGGTGACCACTGGACTAAAGCCAACCACAGGTCACTGTTTTCAGGAAAACCAGGCATTGTTTCTCTGGACTGCTGCAGGCTTGAAAACAGTTTTCACACACGGCAAATCGTACTGAACTCTCCTGGAAAACAAGGTCTGGAACAAAGCTGAAGTGTGAAAGCGCCCTAAGACAGTAAACCTAATCGCAATAGTTCCTTTCACATTTCTGATGGATACGACTGAATAGATGCCTGGAAAGTAATAAAAAACTAAGACATGAATCGTATTCAGAGAGTGTGCCAAGACTTCTTTTGAGCACTGTAGATATGTATAAATGAGAATAGCATGAGCATACAGACACATTGTCTCTTTTATTGTCCTTGGATAAGCTCCCGATAGTGAGCAAGGACTCGTTTAGTCATGTAAGAAGAGTGTGGGTTGGGGATGAACAGGTTCGTGGGGTCATGAATTATGTGCGAAACCAAGTCAGTGTGTGCTTGAGTGCGTGAGTGGGTTGCATATGTAGTGGTTATAAAGGATGAGCGCGGTTGTGTGTGTGTGTGAGTGGAAGACAGAGTTAGGGAAGGTTATTCTGTACATTAACTATGTCCAGGGGTCTCAGGAGTGAATGCGTGTGTGCTCGTCTTTCACACTTTCTCAGGTGCTGGCAGGTAAGTGCTGCTCAAGGTGTGTGTAGGGTAAATAATGCAAATGAAGCTCAGCATCTGTGTTCTTATGCATAATGTATGTAGCCCATGAGGAACCCAGCACGGCAGTACTTCGCTCTTAACTAGTTTACCTGTGACCTTTCTACATGACCTTTCCTCTCAGGCCTGCATCGCTGACTCACTGCCATATGCTTGCTGCGGATACATTGCAGTATATTTCCCATATATACGTATCAGGAAATAGGAAAGTTGTTGCTTTCTCTAGCAATGCACCAATAAAGGACTTTACATCCCCGTTATGGTGTATATGAAACCTGGCTTTGTTCTACATCAGGTTTATACATTAACATAAACAACAGAAGCATATATTGCATGCAGTTTTTGGTATTAAATATTGTATGTATAAAATGTATATAGTGTTACTGTTGGAACTAAGACATTTCTTTGCATTCCTCTTTTTTTTTTTTTTTTTTTTACAGCTTTGACATAATTTGAAAAGACCTGCTGACTTTTACTTTGTCTGAAAGTTTCATGGCAAACAAACCAGCAGAAATGATCCAAAATGACTTAGAATATGTTTTTCTTTGCCTTACATCAAATGTTAAGATTTTTTCCCTTCTCCTGTGAAGCTATGTTACACATCATAGGCAAATACATATTAAAGGCAATTAGTAATCTGAACAAGCGGCACATTATTTAGGATGTTTTACCTGCACAGGTCCTACTGAAGGTTTGGTTGGTTGGAAACAACTTACTTATTTTTACTTATCTTGCCCTACATGACCCCATCAGTTTAGTTCTTTGCTGTTCTGATCGCTGTCCTTTACTCACACAGTCTTATGAATCTTGAAAATGAATCCCACAGTTCTATAAGAATTATCCTGCTAGCCACACCTAATCACAGTCCCACTGATTTATTGAGGATCCCATACCTTCCGATACTGAATCACAAGTAGAGGCTGACACAGAATGCCACTCCCGATATGAACTCTGTCTAACATAACTAACCTACATGACCTTATATTCATACAATTACATTTAAAAAATGTATAAAAAAATATTATGATAAACAACATGTTCTGTGTCAATCAGTGTCGCTTGGCTAAATGGCATTTACTTGTTGGGAGAAAAAAAGTTAAATGAAAAAAACAAAAAAAAATAAATAAATTTATACTTAAAAAATCCTGTATATACTGTATAATATACTGTATGTACTTAGGGTAACCTGTTTTTGCTGTATTGTTACTGTATTTAGTAATAAGAACCATAGATAACAGCTTATTACATGTAAAACATCTTTACTGTGCAATATATAGATAAGCCTGCATTGTGTACATGTAAGCACCCATCAGCTTTTCTGGCTCAGCAAAAACGGTGCTGAGTGTTGTTTCACATCAAAAGTCATTTGTCTCATACGTGCGTATCATCCACTCACTTTTGTTCTCTCCTGAGCAGATTCTGCCAGTATTTAGTAAATATCACAGTTGCTCATACTGTAAAAAGCAAAGACATTTAGTGTTATATACGGCTTGGTTGAATCAACCCCATTGCAAGACCCCATTGCGAGACCCCATTGGTGAGTGATACAGCTGATCAGCAGAGGTGCACGGCGGGCAGGGCTAGTGGATTACTGAAAGAAGCCTGGCTCAGCCATTCAGGTAAGGGGCGTGTTTTTTTTCCATCACATAATGAGTCACCTTGCGTGTTTAAGGTGGTAGTAACTTCAGGCTCCGGTAGATGCCATTGCACAAGGTTGATGGGGCTACAAATAGCTGCGGGGTGTGTAACGAGATTCTTAGATTGAGAAGAGGTGGTACAGTGAATGTCTCGTTTGATGTGTGGAAAATGGGTCTCAAAGCAGATGATAATAATTAGCAGAAAGAAGTAATTGCATTTGGGCATGCCAAAGACCATAGTGTGAAGGATGTAGCTGAATTTGCAGGTGTATGGAAGTGTGTGATCATACGGGTCTACCAGCTGTGGGAAAAGTCCCAGTCTACAGGAAATTCTCCTTAGAATTGTTCCAGGGATGTGGCTGAACATTGATGTGCCCTACATCCAAAAACTTGTCCAGTTCATGCCAAATCCAAACACAGCTGTTATTCGTATAGTAGTATTAGTATTACATACTATTAGGTACGTTCCAGTCACAGGTGACTAATTTTTTGTCCGGTGAGCTTACGTATGATCTAGATGCTTGTACACAGGACGTTTATAAAATATTTGCTGGTAATCTGTTGTTAAGTATTCCAGGCTTGTGAATAGTTTTTTGGGTACAGATGCTGGACCTACCTGTTCTTCATGAAGGTAATGATGCAAACCCATGTTATGTGAACCAATAAATCACTGCTCAAAGGTAAATAAGTGTGACGTGTTTGTAAGAACTCAAGCAAATGTTGGTTATTTTTAGGGTTCCTTCTGTTCATTGCTGGTAAGTAAAACATCTATTCGTTCTCCATTATTAATTCATATGTTGACAGGTAGCATTAGTGCGTTCCCTTGTCACAGGGAAGCCATCTGTTAATCAGGACTTTATGCGATTAACAGCATATGCTCAGACTCAGAATTCCATGATCATATATTCGGGGTGTTAAAATTGCTATCTGAACAATTTAACTAAATGTTTCTCCTCGGGAGAATTCACCAGACCCGCGGTTTACTGCAGTTTGAGAATTCATTTTCAAATCAGCGTCAATATTCTTGCACATGAAGACACATTACGGTTTGAATGTTGACTCTTGTTTCATGCTATTGTGATTGTGTGTAATAATAAAGTATAGAGGTGAAGCAGTTCAGTGGTGATATACGTGGTCCAAAAAGAACAGTCTTTGTACAAAACTTGTCATCTATGTGAACTGTAGAGAATATCTTACTTCCAATGTTTTCAGAAAACAGACTGATTTAAATTGTACAGGAAAAAGAAGGAGAAAGAGGAAAGAGAAGTAACTTGGGTAGCAGACCACTCAGCATTTGGACAGATTGTCGGAGGTTGACATACTGCCAGAGTTATTTCCTGAAAATCAATAGCTAAAATGCAAATGAACCATTCCTTTTCCTCCATGGGCAGCACTGGTGTGAATATATATTTATGACAGAGGCATAAGCAATTTGAGCTTCAAAGTCAAACTATATTGTATTGTGGAGGTCACATCACAGTGGGCAAGGAGGTTAGATTAGGGCAGTCTGAATCATAATTAGCATACTGAAGCCTGTTGGGGAAAGAAGAAAGATAAGCTGGATATAAGGAAGTGAAAGAACATACAATTTGTCAAAACCAAAGGCTAATTCAGTGAGTTTATACACTCTTAAAACGTAAGTTTTTACAAGGTACTTGGTGTAGATGGGCAGTTCAGGGAGGGGGGTGGGGGTGTGGTTGGGGGAGCTATTTTAACTAATATAGAACTTTTACATCATGTGGTGTTTCACTTTAAAAAAGGGTCTATGTAGAACATCTACTGAATGGTTCCAAAAGTACATCTTCAGCATTGAAACCTTCATACTTAAGAATGTATTGTCTACATTAGCCTCAGGATGGACACCTTCACACTCTTCCCCAGCAGACACTTCACCAGACCTGTTCTCTCTGAGATTTTGTTAACTCACAGTGTAAGCCTAGATGATCCCTATTATTTGTGTCTCATCTCTCTTATAGCCCTTTTGGGGTCATATGAAGGCTAAAACAGAGCTAAAGCAGTTTTGTTTTTTGTTTTTTTTTGCTGGTTTTGGAACTGGACTGCTGATTGGTGTTTTTGATAAGTGAGATGAGGGACTGATGAGTGTTTTGATGTGTGACATGTTGCTTTTTTAACCTTTTGTTTATAATATGAAGGCATAAAGCAGAGATACAGAGGTAGTGAGTGGACTTTGGATCATTTTTGGCATTGAGTCACTGGCTGATGGTTGGTCACCCCTGGATGAAACCATGGTGGCTATCGAGGGCAAGGTCTACTGAGTGCTGTGATGTTTTTAACCCTTTGTTATAATATGAAGGCTAAAATCAGGGAGCTAAAATGGAAGGAATTTGGGTGATATTTTTGTGCTGGCTTGAAGGCAACTATGCACATTGCCAAAATGTTGGCTTCAGGTTCAATGCCACTTAAAGATAAACTCACTTATACCACATTTTTCAAGTTTGCTCACAAAGGTTTCTATTCACAATGGCATCAGCCACTTCTTTACATTTTGGAGCAATTTAACCATACTGCTTTGGAATCACCACAATATCAGGAAAAACATTAAATTAGTCTTTACTTTAGCCTATTTGCCTGTTTGTAATTTTGTAATTGGTGGAAAGTCAAAGAAAAACACAATATTTTGAGGCTTTTGTATTTTTTTTTACCATACTAGATGAAAGAATATAGGAGATGTGTGTTTTTGGCCAGTTGAGTCTCTTTTTTCCTCAACAGGTGAGGCATAAAAAGCTACTGAGCAAATAAGGGCCTGGGAAAATGGTGTATGTTTGTGTAAAATGTCATCACCATTACATTTACTGGCCAAGAGGGAGTCTGGACCCTCCTCAGCCTCCATTAGGTGAGTCAGGAACAAGGTTGTTGTTTCGTCTTCAGCAGAGCTGTTTGAAAAATGCATCTGACTCATACATACGAAGGCTGAGGAGAGTCAACCTGCCACAGCAGCTCCTCTGCAACTTCTACAGATCCACCGTGGAGAGCATCCTGACAAGCTGCATCACTGTGTGGTATGGCAGCGCCACCTCTGCCGAGCGCAAGGCCCTACAGAGGGTGGTAAAGACTGCACAGCACATCACCGCAACTGCCCTCCCACCCATACAGGACATCTACGACAAGAGGTGTCTGAGGAAAGCAGTCAACATCTCCTCAGACCCCACACACCCCAGTCATCCCCTGTTCCAACCTCTGCCATCTGGGAAGAGGTACCGGAACATCCGAGCCAGAACCTCCAGGTTCAGGAACAGCTTCTATCCGAGAGCTGTCAAACTGGTTACACCGGCAGCGCTACCAGAACGTGACCACAACACTAAAAGACTGTACTGATTCTAGCAGACCCCCCAGCACACACTAGGCTCTGATACCTCAGGACTGTTTGCACCGCACTTTACACTTTCTACTTTATACTTGAACATCTCAGCTGCGTACTTACTTATTTATCTATATTTATTATCCTTACTGAACACCTGTACCAAGCATTCAGCTGTCTGAACATTAAGCTGCTTCTCCTACCTGCACTGTACACTTTATATATCTATACTGTTTACAACCACATACTTGACTGATACTGCTCTTACACTTTGCACGTCTTGCACACATACTGTACTGTTTGCACACGTT